>VYXH01000802.1:197130-261664 GCA_013397275.1 Burhinus bistriatus | reverse complement strand
GGGGTGGGGGGGCCAAGCGGGGGGTTAAAACTTCCTACAGATATGACAGAAGGATTCTGCAGTATATAGTTTATAAGTAACATGACTTTGCCTCTAATAGTCCCTTTTGAGCCAGGCCACTAGCCTTAGTTATATCACTAAAAATACTAAAATGAGTGAATTTCACTAAGTTCAAGCCTTTAGCTGGTACAAATGAGCTGAAGCCTGGTCCATGTTCATGTAGACAGGACACGTCAGCTATATAAGCAATTACATATTTGTGCTCTCTAATGCAGTAAACAGCAATCTAAGGTGAATAAACAATCATACACAAGCTCAAAGGTGAAAACAGAAATACAAACACTCCAGTTTTATACGAATACTATGATTTTTCTTTAACTCGTTTAGCACATGTCACAAGGTTCAGCTATTTGCATAAAGAAATGTCAAGTGTACAAAAAATATGTCAGTACCAGATGTAATGGTAATAGGAACAAACCACATGGAAATTTCCTGTTAGTGACCTTCTGGAGGGTGGGGATGGAATCCATTTGAGATATAGGACTGCTTTTACTTAAACTTATACAAATCACTTCTATAAAAAGTTTTTACCTTCATTCCCTTCTCCAGGTGGCTGATAAAACGAAAGCCCCAAAGATATGATGGCTGCAATTTCCAAGATTATAAGAGTCACATCCTGTAACGCTTCCCAGACTAGCTGTAAGAATGTTTTTGGCTTCTTTGGAGGTATAAAATTTTTTCCAAAAATAAGCTTTCTCTTTTCTAGGTCTGCAGCAGTGCCAGCTAATCCTGCAAATAAAATAAAATAAAATAAATTAAAATTGCAGTGAAATAGAAAATGCCCACTTATATCTGCATTCCTATAAATTACTTCTCCAAGAACAGCTACAAACTGTATCACCTATGGTGTATTAACAAAGAGGTAGATTTTCCACTTAAATTTTGCTTTTGCAAGGTGATTTGTCCTCATGTTCTGAACAGAATCCTAATGGACTTTGTTTAGTACCAATTTCTGCCAGCTTTAATAATAAAAAAGTCTTTGAATTAGTAGGTTTACTTTAATAAGACCTATGTATATACATACATACACATAAGCAATGACTTCTGAAAATAGATCATAAAGCACAAATAAATTATCTTTGGGATGAAGTTGGAATAACTGTTGGCAGCTTTTGATAATACCAGTAGAAGTAGCATACGAATCTTTGTTCTGACCTCAGGTCTATGACCTCAAAGTATAAATCAATAAAGCATGTCTTGTTCTACTTCAAAGCAACCTCTTGCTGCACACATACTGCCACACAATGACTGGAATGAGCTGCATCCTTTTTTTCTGAAGTGAAAAAGGACGGCCTAAGTGACAGGTTATATATGCAAAGAAAGTAAAAAGGAAACTGTATGGTTCCTTAAATCGATTTAAAAATGCACGTATTTTGCATGACACTTCGACTTAAGAACGTTTCAATTTAAGGATACAGGGTAAGAATGTGTGGTTGTGCTAAACAACTCAGGTACTTTTTTTCCTGTTTTTTAATTATATTAATGTATGCACGTCTAGTGCCTTTGGGGGGGGGGGTGGACAAAACAAAAAAAAAAAAGACTTGCAAGCGTTAGGGAAGAATAACTGTGCCTGTATACCACTCTCTGCAGCATGAAGAACTGCAATAAAATCAGTGGTTACATATTTCTGCCAAATAATACTTGATATCAGTTGGAACATTTACAAAATGTTTTGAATATGATCAGCAATGTAAAATTATTCGTGCTCATTCACCCTAATGTGACATCAAAATACTTCAATGGAGAGTTGACCCCAGAAGAATACAAGAGAGCAGGAGGGAACGATGGGCCCCATGCCGTAAGGATTCCTCTCCTCAGGCAGTTCAGGGTACATCCTTGTCTCCCCCAAAGCCTCTCGGCACCTACAGGGTACTTCAGGAATGGAAAGCCCTATTAACAGCATCTTCCAGATGCCAAGCAAAACAAAGCAGGATCTTCACCTGCTAAGGGTACTCAGCTTTGTGTCTCGTTCACCCAGGACTGGTGCAACTGTTCCCAGCAGCGTGCCTGTGCCAGTAAGTCACCTCCTGGGTGAAAGCACCAGGCCCAAGCATAATTTCCTCAGGACGAAAGCGATGCTTTTCTGAACACATCAATCCTGCCACAGTACAGGCAAAGATGTTGACTCACCTTTCACGTAAGGTATATAATTACAGCTGTTGTGTAGCTTCTGGGTCTTGGTTAACTCATCAAACTTTCATTTCACCTTCAGCTTCTAAGAAACACTATCCTCCTCTCCCTGATAAAGGCATGCCATAGTTATTATTACCTCACTTCATTTAATTTTCCGTACCTAGTGCTCAGTGACACTGGAACAGACAGGTTCCAGCTATTATGAAGGGTGTCTACATTATTCTTCATGATTCAAACAATAACATGTCAAACCTCTCCGCTCCTCCGTGAGCTCCCAGTCAGCTTCCAACGTGGAGTAAATGCTTTCCTCTACGAAATAGGAGTCGCATGCTATGAGCCATTTGGGTAGTCGCCCTTTTGCGCACCAATGCAGATCACAGACGTTAGGACAACACACGTGAGCAACCAGGGGAGTCACTCACCACTGATGGGATCTGACATAGGCACAAGCCTTGAGCAGAGACCAAATAAATACAGTTTGATTAGCTTTCAGAGCTCAAAAGCACATTGGAAAGGAAGAGATGTCTGAAAAATGCCTATTTTCCAATACAGAACATATGTGCACAGTGGTGGGCCAGCTCCAGCAGGTAAGAGATGACTGGGTACTCAACAGCATGAAAGGGATGGCTGAAATAGTACAGGAAATAGCTGCAGTACTTTGCAAGAATCCTAATTATATGTACCTAGACATGATGAATTCACTACTTTGAAATTATGCTATATACTGTACTGTCAGGAGGCCATAAAAAGTATACGTATCCTGTCCTATGTTACTGATCGTAATGCATGTATAAATTCACATACATACTGAGAAGCCTCCAAAGCAAAAAAGAGACACTGGAACTCAAGGAGCTGCTTTTTCTCTGAAACAAAAATTGTTTATTTAGACACCATAGAAATTTAGACACCATAAGGTTGAGGACTAGACTGAGTTTAAAGCAGCTATGGTCACCATTATCTTCCAGACTATAGTCTAAGTAACCTACACTGGAAATTAGACATAATTTTTATTTAACTGTACTTTTTCATTTTTTGTAATAAATATTATCTTCCTTAAGACCCATAAACAGACAAGGGTAAATCACATGTGGGATTTTATTCTTTTCTGTAAGTCCCTGTCTTGGTGAAATTACTCACCAATTCAGTCTCACCTTAAAAAACGAGCATATGCATCTTTAATTATGAAACTTATTTTCTTGCAAAATATTTAGAAATACTGGAAAATGACATTAAATATTCAGTTCAAATCAAAAGGTTTCCCTTCTACTGAAATCTGGCCATCGCTCAAAAAAAACCTGTTCAGCAAATTTTTGGGGTTTTTTTTTTTTTTCCTTTTTCTTTTTCTTTCTCTCCCACCGAATGCCAGAAACTAACAAACTCCTATATTTAGACAGAAAGAAAGGAAAGGAGAGAATGAAGAAATCTACAGACCAACTGAGGAAATCACATCATAACAGTCCTAAGCATTACTGTAGAGATAAGGTCTGAAAGGGACAATACACAAAGAAGCCAAAGATACACAAAGAACTACAGCTAAGGGAAGTGCGATTGAGAATCTGAGGCAACCAACTTAAGATGTTTATTTTGCACAAGCTTCCATAAATCCTCCACACTAGGGCCAGCAGAAGGTGTAAGGGGGGCACTCCTTATCTTTGTCAAATAATCTGCTTTATTCAGAAACATTATTTTAAATAGTCCTAAAGGTGTTTTGAGCAAACCTAACTGTGTTGCTTGACGAGGACTAGAGGTCACTCACACTGTCTGTCACACCTGCGGGATGCTGCTTCCCAGCTACTGCGCGCTGACAGGCAGTACAGATGGCAAAAATGGCAATTAGCACAGCAAGATCTGGAAGTGGACATCTGTCCTCAACAATACTTTTAACCAGGAGATGGCTTTCCTGCTGCTAGATATTTTTACCTTTTTGTTCATATTACACATGCCGACTTCATTACTGGTCCTGAATATTTTTTTTATTTCTTGCTTGTCCCTGAAGTATTGAGTCCTGCACACATAATGAAAGAGCATTGCAAATTAAAGCAATTTGAAATATCATTTCTATATGAAGATATAAAACATCTAAGGAAGTGAAAAAGAACCAGTGAGGACTGAAAAAAACGAATGGAAATATCAGTTCAATATGACTTCAGACTTCTTATGTTACTGGCAAAAGCAGCTGCCTTCCGTCTGATATTCTGTATGACAATAAGCACAGACTGGCTTGTTTTATGTTCAAGTGTCCACACAAGCATGAATATTTTATTTTTAAGTGCTTTTCTATGTTGAAGCTGTGCCATACTTCTTTGCTTGACCCAAGCGTTTCAGAATTATTATGCAGATTTTGGTTAAATTTATATACAAACGGAATACACAGGTTTAGAAAGTATTGTGAAAATTTATTACCGATGCTTCCAGCACTTGAAAAATTTCTTAAGGTTTCCATTTCCAAAAATTTTCCCCAAAATTCGTTTGAAATTTGTGGGAGAACGAAAGTGATTGCATAGAAAACATTTTCTAGAATGTTGTGCAGTATATTAAATGCAATTCTGATTTCATCTGGCATGCCTTTATATAGAAATTGGTTGCTTTTTCGGAGGGAGAAAAAGATCAAAAAGACTGGAGAAATGCCACTTAATGAATTTTCTCTGTTCCTTATCTACATCTGTCAGTTACTGCACGCTGAATATAAAACCATCTTTTCAATTAATGCTTTCTGGAAAATTGTATTTCTCTGACAGTCATCTCCACTGCAACCAAATGGAGCATGGCAAACAGAGAATGATTTTGATGCTGCAAAAATAGCAAAAGCACATCACTATTGAAGCAACAATTAAAAAAAAAACATAAAACTTTTAAGAGAATGTTTCACATCTCCTTGAATTATGAAATGAAGAATGGTGAATTTAAATTTGCACTAATTGTGCAAATAAACTGTTCATTACTTACTAACTCTCTGCTGTGCGTTTTCTGATGCATCCAGAAAAGGTGAAAAAATTTCAAATAGCAAAAACTGTAAAAAATGTAATTTAAAAATCAAGCATATGTAACTTCAAAGGCAAAAAAACCACTCAGCAAGGGAAGTAAAGGCTTGACAGTGATGCTGAACCACTATTGAAATTAACGCATAGAGGTAAATCAACTATTTTGGTTAGTGAACCCTAATGGCAATTAGATATGACATGAATGAATGCTTCCTATGAGAACACAGACCTCTAATTTATCTTATGAGCTCCTATCACCCTAGTCTCAAACTCTCTTCTCATATGATGAGCATTCCTAGCGTCACATTACCTAGGTCTCCACAGAAACTAAAAAGTAAAACACCATAAAGTATCACCTCAACAATTATTTCATTTTCTTTGCCTTTTTTCACCAATTCTATTTATTTCACATTTAACTATGAAACAACCCTGCCATTCCTACTGCTACATAACACTTTAGTATAACTTGCTTCTATAGGTCTCACATAGATTCTCAGAACTTCATAACATGAATTAGAAATATTAGCCCAGTTAACGCTGTTGTAACACAGAAAATTCCAACCCACAATCTCATTCGACATTTTTCATGGGATTTTACTCTGTGGTTTTGGAAGCAAATTTCTGTGCATTATTTTGCTTTTCTCTCTTGAAAAAGCTAGAAGGGACAGCAGGCCTTTTTTTCTTCCACTTCTTCCACTTCAATCTAGGAAGTATTATCTCTCTAGTGACTGAAAGAGCTGAAAAAGTCAAATTTTCATTTCAGGTGAACAGCTAGCAACTAACAGATTTAGTTCCTGAGATGTGCCTTAGGAAACTGTCCTTACCTAAGAAACTGGGAAGGCAAGGAGACATGCACAGTAACCTCTGATTACTGTTACAGTTTTGAACAAATGCTAAGGGAGGTCTATTTTCACAGAATCACAGAATTTTTAGGAATTTTGTCCCTTACATATAATGATGTCATCAAGCACATTATGGTTTAATCCAACATCAGTCTTCATTAGGTCATGAAGTCTTCATAATACTTGTTTAAAGGGTATCTAAGTTCAAACAAACACCTGCTTTGGTACCAGGTATGCCACAAAAGGATATGTTGTGTCAAACTACCTGTTTTACTGACACGAGATGATTTCTTCCAAACTAAAACATACACCAAAGATGTGAAACACAAAGCGAAAATATTCATACCTACAATGGATGCCTCCACAACCTCCCACTTTTATCATGTACGTTGCTTGAAACATTTTTTTGATGCAGTCTATTGAAATTCTGTTTGGGTCATATTAAAATAAAATCAGTTGACAGAGCCCAGTCCATCAGTAGGAGAGTATTTAATGAGAGCATTTACTAGTGCCAGCAAGCTGAATGTGAATTTCATTAGTGAAGGAACCTCAACAAATAACTTCCTTCTAATCTCAGAACAACAAAGCTGTCTGTAAAGTGTAATGAATCCCATTACCTGTTTTCATTAATATCACTTGCTTGTATTTGTTTATATAAATTCTAAGAAATTTGTCCAAAAATTAAAAGCCTTCGGAATTACAAACCGTGTAGCACATCTCCTGTAAGCTTTATGCTGCTGGTGCTATTTCTAGGAGTCCATTTGGCAGTGCTGCCAAGAGACCCTTGCCAGATCTACCCGCTCGAGGTGAACCTGCTCTGGCAGGGGGCTTGGACTAGATGATCTCCAGAGGTCCCTTCCAGCCCCTGTGTGTGATTCTGTGAAATGCTTTACAGCTAGATCTAAATAGCCAACAGACAGAACAGAGGGGCGCAGAAACGGCAGAACCAGGCAATGAATTATAACTCCCCATTTCCTCATTAATCATCCTCCCTCTTCACATCTGCCAGCAACCACTGGCCAAGTCACCATGTCCTGCCCTCTTGAGTTCTGCCACCGCTTCAGCTGCCACCTCACAGCACAGGGACCACCCTGCAGCACCTGAAGAGCAGCAGGCTGACTGCAAAAGCCCTGCTGTAAACCTTCCCTGTTACAGGCTACAAGCAGCACAATCACTCTGACGTCACATAAAGTACACAAATACATCTCTAAATCCATTAATTTTTTTAGAAATAAAGTAACTGAAGAGCTTAACATTCTTTCTTATAGGCTGACGCGCGTCATGTAGAAGTTAGGAACGGATACATAACAACTTGCACTTCTACAATGAGCTTCTATCTCTCATTCTCTTTCTAGCCATAGAAATGCACCAGCAACTTTATCTCAATTTTATGAGGCAACAAAAGGCTGAAGTTCTTGCCCCAGACAGTTTGCTGGCAGTTCAAGGGAGTAAATTCACATCTCCTGGGATTCCCGATTTACACTCAGCTGCAAGATACCATGTAGGATTTATTATTGCCAAGAAGCACTGAATGCTCCACAACATGTTTCATTCATTTCCCCACCTAGCCATTCTGGTTTTATTTCTTCTATCTTCTTCTAATTTCTTTTTAAAGTAAAATTGCTCTGAAAAGAAGCTATTAACCCAAGAACAAATAATTTACATAAGATGACTAATAACAGGAGAACCAGAAATGGTTCCCGATAGTGACTGTAGCATAGCCCAAAAAAAGCCACTGATCTGAAAGACAAGCTACAATTTCATAATAATCTAATGACCGGACTTCTGTGCAGTGCATAACCACGAGCAAATATCAAGGCAACAGAGGAGACATCAAATATTAAAGGCAAGATATGTATCATAACAGATGACTAATATTTTTCTTGCCTAAACAGACAACAAAAAGCTTTCTGCAAAGGCTGGTAACAAAGCATTCAACAAGAGCTGAAGGTCCAGTAGGAAGAATGAGAAATTAGGATTTCTTTTTTTACAAATGCAGTGCTGTCAGTGGGAGTACGGCTGTTGAGAGGGAAGATAATCCCACCAGAAATCATTTCTTCAGCTCCTACTCCACTCAATAATCATTACACCATTTACATATGTCTCATCTTGTGTACCACAGGCTTCTGGAGATGTTTTTCTTTTATTCTATCTTGATGAAGTGCAATCAAGTCATGATAGATTCAGGGCACCAACACTATTAAATAGTAATAATCTAGTATGTATATCCACCATCCAGCTCCCACCCATTACCAACCAGACAATAAAGAAGTCATTAAAAATTCCTTGTTACATTATATATAAGCAACAGTGCAGCAACAGTGCAGATCTTCACCTAGCACTACGAGACAGTTAACCTAAAAGTTATGGAAGGTCTTTACTGCAGCTAAGCCAACCAACCCCACCAGCAGTGGGACACCCCCACAGATGCTGGGTACTTTGAGTTTGTTCAGCATCACATATCCTCAGCAGTTTACTGGGACTGGGGCTTTTTGGAAGAGACAGAGAAGGAATAGGGGACTGGAACGGTTTCTTTCCCCCATCTCCCCTTTCCAGGTAGTCAAAGCCTTGAGATAGTTTCTTCAAATGTCTTTCCTTGGTTATTTAAACAAAGCTAGGATTTCACTCCTACCGCAGGTAACACTATGATTTAGAGTAGACTGTACAAAAGCCTTCTGCACAGGCTCATGAACTACCCACAAAGCTCCGATCTCCTATTGAAACACAGACATACAAGATGGGACTGTTCCACTGAAGCTGACGGAGAGTATGAGGGGAAATAGTATCAAAAACATGCTGTTACAATGCTGAGTTATAATATGATTGTCCCAGACAATGTGAAAGCTTTTTCTTGCCCTTAATATTTAAATCAAATCAAGCATCCCTGACTACAGCTCAAGACACGCTCGCTGGCTATTCTGTAGGATCAGGCTTGAAGAGCACTAACACATGAATTGGGTAATGGCAGAGAAGAGCAACCATTGAAGTTTAACAGAGGAGATCCAAGGTCTTAGCCAAGAAAAAGAACAAGGAATAAATGAGCACATAATAAAGTCAAAGTGGAAAGCCTTCCGTAACTAACACACCTTCATAACCACTTACCGTCACTCTCACTGGACCCTACAAAGAAATTCACCACTTTACATGTATTGCTAATGGCAACCACAGGGGATGGGGAGGGAAAAAAAGACCCTGAAATCAATCTGAGATTCTCTGTTCCCAAACCATAGTTTGAGTAGTGCTGCTGACAAGCAAACCACTCTGGTTGCTACAGAGGCAGCTTCTGCCTGTCTGTGTGGATTTAGCACAGCCTGGGGAAACACAAGTCCCCCAACGAAACACTACCATCACTCACAGTCCATAGGGAGGCCCTGATTACATGGCTCAAGTAAGTGGCCACATGAAGGATCTCCCATCTCTAAGCCCTGCAGTAAGCGCAGGCAACAGGTAACCACCACCGACCCACCAGCAGGAGCCGAGCTAGCTGTGGGCCAGCAGCAGAGCAGGGAATACTATAGGGTCTATGTGTGGGATGCTCTCCCAGCAGAAGAGAGAGAAAAAAGGATGGAGCCACATGTCCACCTGTCCGTGTGCACAGGCCTATACTTACTGTCAATAGCAAGTGAGGGTGACTGGTGACACTGAGCCTGGGGACACCTGCTGCTGAATAACCCCACAACAGAGACCCACAATTACAAAAACAGTTGCTAGACTGTCTACTGTACATCAGTGATAAAAAGTATTCAACTTTGATTTCTACCATTTCTTATCACAGTACAACTTCACGTCACTTGAAGTTTTGCAAATAAAACATTGTGTTCCAAGGACATACATGTCAATGAAATGTCCCAGCAACTAAGGCCATCTGACTGAAATTCCAAACAGCTGAATACATACTGTGGAGAGCCTCAGCAGGCTTCTCCAGATTATAATGTACTTTCAGGCTGACATGGCCTAGACTCACTAAAGACTTCTCATTATTTTCTGCTCAGTTCCATAGAGCATGTCCTCTCAGATGACAGTCACGGTAATCTGAGAAAGCACACGCCCAAGGAATAAAGCACATGCAACTGGGAAAGCGTGGCCTGAGAGAGGAAGACATCTGCAGCTGAAGATGCACTAGAGAGACCTAGTTCAGTACAGCATGAGGCTCTTATCCAGTGCCCTGAAAGTCCCGTGCATCTCTCTCTTTATTTTTTACTATTACTATTTGTCACTGCAATCACCATAGTTTCTTTAGTATAAGCAGTTCCAAGGGTCTATAGCTCGTATTTATTCGATGAAGCCTATCGGAAAGGTTAAAAGTAACATAGCATAACAAGATATGCTCTCATAACAACAGCAGCATGGAAAAGAGGTTTTTTTTCTAGGAGAGGCTAGGAATTTGTAGGTTAAGGTAGCTAATTCCTCATATAGATGTTTTACTCTTACATTAAAATAAATAACTGAAGAAGAAATCTTATGTTCTGAACAAAGACACACATTTCTGTGATGTCTATAAGGGAGTCAAAATGAAAATACCAAACCCCACTTTGCCGAGCCTGCTTCCATAGCACGACTCTTTCCCACTCTCGCTTAAGAAAAAACAACAAATAAACCAGATAGCAATGAGCTGCATTTTTCTGAGGTGTTACCTCCAAGTGCTGCTACTTGGCAACTCTTCCTAATTTCATTGCTATCTTTGTCAGCATCATCTGCTTTTCCTGTGAGTAATGTCAGCTACACAGCAACTGTACCAGCTTCACGCTATGCCTCTGCAAGAGGCAGAGCATTTGCTATAGTGTATCTCATGCTGCTGTCTATTCAGGAGAGTATTCAAGGTAACTAAAAAAAAAGTGAGAACACTAAAGAAAACAAAGTGCTGTGGTCATTATGCCATCTGCAATCAACATTAAATGCCACTATCACTCCTGCAAGTGACAATGATGTCACTCAAAACCGTAATGCCCAACTTGTGAGGAGACAGTACGATAACAAGATGCTTTTTAAGCATCCAATGGATTACATCCCACTGCTCAGGAGCATTACGATAATCAGGCCTCTGAAACCTCTAACATAGCACAGGCACCACGTGCTCTGTTACCTGCGTAATACCGTTCCACTCATCATCACCCATTTGCTCCATCCTCTTCATAAACAAGTGGGACCCATCCTTTAGATCACCGTCTGCCTTTCTGGTAGACTTAAGTACCACACAGACTTGGAGGAACAATAAATGTGAAAAAAGCTTTAAAATTTCATCCAAAGGTGCCAACATAAATACTATTACAGTGAGTATCTCATAACAGAACACAGATAGATAGTTGAAGTTTAGAGTCAATGGGCATTGGCAATTTAGAAAGTCAAACAAGCTCCCTGTTACCCCATTTCCTAGGTAAGTGGGGAAAAGATGGCAAAGAAAGTCTCGAGACTTTCCAGTCTTCTGGAAATTAGTTAATTCAGTCCACAAAAGCTGCCTAGGTGTAAGAGGGCGGCAGAGTAGAGCAGGGGACTCACCATCAGTAGCAGTGTTTTAGTTGGGATGACAGCACTACTGAACAGATGTTATTCCTCCAAAGAGTTCTCAGCCTTATATAAAGATAATAAAAATAGGGTAATACCAGGAGATGCCTTTTTTAATACTGTGAAAAGTGACAACGTTTTCTTGACTCCTGTTTTATTTTTGAATGGTTAGAAAATGTAAACTGTGACCAAAGAAATCCCAAGATGTACTGTGGGATACAGCATTATTTTATTCTTATGCCCACATGCAGCAGAACTCCATTAGGAACACACCACCCACAGACACCTAATTTAGCACACTAAACAGCCGAGAAGAATAGACTCTATCTTATATGAAGCGTATATTGTCAATCACCTTGATTAGCCCTCAACATAACTAACCTAATCTTAATGCAATAATTGCTACCGACATTCTCCAAGTTCTCTCCCAGTGCAAATCAAATACTGAATTAAACTATAAAGAAAGAACCTCAAGGAAGGTGTTTCTAGTCACCAGCTGTAGTAAGAGTGTAAGTCAGAAGCAGTCAAGGACACCATATGTTTTTATGGACACCGAACTGGTCCCACTTCAAAAATCCAATCTTAATAGAAATATTCGAGAACATGTAAGACTTAACCAAGGTTTGCTCACAGGTTTTCTCCACAAATGAACAGTGTATCTCACTAACCTGTTTTTCACTCTTTATTGAATACGTAACTTCCATTGTATAGTCTGTAGAAAACAGACTCTGATCTGCATCTCATCTTGCATTTTATCACTGGGGTGACATGGGTTTCCACAGGGGTAGGGGCATCCAAATAACTAGAGCTACTGACCTTGATCAGCTCAGACCTGTGGGAATGCCAGGCAGCAGAGGCAAACACGAGACAGAAACAGCAAGCATGTAGCCAGAGCACACCCTAGGAGAGTCCTGAAAGGAGAAGACTTCAAATCCAAAACCCAGTTCTCACTGGTGACAAAAGTAGGAAACATTTTTGTGATACAAAAGATGGAGTTTCAGCAATCCAAGAAGTCACTGAAAATTGCTCAACTATAAAGAAACTCTATTCAAGGTGACAAAAGTGGGAAAGGATTTGTATTCAAATCTCTTCACTTATTTGGTCACAATATACATTAAGAATGACTTCTTCCATCTTTTTAATTTTGTGTTCCATGGTTTGAGAAGTTGAAAAATCTGTGTGTCTTTTGGCAAGTGCACATTCAAGAGAATGTAATAAGGCAGTTCTGCATCAAAGCAGAAATGTGCTCACCTTACAAATACTTAGGAATTCGTGTTAAGACACATTAGCAGAAATCAAAATATTACATTGGATCATAACAGAAACACCAAATTCATATTAACAACCATCCATGGGCAGCTTCAGCAAGTAAACAAAAGTCAAATTTTCTTATTATCCCAAAAATAACCCCTACAGGTATTAATTAACCTTCATTATATATGTGGAAGCTTAAGTTTTTAGTTAAAATGAGATCTCACATTAGAACTCATTTTATCAATCTACAGCTTAACCATTCTCCTCACACAGCAGCTACCTATGTTTATACTGTGCTAGCCATTTCATTTTACTTCCAGCCCATTAATTCATTGGTTTGCTTAATCCAGCTGAACTGGGAAGAGGTACTCTTAATCGAAAATAAGAACATCCATACAAAGAGTTAATCTATAATGGTTAATCAGGAATAGATGTTCCAGAATAAATCCACAGCTGGAGAATAGGTAAATCCCTTAGACTGAGTTTGCGTTAGACCACTTTCACCTCAGCTTCCCAAAGGCACCTACCTCCTCATCCCACAGCTATGGCAATATCGATATTTGGAGTTGAAGCCACACAGCATGGAACAAGATAGCACAATAATGTATTTGTCAAATTAGAAACAAATTCTTGCAAGTAGAGAAACAAAAAGACCAAGAAACAGAAAAGAAGCAAAAAGACATTAAAGAAAAGCAACCCAACTTTCTTATTATATGAAAATGGAGCAGAAATCTAGGCACTCAAAGACCTTTCATCGTGTAACACAGAGGCATAGATTTAAATAACCACTGCTTAAGGATTTGATTACATTCTTCACACTGAAAGAGATGGAGAAAATTAAGTTATCTTCAGTTATGCTCACCACAAGAAAAGGAGCATTTAAAACATTTACATGACTTAATGTAGAGGTGTTTGATTTTCATATGCTTTGTTTAGGGAGCAGAGTAGGCTTTCCTTTGTATAGTTCCTTAACTGGTCATCTTATTTTTCTTGTACGGTTCCTGCCTCACACAAAAGGTTTTGGGGAAAATCAGTCCAAATTCACAGTGAGGTTGGTGTCCAACATTTCATGCAAATTACTACTAGCCAACTGCTACACAAATATTATGAAACAGAAGGGTTCCCAAGTCCTTTTCAATGGCTGTTGAACACAGCACGATAAGTGACTTGATGTTTTTATTGAAGCTGTGGTTTCCAAGTTCATAGAATAGCAGGCATTGGAATAAGTCTTTCTTAAATAGCAAAAAAACATAATTCCTTTCCTAAGAAAAATATTTTGGGAAACTGGCAATCTTCCCAAAACCTGGAATGTTCCAGAAATGCAGACTATAATTCAAAAGTATTTTGTCATCTGTACAACCATTTTGCTTATAGCTGCAATGCAGCATTCTCTTCAGGGCTGTTCATCGCACTTAAAGGATAGAATGATCCAACTGCCTACTCTGTTCCATCATTATTCATTAATGAAGACACCGGGCCTAGAGGATTGTCATTGCAGGGTAAAAAAAAGGTTCATTAATACATCCCTTAAGCACGACACACATTAACACCAAATAAGAGGCAGAGACAAGAAAATCAGACACACTTTCAATGTACACTTTAGCAATATTGAGAGACTGTTACCAGTTTAAATAGCACTGATAACATACTATTATATTATGAAATAATTTTGATTAATATACACAGTGCAAACACCTTGAAATAACAGGGCTAAGGATGGAGTCATTCCTTTCAGGCAGACATCCTGAGTTTGCATTTGTTTTCTACAGGTTACGTGAACAATAAGCAGAGATGAACTGAATGGTCATGCTGCAATATTCAGGACGCTAAAAGGCAGACTTTTTGTGTGTGTGTTGCCCTAATTCTGCTATCCCTTCTGTTAAACATAATTATATTTTCCCCCATCTCCCTATGCGCCTCCTGTCTATTGCTCTTCCTGAAGATCATCTTAACAGATCTTCCCTCTTCCCCCTGTATCCTTTTCCACATTCCTCATTTTCTCCTTCCTTTTATCTCAAAGAAGCCAATGCCACTGATAAATATCAGCTCTTCCTTCTTCCCTCTGAGCTTCTACTGCTCAGCACAGTCCTCACTCCCTCCTTGAAACTTTTTAATTGCTTCAGGGAAACTGTCTATCCTCTGAGGCCACAACTATTATTTAACATTACACACCTGCCTGGTGGGGGATTGGTTGCTTGCTTGCTTAAGAGAGAAGCGTGAGCACAAAGTAAGTAAAATTTGGGAGATCAGCATGTAACAATATCCATATACTGTCAGAACTGATGTCTTCAAAGATGGCCATAGAACACGATGTACTTTGCAGGCTTATGAATGACATTGAAGAAAAGCCCTTTCGAGAAAACAAAATATTGCTAATGTTGCAAGACTTTGAAAATCTTAAGATAAATACTCTATTTGTCTAATGATTATGAAACAGAGCAACCAACATAAAACTTCGAAAGGAGTTACATGAGACTAATACCAACACTGCTTTCCATTTCTGTGCCCTCAAGATTCCAGAACTTATTGGAAAAATGAACAATTCCTGTTATTACGGAAACAGGTTTGCACAACATTAAAAGTCTCTAACAGCATTAATCTTTTAAATTCCTGAGCTTTGTTTGTGTCACAGCCTTTATTTGCAATTAAGCTTAGTGCATATGAAGTTCACTGCCTGCCAAGCCTCAGAAGACTGATACAGCCCAGGATGGGTAATTCAAGCTCCTTTTACACTGACCTACCAAACTCTGACCTGTTAGACCTGTCTGGTAAAAGTGAGAAGGTATTATGATTTCCTTCAGATCTGGATATCTGAGCAATTCATTCAACAAGGGTACAATTATGTTTGATCCCCTCACCTTTCCCCTTACTTTTGGACTGGACTGATTTGCCATGAAACAGTAATCCCGAGTCTCGCTGAATTTGATCATAGTGACCTCAGATGAAAGGTTCTGGATCTTGAAAACGATCTCTAATTCATCTAGTTTGTTCATTTGTTATAGTTCTAATGCTGTAAAAACACAGGCTCTTCATCTCTAGTATCTACTGTACTCTTGTTTATATGCAGTCAGGATGACGCACACCAAGACCATCCTCGGCACTGCTGAAAACATATGCACGAGAATGCTTCACAGAGCTTACGCATCCTCTCGTGCTCACCTGTACCAAAACACTAGATCTGTAAAATGTGAAATGTTTCCTCTGCCAAAGGTTGAAGACAGGCAATAGATACCTTTAACTGATTCAAAACCATCAGTCCAGTCCACCTAATATGCTTTAATCTTACAAATACAAAATTATTTAGTAACAATGTTCTATAACTAACCAAATACAGCAACTAATGCACTCAACATCTAACCAGAACCAATACAGACTGACTTTCTCAAAATACGACACCTTGAAAGTGTATTTGCTGTTGGATTCACTAGTTCCCTCGCTAGAAAGGACTTCGCTCTGCCTAGCTGCAGCATTAGGCACTTAATGCCTCTGTGACTTCACCATACACATAGTTCACATCGCCAGCACCAAATTCTTCTAACCCTAACCGTGTAACGAATGATGGTAAAGCCACAGGACCTCAAGGCTTCGGCAACAGCCGTATAAGCCCCAGAAGGATTCTGTATCTGCCCGTGCAGGCAGGTAACCAGTGCTGACACCTGTGGTGTCCTGACTTAGCCGTTAACCATCAAAGAAACCGAGCTGGATACAGGCTGCCATCACGTACTTCCAACTGCAGTGAAGACGCAGGTTTTTCCAGGACTGCTTTACTTTATAAATGCTTAATTTAGAGCCCGATCCCTCTTCTGAGGTAAGCAGTGTTTTGCTGCAGGGGTAAGCAGACGGTTCAGAGTCCAAGCACGCTGCCCAGTGTTGACTCCTGCCACATCTCTTGTTGCCCCGCATACGCGTGGGCAGAGACACCCTTCCTCCCCGACAGAGCCACACTTTGCACTTGCAAGGACCGACAGGTCACAGAAACCAGATGCAATTGCCAAGCTGTAAATCTTACCTAAAATACTCTTAAACATTAAAAAAAAGTCAATGCCAGGCTGAAGCAGTTATTAAGGCTCCCTGTAAGCCCCCCACTTGGAATTTCTCTTTCCTTATACTATATCTTGAAGATGTTTTCCTCTGCTATAGCACTCGACATTGGTTTTTGTTACGTGCTTTTCCCCTGCCTCTGAATCCAGCTTGCATCTGCTGTGCTTTATGTAATGCTGGTTTTTGCAACATCATAGGACCTAAATACCAAATTTCAACAGGAAACTGCACCTAAAGATTTCACTTTCGTTGATTTTAAGAGAGTCTGGCTTCACCACCAAGGCCTCAGCTTCTTGAAGTCAAATTCCTTGAGGCTGAAAACAGTTGGGTCGGTCCTGAATTCCGGCTTTATCAAGCTGCTGCCTTCAGCACCCTTGGCTTGTCCTTGAAATGGCTTTCTGCAGCCATGACTCACTCCAGCACTCACTTCGCTGTCAGAAAACCGAGCTGAGTGACAAACAGTTAATCAGGGAGGTACGTCTCCGTGTGAGAGGGACAAGAGGGAGATTCCTGGGGCAGGAGGAAGGAACACCAAGCAACCTGATCATCAGTTTCGTGCTCTTTAAAACCAAAGAAAAGTGGTATCTGCAACTCCGTTTTCCTGGTTTTAAAAGCACTTTCTCTCAATTCACAATTTTATTTATGCGTAGGAAAAAATAGTACAGCCAAGCTTTTGCCTTACAAGCAACCACTTAAAGGGGGAAAAGTGCAGAGCGGGACATATTTGAATCATACGAGTATTAGATCAGGAGAAAGTAACAAATTGCAAACAGGCAGGTAATTAAGCTGTTTGCAGGCTACTTTGCTCTTTGCATACCACATCACTGGTATGTAACTTTCTGGATATTTGCTCTTCAGAAAGAAACTCCTTTAATACTGTATTATATTTTCTGGAAACTCTGGGGTATAATTTTCCCAGTGGTATAAAACAGAGGACCAAATGTTCTTGTGCTACGGTAGGATTTGTTTCAATAGCAAAATTCTGTCTGGAATTTGCCTTCAGATAGATAAAGCAAAAAAGTCTGAAAGCTGTAATTCCAGGAATGATAACACAGGATGCTTTCTGGAACATATTTATTTACCTGAAAACCATGCCTGGTCATTAGGCTGTTTGTTTCTCAATAAATGTTAATAATCTGTGATCTGTGTGATAACATCTAAGCTTCTCATACTCCCTCCCTCTCCTGTGTCCCCTCACTGTTTATAAATGATGATTAAACATTAGTCCACTATCTGGCACAGTGGGGATTTGCATTACGATTGAAGACCAGCAAAACACAAGCATATTGAAAAATACAGCCATTTACATCTCAATTTAGCATATCCCATGCTATATACAAGTCATTATAGATACCCAAGTTCAATTTGCCCTGAAATTCACAGGCAGCTGTGGTACAAAAGCCAAGTGTAAAATACCTCTTTTTCCTCTGCCCACCCTAAGGTCAGCTCCTGAGCCAGCCAGGCATTTTTCCACATCTATTTCCTAGCACAGTTACACGAAGAGCTGTGCTGACACTGAAAACCAGTGGCAGCAAGTAGCTGGGAACTAGAGAGGGTGGCAACAGTCAGAGCTTAAAGCACCTGAACTGCTAAACAATACCTTTCACACCAACATCAAAGTCTTCGGTGTCTGTTTACAAGCACCTTTCTCACATAGTATCAGTGCTACAAAAATGACTGAAATTAAAAGTATTAATTTGTAGCACTACAGTGGCAACCATAGGTTTACATGCTAGTGGTCTGTACAAAACCCAGCTATGGTCAAAAGGTTCTGTTTATCCTCATAGCAAGGATTGTTTATCCTCGCAGCAAATGCAGCCACACAATTTTTCCTTTTACAGTTCTAATGTTTGCTTAACATAATGCTCAAGCTATTAACAGCAGAATACTTCTTGACCCTTACATGCCTATGTATTTCAAATGTTTGAATTCTGACAAACCTCAGGAAGTTTTATTTCTGTAAAAAAAGAAGAAACTCATCTAACATGGATTACATGAAGTTTGTACCACAAATGTCATAAACATAGATCAAAAGTGTTTATTCTTAACTCACATGTATCCTTTCAGATAATTATTCTTTTATGTATACAGAGAGAATACGCACAAATGTATAATACGTCAGGGATACCACAGTGATGATGCAAGGAAAGGTGGAAACTGTAGTTGTGAACACTGACCAGAAACACGAAACACAAGGCTGAGCTATGGAGCTCTGGTTTATTCTCTGTTCAAGGCCAGGTTGGATGGGGCTTTGAGCAACCTGGTCTAGTGGGAGGTGACCTTGCCCATGGCAGGGCGGTTGGAACTAGACGATCTTTAAGGTCCCTTCCAACTTAAACCAGTCTATGATTCCGTGATTCTCAAAAGAGATACGTGTGTGTGTGTCTGAGGTAAAGCCCATGTAAGTACATTTCCCTTTTTTAAAATTATACTTACACAAAAAGATAAGGTACCTTTACAAGAAAGGAACAGTCTCTGGTGGAAACACATCTCCAGAGAATGGCACTGCCCCATATAGCTTATGCTGGTAGAAATCAAGTTTTTTTGCAAGCCCACAGCTTCTGTGGTTCACTGTCAGCAAACTGATTTAATGCAGAAATCTAATGGAATCTACTTAGAATTAATGGACAAGTATGAGAAGGACATGTCTGCGTGATTTTTAAAGCTTTCACTTCTAACACGCAACACAAAATAAAGATACCATTTTCATGGACATGTTGGATTCAGTTTGGCACTTCTGTTGTTGAGGGTTTGTTGGATAGAAAGGATATAACTGCTTCTGAAACTTTCAGAAAATTAAATGTAATCTACCTTCCAGTTATTTCTAAAATTACATGCAGCTGAAAGATCACATTAAAGGTCTTTTATTTTGGATCTCTTCATGCCATAAATCTTCTGATCTGGAAAAAAATGTGAGACCTCTAGGAATGGTAAGTACAAAAGCATTATCTTTAAACACTGTCAGAAAACAAATAACCACTGACTTTTGGAACTGAAGCTGAGAAAGTAATATACATGTAGAGAGGGATTTAAGTAATTGTGGAAGTATTTTACACGTTGTAGGGGTTTTGCCTTAATTTATATCTCAGGATAATTCTTATTTCAGTTCTAATGCAGATTTCTAATTATTCCGGTTTTTAGCAGATTGATTGCTCTTGCTCACAGCTTGTACTCACTTTTGCAACAGATAAAAATTCTAAGCTAAATGTTTCAGAAGCAAGTGGCAGTATTTCTTTTTTTTTTGAAATGCTACAAGTGACTTGGCCTTCCAAATTTTTTTATTATCAGAAAACTAACAGAACATATGAATCCCAAGCATTCTGGGCAGTTTGCAACATAAAAAAAGCCTGAAGATACCACAGGTATGATTATATTTAGATTTAATCAGATACTTCTGCGCAAAAAAGGAAAAAAAAATCCCAGTCTGGTCTAAATGGTAAGAAAGCAAACAGGCTCCTATTATTAATGTGTTCCCCCATTGTTCTCCCCCCTGCCCCCGAGACATTTTCAAATGTTGTCTTGTGACATCTAACTTCCCTTTTAGTTAACTATTACGTGCTAACAGTTTTATGCTCAATTTCAAGCAAATCAGTTTAACTAGAACTTCAAGTATGATCTGGCCCATAGCGTCTCTTTTCCCAGATAACTTTTCAGAGGAGTTTGAATACAAATTTTGCCAAAAATACAGCTTATGCCAAGACAGTCTCCTTGCTCTGCCTCCGGAGTGCACATGGACCTAAGAATGGACTATAGATACCAAAATGAAGCTAGTACTGGAGAAGTGTTGCCCCACATTCCCACTACAAGTCTTCAGATGTGTGTTTGACATAAAAGAAGGGCTGAGCTGAATACAAACTGTCTCATCCAAAGGCTTCATATAGACGTCAAACCATGCAAAGAAGTTATACAAGCCTTTGTGGACTTCATATATATCCAAATCATTATGAATAAGGCTTAATATCAGACCAGTTTCCTACAAAAAATGAGTAAATGAAATCAAGTACACGGTTACAATTACAGAATAAGCTGTACTAACTATTTTGGGAGTCCAGGTATCGTAAGCAGTAGGAACAAATCACAGAGCAACAGATCTCGCTTTAGGTACAATGCCTCAAGGATTTTTCAAGGCTATTTCAGTTATACCCTTATAGACCCCAATAAAGACAACTTTGGAAAACACAAGATGCACTTAAAAGTTACCAAACTGTCCTACATGACTAACCTAATCTATAAACGATGAACATTATTTCCTTTTTCAATGAAGGTAGTTACACGGTTTTGCATAAATATATATATATGCGCACGAGGCAAAAAGCTCCAAGTGACAAGGAAATTATCCATCTATTCCACCTAACTGTGCTGTTTACAAAAAAATTGGCTCAAAAATGAAATTAAGCAAATGCTTTGTAACAAAAACCCTAACAAACACTTTTAAGATCTGTAGTGTAAAGTTCACTTCAACTATTCTTACTATTTTGGTCCCAACATCTGGGAATATCTTTGTAAGACATTTCAAATTCTATTGCATAGGGTTCTAAAAGTTGAAAGCTCAGGCAAAAGTCTCGTTTTCTAAGATTTCACAAGCTGAACATAACAGTAAAATCTTGTAGATCGTAAAAATGAGGATGCAGAGTCCAGCAGCTGTACCTCTGTAGCGGACGGACAACCAACACACACCTACTGCCATCTTTGAGGAGGTGAAACAATTCTGACCCAGCTCATCTTCCTCCTTTCAATTCCATCAGCAGACAAGTTGCCTTAAGTACACAACACACTGAAAATGCGAATGAGAACCACCAAATACTACTCCTTGGGTCATTTACCATTCCAGCTAAGGGAAAGAATTTGATACCTTTTTGTCAAAACTCAGATTGGTATGGACTTCGATTTGGCTTCAAAGCACTAACTGTGGGTATCAAACCTCGATGGAAGAAAGGCCAAATTCTGCAGCACCTGAACACTGATAAAACTCAGAGAAACCTTGAAACTGGGGGTCAAATTACTAGGAATACATTACAATAGGTGTTTCTGCCACAAAAGCTCCTAGAAATACAAGACATAGCAAAACACCAAAAAGCAAATATTCCTGCATATGATCAGTTGGGTTCCTTGGAGCAGATAGCTGTGGTGAAGGCCACAAGCAAAAATAAAGGCAATAGAAATGAAGAAATAAAAAGACATTATTTATAGGAAATAGAAATACCCTACAAGAGGCCTGACTTTCTAAGTCCCCATACAGATGTGGGGGTTTATCATCTAATTTGAGTTCAACATTTCCATTAAAAAGACAAGATATAAGAAACATACACTTTGTTTGACAAACCTAAGGAGGAACACTCTGATCATGGGAAGAAACAGGTGTGAAGAGGCAGCAATGTTCAGCAGACACAGAGAGTGCTCTGAAGATGCTGGGGACATGCAGGTGAGGAGGACGTGAGGTTTAAGCAGAGAGGCAGGTCCACTGCAAACCTACATCAGTGCCACCCCGACAGATCGGAATGCAGCCCCTGTAGAGCCAGCCAGGGATCTGCTGCCAGTCAGAGGCACGTCTGCTGGTCTGACACGTAGGCTGGATCCTGCTTTCGGTGTTCACCAGCTTTGCAGCGAGGGGAGAGGCCGGGGGGGCAGTGACAGTAACCCAGGGCCCTCCGGGAGCAGGTTTTGAACTAGCATCCCTGCGAGGTGTCTAAGCTGACTCCTCCTTTGCAGAACACCCTGCAGTACTTGCACTTTAAAAGGCTTTTATCATTATTATGGATGTTTCTGTATATTCCTGCCCTTCATTCAACCCCAAACAGCCGATGGAAGAATGGAAAACTATCCTTGAATACACAAGCAGGTATGTTACACCATCCAAATCCACCTGCTTCCCAGAGTGACAGAAATACTCTCCAAAGCTGCTCCAGCCTCTGCAGAATAGGCAGAAGCCGTTATTAAAATATTGTCTTGGTTCACGCAAGTTCCTTTGATGTTTCATAGTCCTAAGTGTGCTGAAAACTCAGTGAAAAACAGATTCCTCCCACTGCAGAGATCTGTCTCATACACCAGCCAGTTCCCCTGGATATAAAATTGATCCCCAAGAGAAGGGAATGATGAACAGTTTAAAAAGACTGTGATAGCGTAGGATTGGCCAGAGTCAAGAATAACAGTGTGCCCATACTCTAGATAATTGCAGTAAGCTCACTGGGGTTTGCTTGGCATTAATCTTGATGCACTGTCAACCAATCATTTCATCTGCAGTGGTTATAATTAGTGATAAATAACTTGCAAAGAATGAGAAATAGCTTGTCAACAACACTCCATTGCTCTTAAAACTGCCACATGAAGTAAATCCTGGCAAATAATCACACAGTCCATACATATGCACATATATACAGACTTTCAAAACGAAACCTCTCTCAATACCAGAAGGAAGTTTTCAAATGATGTGAGCACGGTCTTCCTCTGCACATTCATTTATATTCCTACAAAAGTATATTGGGGAGAAAACCCCCAAACCATCAGGGGTATGTATATCACATACAGCACTGACAGGTCAGCATTTGCTCAACTTAAAATAATAGCTTATATACCAAACGTGGTACCAAATTTCCAGGTCAGAGGTCTAGCTGACAGGAAATGTGCAGAATGCCAAAACATGTGAAAGTCTAAGAGGAAACACTGGGGCGTTCAATACATGCGCAAGGGGGAAGAACCACAGCTTGAGCTGGGAGGTGGAAGCAGGAAAGTAGCTCCAGCAAGACGCCCACTCCATTCAAACACCTCCACATTACCAAGTCTTTTACTGAAGAGAAAGTGGCAGGGAGGTAACAAACTCCACAGTGCTGATGACAGGAGACAGAAGATAACGGCAGTGTTTGCTTCCAGTATATTCATAAGCTTGCGATGCCTCTGCTGTCATATAGCATTACCGCTGGGCTGCAGATCTGGTAAACAGAGACAGGACGGGAACCTGAGCTGTGTGGAAATTCATGCCGGTTCCTTTAATCGTACAGGTTTTGCTAGAGAAGAAAACTTTGGCATGGCCCATTCCTGAGGCACCATGTCATACAGGTTTAATGCATCTATTTAAATTCCAGCAAAATTTTATGAAATTACTTGTAAGTATTCAAAGCTTCAGGTGGTTTTTAAACACAATGACCACATTAAGAAATTTATGCAAGATGTAAGGACAGAGCACATTGCTCTGCCAGCAAGCTCTCCAACCAAAGGACTCGCAGCTGTTTGCAGTGTAGGTCTTGAGAAGAATTTGTGCAGTTTTCATTCCTTCCAGCGGAGGACAGTGGCTTACAACAGAAGGAACCGAATGGCTGTATTTCATCTGGCAAGTTCCCTGTTTCCTCATACTGGCAGCGCACAGACACAAGTTCCCCAGGGTTTAGGCGAACTCACCAGGGTGCCCAAACACCAACTTTTGCTTAAAACTGACCTGGGGCTTTAGAACAATCGCTCTTTGGGGTTTTCAGAGAGGGTGAGTTTATGTCAAAATCACAATCACAACATATCTTCACAACATTTCGAAACAGGGACAACCAGAACCAGTATGTACAACGCTGATACATTTTAAGAACTTTTTTGAACTATTTGTAGTATTCGGGATGTTATCAATTTAACAGTACAATACAGTGATTTTTCCGGCTGAGTCTGCACCACTTTAAAGGCTTGATTTCCACAGGGAAAAATCTCTTATGTAATATTTAATATTTGAAATAAAATGCTGAGAAGGCATGGATCTTAATTATTTAGCTTCTGACACATACCATCCCTTTAAAAATTCAGTGTCTGACTGCAGATCTAAAAGACTTTCCTATAAATAAGTTATCTTCTCCGAAGCAGTAACAAATTTCAGAAAGTATGGCAACGGTTCTTAGCTGATCAGAGGAAGACAGTACTATTAAAATGTAAAAAAAAAAAAAAATATGTATTTGAATATTATTTTAAGGCACCAAACCATTCCAGGTTGCTGCCATTCTATAAAAAAGGCTCAGAGAGAGCAGCTTTAACAAAATGACATGACTTTCCCTGCTCCAAGTACTTTGTTTCCAATAAGTCAAGAACACCATTGAGGCAGTAGTTACAGTTTCTCTTATCTGCAACAGACCTGCAGTAAGTATCTTCTAAATGGAAAGCATTCTAAATTAATTAAATAAACCTCGAGAGACAGTAAACTAATTATTCTGGGCATATGTAAGATGCTGTTGAGTTAATCTCTATGAACACAAGTGAGTTAAGTTTGTATTGACATATTGGGCCAAGTTTATTGTCAGAGAAATTAACTTCAGTGGAGTTAAGCCAGGAGTGAATTTTCCCTCATTAAGTAGAAATAGGTCTATCAACTGAAGTGTGAGGATTTACTGCCTCTTGGGAAAATCATATTGCACTCTAGTTTTATAAATGACCACTCTTGAACACTCATATGCTTCAAAATGCACAGAATTTTTTGTCTAACCACCTAATAGTTGGACTGTTACATGTGACCCCTTTCAAGTGAGTACTGACTTCAGCACTGAGGATGCAAGGAGTACTGCTGAACTATGTAAATAGCTTATTCCTGAAGCTACCTAAAGTTACCCTGCGGTGTTCAAAGTCCATGTACAAGCAGGAGACACAATCCTCATATCTAAATCTAATTACCAAAAAAGGTCTTATTTGTCTACATTTAACCCAACAGAATTATTTTTGGAAGAGCATCTCAGAGAAATTTTCATCTACTGCATGGATCCTGCAATTCTTCCTATTTAAGAAATTGTTACTCATCCAAATTCTATAATGACTGTGTTATACCCAGTGGTCACAGAATGTCATATATTTATTTTTAAATTATTCTGTACAGAGGGACAGAGCAACAATTGCTTACCACTTATTAAGAAACAGCTATACTAAGAACCCAAACCAGCACAAAGCTAAGTGCTTCTCTGTGGGGATTAGAAGTCCCACCAGTTCAGAAGACAATGTCTCCGAACTCCTTCAGCCCTAAATGTTCACCTGAAGTATCCACAGAGTCCTTCACTGTGCTAGTAGGACAGCACTTCTATTATGCATGTCACGACAGCATTTTCAGCATCGGGGGGAACTGTGTAACAGCAGACGTAATGCTCCTTAGCGTTAACCTCTCCAAGACAACTTTGCCACTGAATCTTTTTTTGAGTTGTCCTAAGCCATCTGTCTAGAATTCAGGAATATGTCACATACCTACTCAACATTGTGTATTAAAGGTAAAACTTTGTTCTTTTTTAATTTATTGTCTTCTACTTTTCACCAACCTCTGGTTCAAATGAGCATCTTGAACAGAAATCTATTTTCAGCATGGCCAAAAGAGACTAGAGAATCCACCTGAGGGCAAACTGAAACAGGCTTTGAATCAGGCTGCCACTATTTGGAAAGAGAATTTGTGAGAACTGGCATAGCTCCTCTGAAACCAAGGAAAATCCCTTGACACAAAGCAAAGGCCTCATATTGCTATTAACATTTTCTGAAGTGTTAATATCTCAGTTACCCCACCCCTTCTTCTTACGGAAGTCATTCTTAATAAATGTATACTTCTCAGCGCTATTAATGTTAGCACGTCAACTTGTTTTTCACGACTCCTTCCTTCAATGTGAGTGTAAGAAGACTGCAGCACAGAAGAATTACCCAGGAATTAGCCTGACTGTGGGACATCAGGATACATGAAAATTACCACCACTGCAACCTAGGTAATAAGCCAGAGATAGAAGAGATGAGGCAGGGAGGTTAATCTC
The DNA here is from genome assembly GCA_013397275.1 of Burhinus bistriatus. Taxonomy (NCBI): domain Eukaryota; kingdom Metazoa; phylum Chordata; class Aves; order Charadriiformes; family Burhinidae; genus Burhinus; species Burhinus bistriatus. The sequence goes on along the minus strand of VYXH01000802.1, from coordinate 235,111 downwards.
ACTGGCCTTTGGGATCACAGCCTGGCATCTACACCTAGTCTGTACCCATAATACCTACACTTTGCTTAACAGCAGCACGTATGTAAAGTTTAAATCTTATTTAGGCTTATTTGCATCACTATCTTGGCAAATGTAGCCCGAGTATGGCTTTAAATACCTCCGTGAAAAAGAGCAAGTTAAATTACATTAGGGAAACATCCAAAATTACTAGTTTTAAAATCAAAACCCCCACTACAAAGTATTATGGTGATCACTGAGAAAATTGCTATAAAAGCTCAAAGACTGTTTTCTTAGCAATACCAAGAGGATCTTTTCCATTGTTCTGTCAAGATTCGCAGCAGTCACAGAGATGTTTAGCTTTTTCTGAGGTTCATCACTGCAGTACAGCTGCTGTGACAGCCACAGGAAAGCATCAGTCTCCTGGAGAGTCTTAATTAAATAAAAGGCAATTTTAGAGGGTGGGGGAAGTATCACTACAAAGTGAAGCCTTGCTATTTGGATGTCAATCTACATAAAGCTACATTGCTCTTTGATTATGTTTATAAATTGTATTCAAATCAAAAGCAAAATTATTTCTGAATGATTCTGTTTAACTTGGATCTCACCAGAATTTAGGCTGAGGTAGCCATTAATTTACGTTATTTTTCAGCATGTATTCTCAAAGAAAAAGCAAAACCCAACATTTCAAGTAAAAGAGTCCTTCCTTCTTAGACGAATACATCTGATGTTATGTCATTCTCTAACACCGCTCACAATAAGGATGAAGCACGGTGCCCTTTTTCTAGAGATGACATGGAAGGAGGGTCTGTAAGCTCTTACTGCTCATCGGGAGTAACCAAGACCCAAGGGAATGGTAACCCTCACCTGAGAAGCAGAAGTTTCCTAATTATAGTTTAAGAGAAATGTTCCCTATTAAAAATTACTGTGAGCACCAGTACTGAAACCTTTCCTCTATCTCTAATATTAAAGTGTCAGTACTAGAAGTGCCAGTTGACTGTACAAAATGACAAGTATCCAGGCACATCCCTTGCAACAACTGGCATCTGCTTTGGAGTCATTTTACTTGGTTTGAATGGCACTAATTAGAAGTAGTTACATATAAATGACATCCCAAAGACTTGACACAATAAACATTGCTATCTAGTGCCATTCATTTGCTCTTCCCATTCAAGTATACACAGTATTTACGATAATTTCCATGTTCACTGCCACCTTTATCCCACAAATGAGGTCACGAGACAGACAAACAACAAATCTAGGAAGCACCACATGGAAGTTGAATACATAATAAGTTATCATATGCTCTTTAAAGCATCTAGGCCAGGGTTTTGATCGCTTCTGAAAGTTGTGAATGTACCTCTAAGAATGCGGAGCAGAAGGCTGCCTCTTTATTTAATCTTGCAAAGAAGTCATTAAGGGTTCTTCCCAACCACCTCTCGGTGAGTACCAATTGGCCAGGCAGTTTTATAAACACTACCAGAACTTCCTATCTGTTTCTCTGTTCTACATGCACAAAATGGTGCTAGTGAAAAATAAATACAACCCTGTTCTCACATGGGTGCAGACTACTAGGAAGGATAATTGAGATCTGAGCTACCAACAAGAAACCTCAATTTTTCTTTTGCCAACTAGGATGTCCTCTGCTTCTGTGCGTACAACAGTCAGGGCAATTTCTACAGTGCACAAGGTTTCATATGCTCAAGAGAGCAGATTAAAAAAAAAAAAAAAACAAACCAAAAAAAACCAAGAACTCACTGAAGGTTCTTCATAGTCATACCTGGTTTTCAGGAAAAAACTTTCTTCCTGGGTAGGTCTAAAATGTCAGAGTACCGAATAAACAGACATGCCCAGCATTAAGCAAAGCAGCAGCTAACTACGCATCTAGAACCTGGCTAGGTGGAGAAGTCTGGCTCTGGAGATCAGAAGGTCTGTGGCAGAGACGCAGTTTATTTTATACAGCCACAATTAAGATCATTAGTATATGTAGTTGCCACAACAAAAGGCAGCAACCACCCAATGACTTTCTTTGATTTCCACCATCCTACGCTTTTAGCATCCTACTGCCCTCTTCAGACTTACAGCTTTTTTTTAATATTTGTTGTACTGCATGGCGTCTTTAACACCTCATACCAACTCTCTCACAACCATAGTGGTACAGCATTATTTTCAAACATCTTTAAATAGTGCTGTTGATTAAATAACCTGTCACTAACGTGATTTCAGGAATCCACAGTGTCTTCTAAGGTGTAACCTTTAACACCAATTGCAAATATAGAACAGAAAATTAAGTCAAGCTGACAAAATTAAATCCGTAACTTTCAATGCAACATCAAATTTCTGACAAACTGCGTATTACCAAAGAATATACTATTTACTAAATGATTAAAAATTTAATTTTTCTTCATGAAGTTTTGGGGCATCACATTTTGTATAGCTTTGTAGAAGATGCAAGGAGCATAACCCTAACGTATCACATCCAAAACAGAATGGTCATAAAAGACTACTGGGACTTCTGAATCCCTTCCACCACCTTTTAAAAATTTACATATGCAGCTTCATTTTCATTGTTGCAGATCTCAAACAATAAATGCAAATTTTTTTTCTTAAATTCTCCCATAACCAGCTTTAAAGGTACATACGCTTCAAACAGCTTGACAGGAGCGCTTTGGAGTCTTCATTTGTTGTAGTCACAGCATAATAGCAAAGCTCCCTGTACACTAAGCAACGTCACCATGTAACAAAAGAGGATCAATCGAGGTCTTGATTTTGTGTCCCTGCTAGTATCACAAAGTGTGCAAGGCTTTAACAAAACAATGACAGATGAGACATTTCTCAGGCTCTAATTAATTTTTTCCCAGAACAGCACCAGTTAACACGCAGCCTTGTTTTTACTTAACACCCAGTTTAGCTCTATATCCGGATAATCCAATTCCAAATTAAACTATTTGAGCATATGCTTAGATTGAAGCATACTTAGTGTATGCGCTTTAAATTAAGCAAACGCGCAAAAACTTTCTGCAGGTCTCACAAGGCGCGCCTAATGTGAACCACATACCAGCTGTGATCTTGTTCATGCTAAACTTCCTGCACACTGTAGAGTGTCGCGTTGTGCCTAATATGATTTTAGAGATCTGAGAAATATTTGTAATAAGAACCTCATAGTTTTGATGCAATGTCACTGTTCTGTACTGCGAACGCCATGCCGCCTTCGGCACAAAGACACTTATTAGTACTTGAACTGACCACAGAGTCTTGGAGCGGGAAACACGCTGCAGTGGGTGCGGAGAGGTGAAGGACCCACCACAAGCCCCCAGGCCCTCGGGGCTGTGCTTACAGCGCTACCAGCTCTCCTCTACAGCCAAGACCTTTCTATCTATCCAGCCTCACAATCTAACACCACAAATGTGACTCGCACTGAAGAGGCGCCAATTGTAGTTATATGCTTTGCTGTTTGAAGAGATTCATGAGCAGTGATCTTTAAGAGCATGAGTCCATTATACAATCAAGTAAAAGAATTTAAATCAAATTTTGCTTTTCCTACCAGATATTTATAGTAACTGCTAGTCTGCAACAAGTCCTCACCAAAATAAGCAAACAAGTCCTCACCAAAAATAAAAAAAAAAAAAGTCAAATGTCCTCCTGTCTTTTAGTTATGTAATGTACATGCCAGAACTGTGCTCTCTGGCTGTGTTTTATTTATAAGTCAATGGCTTATGAAGGACTTTTTGAATTCTCGTCACCAATAACCGTGTAACCTTCAGAGGATAAAATTTATGAAATCTCAGGAGAAAAGACATTCAGTGCAAACCGTGTCCTGTTAGGGCAATGCGAGATGAAGCCCAATCTTAAAAATTCAGCATTACAAATAACTATCGGGCAATACTGGTATTTTCAAAACTACACAGGTACTTGGGCTACCGACTCAACACTGTTGCAAGAACTTTAGTCTATTTTACCAAATCAGAAGTCAACGCATGCTAAGAATTATGCCAAAATTCTTTGTCGTTAACCTTGATGATTATATAGTCCGATGCTTTTCAGTATCCTGACAATACCTGTGTGTACGTGCCCCTGGAAAAGACATTCTCAGCCCGTCTCTGCCCGCAGCAGCTGACTTTTCTTTCCTCCATTAAAAGACCAGTCTTAGGAAAATGGATGTGTCTCTTCACCTCAAGGTTCTTGGTTTTGGCCAAACAGTGCCATTCCCCAGAACTGGCATGGCTCCCCATGACTATTAAAACCATTATTTCATTGAAGCAATTGTTGGGATGATACCTAATAAGTAGGTTGCTTCCTTTTTTTTTTAACTTGTTGCCTTAATAGTTCTCTCTCATCTAATCACCTAGTCAGTTTTTTTTTTATCACAAACACACAAATATTATGTCTCATATATGTAAGAATATTCCTAGTAGCAGCGTTACATTTTAGGAAATACTGGGTCAACAAGAGTTCCTAACTCATAGTGTTATGTCTCTGTTCATTAACCTGTTATGAAGATGGACTTTATTTAAGAAATTCATTTATTCACTACTCCATTTTTAACATTCTAACTCTTAGGAATGATGTTAAGATATATTAATTTCAAAATCTTTTGGCTTCATTTGAGATTGCCAAATTAACAAGTGAATCAAGAAGCATGTGGCAGTATACATGAGGTTGCAAATATTAAAGAGATAGAACAAAGTCTCAAAAGACAGGGTAGAAGGGTTATTCACTTCTTTTTCTCTTTATGAAATACACAGAAAAAGTTCCATACAAATCTTTGGAACTTTGCAAAGGATTCACAGAGCTTACTTGCACAGCAATCTTTTCAAATACCTATAGGTTATACCATGAAACCTGCTCCATAACTGCTCTGGAGTGAAGACAATCAGTATTTTATTCCATGACAGAAGATTTCAAATCAGTTAAGAGTAAGAGCATTCTGTTTCACATTGATTATTCATTAACATAAATAAGGTAAATGCTAAAGAATGTCCAAATGCAAATTTGAGTGAACATATTTCACTCTATCATGAATTTTCAATTGCACTTCAAACTATGAAGCTGCTATTCTAAAAAGCAGTAAAAAGTACCATGCTTGAAACAAAGTTGTAAACAACAGCCCATATTCTTAAGAGCAATTTCCATATGGTTACATGTTACACTTTTCAGAAAAGTCTAGAGATACACACCTATGAAACTTCAGGGTTTTTTCAGCAAATGCTACTGTTTATACAGATAAATTGTCCAGTTACTCTGATAATCCCTAACACGCTGCATTGCTTCGTGCTCTGGATAACCAAATTCTCAGGTAAAATGCACATGCACCATGAGAAGTTAGAAAGAGGAGCAAAGCGTGCCTGTGATCAGCCCCAACATTTCCAGGCACAAGCATCCTTCTTAAACAGTTTAGTAGCAGCACTTTTTTGGTTTGTTTTTTTCATGGTTGTTTTAGGGGGTTGCGGGGGTTTTGTTCTTTTATTAAAGCCACATCTCTGAAGCCTCTGTTAGAATAACTATGCAAATGTTTTCCCTAGAGATCTTGGAAATAACTACTAACTTCTACACAGAGCACCTTTGTCCTCTTTGGAAAACCAGCTCAATTTACAAGGCCGATCTTCCTTACCTGGCAGTCAGGAGAATCGTGCTACCAAGCCTCCTGAATATGTTCAGCCGTGACCTATGGTAAAATGCCCTGGTGCTTCTGCATCCTGCACACAGAACAGGGAATGAGGCACTGACCTTGCCACTGCACAGAATAAATTCTAAATATAGCATGATTTCCAAGTATTCCAATGTTCTTTCACCAGTTAACTGTTAACTCATGACAACATGCAAGTTCTGTCCTGAGGCACAGGTTTTTCCCTTGTTGTCCGCTTATTCCAGGTTAGAAGAAAATTGGTGAATGGTCAAGATGACATTCAGCTTACTTCTCTGGGCAGTTGGTTAGTTACTTCAGGGGGGAAGGTAAAATGCACTCAGGACAAGTGATGCGGTCAACAGTTTTAATTTTGCAAGTCAGACCTTATTTCTTGCTATCTGGGCTTTTATTTCATGTTTCTAAGTCTATTCATTATACATGGTGTTGGGGTATTTTAATTACGACCGTATCAATGTTTGGGATGTTGCCCCTGTGGAGCTAAATGGTGGCACAAAACACCTGCAAAATAGATTGTGTACTCTGCCCTAAAAATCCTAATGGAGAGCAGAGAGGAGGAGGGAGCAGGAGGAGCTGAGGAATGCTCCTCAGCAGAGCCGTACACAGAAATGTCCAGAAGGGCTTTGCATACATTGAATCAAATGTATTGACTTAGTATTTACAGAGTTCCATAGTGTTACCATACATAACATCTGTTGCTAAAAGGAGATAAATATAAACATCGCTTCCCCCCCCACACTCTTTATTAGATTTATAATAAACTCATTCTCTGCTTTAAGCAATTTTTAATTTTTCCTCCTCTGTTAGTAAGGTTTGGGGACAGCGAAATAAAATTGCTCTCTTCTATTGCTCTACAGCTGTTGCAGAAAATGCCTTGAATGCTGTGAATAGCCAGCTGGAGCAGTCAAGAATACCGGCTAGCTTCATAGATACCTGTTCTTTCCTATGTAACTATGACCAGCGCTCTGCAAGAAAAAAATACCTCCTTCACCAGTTTGCAACGTTTAATTCCCCTAAGCAAACAGCTCTTCTTTGAGGGCCAATTCTACCGCACTTTTCCCTTCCCAAGTATCCATGGAACAGCGCTCTGATGGAGTGCTTCCCCCTCCGATACTCAGCCCCCTCCCTCACCATGGGCGAGAGCCTCTTCCCACAGCTCTTTTCAGAGTCTCGGCCAGGACTGTTCTAGGTCCCCCTGGACTTCTGTTTCCTTTTTGGGACTCTGCATTTGTTTTGTTCATTTAGCATCCAACAGTAAACTCTTCTGTTACACTTGAACGCTTCATCCTTTGAAGTGTTCAAGGCCAGGTTAGATGGGGCTTTGAGCTACCAGGTCTAGTGGGAGGTGTCCTCGCCCATGGCAGGGGGATGGAACTAGATGATCTTTAAGGTCCCTTCCAACCTAAACCATTCTATGATTCTATGACTTAAGCATCAGTAAAAAGCTGTTTTGGATGAAGACTATAGTAGCAAAAGACAATTTCCTGCCTCCTTCATGAAGATACTCAGTCACTGCCTTTCTTCCACTTGTCAAATGTTTTAGAGTACATCAATATTTACTGCAGTCACAGGAGTGCGCCAGCACAGTACACCTGAGCTGCCTTTCTTTAACTAGTTCAGGTATTTATAGCAGCATGGCACGGCAATAAACCCAAAGGTTAACTGTCCAAGTGCTTCTGCTTCTTTGACGAGTTTTGCAGCCTGCAATGGAGTCATAGGTTTTGTGCTAGATTAGTACAAATGCCTCATACTGCCCGCAATACCCCACACTATGAAGAGCCGTATCTAAACTGTATGGATCTCAGCCTTAAATTTCTGTTCTGAAGATTGTCCTTCGATGTAAACACTTGAACAAAAGTGCTGAAAGGAAACAAAAGTTATCCTGTCCTAGAATATTAAATCCTGCAAAAAGTATCCCCTCAGTAAATGTTGTGCTGATATTCAGTACTGATCTCTCAAAACTTCCATTTCCTATGATTCAGGATTACAACTGAAATTTTCTATTATGTTAGCTGGCCATTTTAGTATTGGTATTGGAACACTTAATGTACCAGATCAGAGGCAGATCATAGGTTACTTTAACATAAGAATTTATGAAGGGCTATACGTAAAAAGGTACAACAAGAAAATTAATAGGGAATGCTGCTATCATCAAATCTAGCAAGAATTCTAATACAAAAACATCAATTGTTTTTCCACGTAAAATCTTTCAGCAGGAGTTTTGCAAGCAATTTGAAGCTACTAGAATAATACTAAGTGTAAGTCACTCTTGGAAATGAATTAAAGAAATAATCTTTTTTTATCGTGAAGCATAGAAAACACAAACATCCATGTAGTGCACTAGAATCTTTAACTATATTCCTCTTTGTACCACATCGTTGGCATACTGCTTTGCCTCTTGCCTATAAATAACTAGGATTTGGGGAATACATCACAAAACAAAGCGGACTATTATTATGGGATTCAACAGAATTAAGAATTATGTCCTACACGTGTGTGCAAATTAAAACTTCTGGAGCAAAACCTACGGCAAGAACCGGAACAATACTTCCATCTGATTCTGGCAGTAACACTCTGTGTTGAGTTGCTGGTAACTATGATTATGTTGAATATGGGATGTAAAAAATTTCACCCTTCCTGCAAGAACCATAGCTTATAATGATAATACACAAGAGTTAACAATAATACACAAGGGTTATATTCCCTACTAGTTTCCAATGCTGCTAAGAGGGTTTCTTAAAAAATACTTCCATATTTTGCAGTAAAACGCAAACTTACGATTCTTCTCCTATTACAGAACAACTTAAAAGTTTATGTAAAAGAAAGCAACGTTTATCTTTCATATACCTAACAGATAAATGGCTTAAGGGAGAATATGGTATTTCTACCGTCCCTTCAATACAACCTAGCATCCAAGTTTATGCCATGAACACAACATATATGTTTGTGTATAAATTACTTCAAATTCTGATCTCCTCAAATCAAATATTATTGGAGGAATGTAACTAGTCACTACTTGACTAACAAAATAGCAAAATGCTCAAGCAAAACAGCTATGGACAATCATGACTGGCACTAAAAATATTTTACTGTTCAACACTGACATACTCAATGCAAGAGTAATCCCTCTTGTATCACATGCCTTCTGTAATCTTTCTCCAGCTTCAAGAAGCAATAAGCTGCAATAGGTGGGTATTCTGAAAAGACTACACAAAACCAATTCTTGTCTTCCAGAAGAGTACTGCAGCTTCCTCGGGTGTATTCAAGTTGAAATTGTCATAGACAAACTCTGACATAAACAGTATTACTCACAGGACGCACGTCAAGGACACCTTATGCCAAACCCAGATTTCTAAATTATTAAAGGCACAATTTTCTTCAGGAATCTTTTTCATGAGAAAATTCTGGGAACTGTCACCTCAGCCCTCTGAGGTGTACTTATCTGTAATTCACCATTCAGAATCTCAGCTAACTGAACAATTACAGTGAAAACCACAACGGCTTGTCTTCTTACATGCAAGATAATGGACAGAAGTGGGGGGCATCATATCATGTGCAATTTTGGCCAAACGGAGGCAGCTGATGGCTGGAAAAGCTGTACATTTAAATACACAGTTCCTGAAACTCAGTAGAGTTCCCTTCGTAAATCCATAACGTAGAATGCACAGCAACTGAACAGTTACTTGGAATAAAGAAGGAAGTTAAACTGCTTTTAGTTTTGAAACAACAGATTAAAAACATCATTTCCAATATGGTCTGAACAAAATAGTCAAAACAAAGATTCTTCTTCCAGGAAAGTCTCATGAAAGTCATTCCTAATCACCACATTGCTGAGTTTGTCCATTGTACAATTAGCATCTATGAAAGCTGGAAAACTTTAAAGTTGTCCAGCACTTTTCTTACTCCCTACAAAACCACAAAGTAAAAATGACAACATCTTGGAAACCAATGCCATACGGTTACGCAGATACGTAATTTGACCATTTTTCCTTTGAAGTCTTTTCAGATACAATGCATTAGACTTGTACTAGACAGTTGGTTTGACTTTAAAAAAGTATTTCCAAAGGCCTATACTTGAAGTGGATTTTTGCAGATCTTACCAATACAACTGCCCCATCCACCATGTGATGAAAATGTGCTCTCTAAATGGCAGACAGTCCCCTTTTCCATCTATGACAAGAAGAAATATCCATACCTAGGATCTATGCTTGTTCCTACCCAGCTAGGCCAAACGCTACCCCAAGTTGTAGTCGTATCAGTTGGAGAACTTGGATTATTTCAAAGATACATGTTGCTCTGAAATGTAAACCAGATTACTTGCATGTGGACTGCTATGGCTTTTGTAAATGAGTCTAACTTCCATTTTACAGGTCAAGAAAAATACAAATGGAAATAAAGCAATCTCAGACATCCATCATTAGGTTATTCACCAATGCTCCCGTTCATCAAGCATTCAAACCCTAAGCCTTACTTGAACTTTCTCAAAACTTTGTATTTCAGAATTAATGCCATTATGCTCTATGCTAGCCAGAGCTTTGAAATTTAGATATGGAAAACCATGGTTCAAAAGTCTGAATGACCACTCATACGTGATCTAATTCATAGATCATATTCGGAACTCTTTCTTACCATGGAAACCGATGTTTTGATCTAGTGGCTGATACGGGTTTACATATATTAAAAACTCAGACCCTACTGCCGAAGAAAAATTCCAGATTAAACACTGAATTTGAAACAAGTCATATTTGACATCACCATGTAAATGCTCTTATATGGTAATATATGAAATAGATATGCTTGTGCAACAGACATACCAAGGGTGACAGGCTCTCAAACACCAGCCCCTTGCCTTGCTGGTATATTGCATAAACTGTCACCCTCATGCCAGCCTCTGACCCACTGCCCAGGACATCTTTTCTTGTTCTCTGGTGTACACCATGCTAGAGGTAAGGGTCTGCTCACTCAGCCATAACTCGACACTACCATTTCTTAATGACCTGAACCAGAATCACCTCTGGTTCTAACACATACCAGCAGCATACTCCACGCTACATCAGAGATGTCCGTATTATGCTTTAACCCACACCACCCATTAGTCTTCTCTCATAAGGCTTGGTCACTAAGGTTGGTGACAACTTCACTGACTCAATTCACCACTTTTTCGTCCAAACACTTTAGAGTTAACTGAATATTATCTTTGCCTGAAAGTCATCTCACAGTTCTTGCTCAGAGGTTTCCAGATGTTAGTTTAACTCTTACAGTTTATAGCTGTTTCAGGTTTTGTTTTGCTGTCTGTTATAAAGCCTCCAACTCTTGTTCTAATTCCCTTTGGCCTTTTTTGGACTGCAGAAACATCTCCAATATTTCCATGAGAGAAAAACTCATTCTGAACCTTGTTCAAAGAACCTGCATTGAGTCAGAGTGAAAAATACAACCACCACAGTAAAATATTTTGCTTTCTTTGTAAAGAAGCCAGGGGTTATGAAGAACAAGTACTTCAATTAGGAGCAAGTGCTACCTTATAAAATCAGGGTGATACTCCCACTATTTGAAATGTACACAACTGTCCCCATTTAGGCAGACGTATCGCTGCAGTGTTCAAAAACAAACCCATTCCTAGTACTGAACACAGTAAGATTTAAAATTGAATCCATCTCTGACTTTCTTTGCATACCTATATTTTTGTAGACAATTCTTTCAAATATGGTAACCCTCAAATGTGGCTAATTTTGTTAACACAGGCTTCTAAATATCCCATGTCCTTCAGAAGAGCTGTGGTTCATGTTTTGCATTGAAGTAAATAGTTTGGGAATCCAGTCCTTCCTTCATAGGTTCTGCCTTCCTCTTTCTCCTGCAAGCTTTGAAATAAAAACCTCCCAGTTTTTAGTTAGTTGGAAATGGTAACATGGTCTGTTTCCTATTGGTTGACCTTTTTTTTTTTTTTTTTAAACACATGCTTTAATAAAATTTATTTTCAGTTTTGGTTCCCAGAAGCTGCTAAGGTTCTTAAGTATTTCAATAATTTTATTTTCTAAGAGTATTATTGCTGCCTATTAAGGTTTGGGGGGGAGGTTGCCAAAAGATGGAAGGAAAGATCACACTCACTTCAAAAAATGTTACTTTTCAGAGCCAGATACTATAACAACATCATCTACACAAAATTATTAGCATTATCAGTGCTTACAGAAGATATTCTGAGTGCAAGATTAAATTTTCACTCAATTAAAACATGGCCCTGTAAACACACACACCTGAATTCAAGAAAAAATACGCATTTGTCCTGGGATATCAGAAATCAAACTGCAAGCAAGAAACAATTTTCAAGGACGGTCGATACCATTAATGTGACACTGAGGAAGAGCCATTTTACCCTTGTCAGACATACTTTTTGATACAATTAACCCATAGCTAAAAATTTTCCTTTAAGTCCACTAACCTAGCGCTCTCAGTGCTTTATCTAGGTGACTTGGTCATTTAGGATTCTTTTATTAGAACAGCTGAAATAAAGTTGTCAGCTCTTCAGGCGATGTCAAGGTGGTATTTACCAGTTGCTGATTCAGGTTTACAGAAAGGTCAAATTGTTGAGTAAGTGTTTCTGTAGACTGAAACTTCTCTATTTTTCCTCCTCCCAAAAGGATTAGCGAAACTCCGAGTACACTGCCCAGAAAGATGAGTATCAACAGCAAACTCAAGCAGTAAATTGCAAGAGATTCCCAGCCGAAAAGTGGGTCCAAGTGAACGAACTCTCGCATAATAACTTCAAGCAGCATTGTGCCTTTTGATGATAACCACAGTTGTATGTAAAGGTCTAGGGCCTATTTCATCCTCTTGTTTGACAGATAAACCCCCTTCTGGAAAAGCAAACTCTTTTTCTCCCCTCTAGTGAGCCGCTGGCACCTTGGACCTAGCCCTGTTGTACAGAAGAGTTAATCTGAATAAATATTGGGTAATGCCATTGCCTATTGAGATGAGCATTTACTACTGGATCATGTTTTCTTCCAGGAAGTCTACAGACTATTAAGGACCCTGCTATCACAATGTTGATAGTAGTTACAAATCCACGGTTAGCTCCATAGACTGTATCCTGGAATGCAATTTTGTCTTAAGCGTTAAGCCAAAAAAAAAAAAAAAACAACAAAAAACCACCCCAAACTCCAAACAATTTTTCCTGTATTAATTACACCTACTGCAGAGAAGATCATGCTAACGGTGGACTCTTTCTGCATGAACTGGGCTCCTTTCACCCACTGTAAAATAACAGCCAAATAGAAACAAAACCTGGTGCAGTGTATAATTTGCCATTACCTTTCCTGTTAAACACCTCCCAGCTCAGCATAAGCTATATATTAAAACTGTAGCCTTTGATAAACCGAATGAATGTATTAATTAATTTTGCTTGCCAGCTCACCTTACTTACACATACTGACTCAAATAGAACATCAGGTGTGTTCAGCTCTGAAAAGACATGGACATGCTTAGTAATTAGCTTTGCTTGCCAACTCCCTTTAATGAGTTTTTGGATTATTGAATAAACCAGGGTTTGGCTTTTCAGTAAGGTTACTTTGTACTGAGCCTAACACCTCATTGCTAGACTATTATCTAGTCTTTACTCTTGCCAACACGTGCTCTAAATGCTCATGCAGTTCATACTGAATAGAAATGTGTTTGAATCCCTTGATTACCAACATCCTAGAGGGCGCTACTGTATTTTCACTTCCCAACGCTTTCTTCTCTAGTTTACCAGTCTTTGTAAGTGATAACGCTTCCCATGTACTACAGACTGTGGTATTTTTAAACGCATTTGGCTACTGTAAAGCTATTATTTTTTCCTTTCATTTTACCCTTATAAATTTTTGAGGATTACGTACAATTATCCTTTTATGATGTTAGACACTGAATGGGAAAGGAAGAGCTTTGATGTTCAGGCAGAAACAAAGTTCCCACCATGAACTTTGATTTGTAAAGAACTCTCATGAGCATGTCTCTGCCGACCAGCAGAAGTGCTATCTGGCTTACTTTGCTTTACATACTGAACTCAGTACAATTAATTAAGGTTCTACAAATTGCTATTCCAGAGTTCCTCTTAGCACTTGAAAACAAAACTATCTTGAGCGCTTTTTAATATGTATAATGAAGCCTTAAGAAGGAAACAGTTGACTTTAAACAAAGATATTTTAAGTTGAAGAGTGAGTATCTGCTCATATCATAGTTACCCCCTTCAACCTTTCCCTATCAAAAACAACAACGATGATATCAAAGTCTTTTGACAACCAATTTTTAAAATAATTACATAGTGACTTCTTAGACTAGACAGATTCTTAGAGTAGATTAAGGAGTCAAAGCACCAAAATCAATTAATTTTAAGAATATTATAAAACTTTATCAGGTAAAAGACTATCATAAACATTGAATGTTAAATTAACAATATCTTTGCTATAAAATATTTAAAATTCTTATGATACGCCCAAACCTCAAAATTTAAATTATCTTGCCTAAGGAGGAAATAGAAATTTCATCATTGACTTGAATAAAATAAGGGTTAAGTAAGGAGACAGAACTTAACAAAAAACAATTCTTGTATGTCTGAAAACATGAACACAAATAGCCCATCTTTCCCATCACTTAAAACACTGACCTTCAGCCTGTAAATTTTAGCATGAATTATCCCATGCAGTGAAAAGTGGCAGAAATTTTCAAAATTCATTTTTTGCAAAAATATTTTTCTTGAAAGCCCTTCCAGCAAACAACAACTTTAATTTGTTTTTTCAAACAACAACTTTAATTTGTTCTTTCAAAGATTCAGAAATAAAAACTGGTATAGTTTTAAATGGTATGAAAATCACTGTATAATTTGGGTTTGGGTTTTTTTAAAAGCCACAAGCCAAGTTTGAAGAGACATGCTGGTCTTAAAATAGTTCAACTGGAAACTGGTACATACATTTACAGACCATCTAGTTACTCATTCGATACACCTCGCTCAATTGCCTCAGTTGTATTTAATATCTCAAGTATGCTTACCCAGAGTCATGCTGAAGTATTTGCCTTTAATAGTCAGCATTAACTCTGTTGCCAAGATTTAGTACTTAATGCAGTCATAATCAACCTTTTGTACAAATAATATTAAATTGATCACCACCATTCTATAGAGCAACCTAAGCAGATAAAGAAGATACAGTGCTGCCAAAAGGCCCAAGTTCAAATAGGACAAATGCCCAACACATGGCCTGATCAATACCAGAAAGTACACAGTCTTCTCAAAAGACTTTGGGTTGAAGAGGAATCTCTGTTGATAAAAGAAGAACTGCCTGAGGCCACAAGGACAATTTCACAAGTAATTCAAAAGTAGAGATCTTTGAGAAAGACCTCTAGGAAGCATTAGAATAGGAAAAAAATACCAGATGCAGAGCAAAAAGTAAATGAGCAACAAAGGAAATATGTATCAGGAAAAAACGGATATAGTCAAAGGACGATGGAAGCAAGTGAAGAAATTTGAACAAAGAATGGTTTGGTATGAAAGCAAAATGCAACTTTGGTGTTAATTGTTTCAGACTGTCTATAAGCATAAACTAAGATATAGAAAAGTCCACAACTAGGAACAGTATACTGAATTTTAAATATGGAAAATACAGATACTCATAGCAGGACATATATTTGCACAGTCATCTAAGTCTTACACACTAAAGAATGCAGAAAAGGTATAAAGCTTCTTCCAGTTCTCCATATCTCACTAGAGATTTCCCAGAATAAATGCTGCTACTTACATATAGCAAATGAATAGATACACTACTTTGTCCACCAGCTTGAACTTGGGAGGGGGCAGGATTAAGAAATGAAAATCCATTTCCAATCAGTTTTCATTTTTGTACATGTGGTTT
This sequence comes from Burhinus bistriatus, assembly GCA_013397275.1. Classification (NCBI taxonomy): domain Eukaryota; kingdom Metazoa; phylum Chordata; class Aves; order Charadriiformes; family Burhinidae; genus Burhinus; species Burhinus bistriatus. Next base: position 219,595 of record VYXH01000802.1, on the reverse strand, counting down.
AATGTTTTGATTTGTCTTGAAACAATCACGTTTTGCTAGAGTACATAAATTTATCAGGGCAACAATTCTGTCATCATTGACCACTCACACCGACATACACAATTATTCAATAACACAAAAAACATGGATAATTTTTAATACGAATAAATGCCTTCTAGAGATTACATATGTATGAACAAATTTATTATGTTTGCTACTTATAATCTCCTAGAACGCAGTTTTCTCATGGCAGCTGTGCTAAACTGAACACCCATCTCTCCTAACATGCATCACATTTTCCTAATGGTTGAGAGCTCAGAAGCAAGGATCCGTGACCAGCTTCCTCTGGCTTTGCTCTCCATGCCCTCTTCTGGTCCCAGAAGGCTTGCAGGACCCTTCTCAAGAGGATCTGACGCTCTTTCTGGAGTAAAACTAAGGAACTTCAGAAAGCTCCTGTGCATACAAGAATTAATTTTGGAGATTTTTTTCTTTTCTGGTTTCTACTATGGTAAAAGTAGTGAAAGAGATAATTTTAAAATATATACCTAACAAATGGAAAAAACCCAAACCCTAAGTACTGAATTAAATAATGTTATACTGCTGCATTGGGAATCCCCCTTTTGGAGGGGGATTTTTCTGATATGAGAGACAGCAACTTCAGCAAATGGAGCTCAAACCTGTTCCCCCAGCAGACAAGACATACCAGTCAAAGGTCACTTCGCCTGTGTAACTACACATACGCTAGAGATTTTGCTCACATTGCAACATCAGCAAGAAGCATAATTTTATTCCAGTCAGCCACCACCAGTGACTTGTTGATCCAAGGTGGCTACCACAACTTTCATGGATGGTCCCAGGCAGGTAAGACATGCTATCAATTTTTAAAAACAGAATGAACTTTTTCAAAGCGTTTAAAAATGAAAACAGGCTTAAGTCTATTCCCCTCCTTCTGCCTCCCAAAATCAAATAAAGCTGGCAAAAACTTCCTCTCAAAGGTATCATGGCAACCTCATGCAATCGAATCCTTTAAGACATCTGGGAAGACTGAAGAAGTCCCCCAAATAAAATTCAGTTAAACTGCTCAAAAGAATAGTAAGAGAGGAGAAAGGTCTCACTAAATCATAACAAAACAGTGATCCAATCAAACAAGAAATCCAGCGGATTCCAAACTGGGTCCCAGATTCAGGGCATTAATTTTAAATACCTCATTTAAAATTCAGTTTGCTGTCACTACATGAACACAACTAGATAGAAAAGATGACAGGCTTGCAGAAGCGCTCAGCTGATTCTCCGGGAAAGGATGCCAGCAGTCACCCTCGCACAGTGAACAGTGGCTGCAAGTGACTCAGAAGAGCAGGGCTGGCATCATCCCCGAAGGGACATTTCACGTCCATATAGCAAGGTGAGGTGGCCCTTGCAGCAAGCTGCTAAGCGCGGGAAGATTTATAGGAGAGACGAGCAGAACAGGAGAGATTTTTACATCCAGGAAATGGTATTGATTGCCCTTGCATAGCAAGAAGAAACGTAGATTTTTCACCATAATTTTAAGCTGCTAGTTGCAGCAACATTAACGTCAGCATCAATACCTCTGGAAAAGTGGGGCAGCAGAAAGCACTGCCAGCATCTCATGGTAAAACATGCCACACTGATATCCTTGTTAAATAGGATTAACATCAGGAATTAAAAATAACATCTAGGTTTGGGGGAAAAAAAAAACAAACCAACAAAAAACCAACAACAAAACCACACACTGATTTCACCTAAGAGTCTTTGTACATTGGTAATGCTTAAATAGCTATCGTTATGAGTTATTTTTAAATCATTTCAAACTCTCCAGATCTTTTACCATGCACACTCCTCAGGGCTGAAGGCAAAAAAAAATATATCTCTGTTTCTTCCAAGACATTTATTTAACATTCAACACAAACATTAATACCGGCTTATTCTCAGCTTGTGTACAGTATTCTGGAACAGTAGTGCACATGCATGTAAATGGACTGCGTGTATTCTTCGTCCTCTACTAAGAGGTCACTTTAAAACAGTCAGTAAGACAATTTGAGCTTAAGGGATTCTGCCACCTGATAGTTCATATTTAAGCAAATTACTTCAGCTACGTTACAGCATTAAATAAAAACAAACCAGCAGGAACAACTCATTGAAGAAAACAGAACTGATCTTTGCCCAGCCAATACGCTTACTCAGCTAAAACTGTTTTCATTTCTCCAGCAGTACAACGTATTACTCATATCCATTTTATGACCCAGGCAGGTTTGGGTGACAGTTCACTTCTGCAGTTTCGGGTTATGGTTTTTACTTTGTGGGCTGGAGCAGATCAGCTTTCATGTTTATAAGCAGGCGAAGTACCAGAAGGTGTAATACAATCACAGAGGCTTCCTTGGGAACAAAACCAATGACATATTTATACCTTTTTCCTCAGCTATCTTGTAAATTTTTAAAATTATTTGTAGAGTCCTTCAGCACCCATAGCTTTGAAGCGTTAGTGCCTGACAAGGCCAGCACCAGAAATAAGCAAATTTAACTTCCTAGGGCCAGCTGCAGCACTCATGGTGCTTCTGTTTGATGCACCCGTAACACTGGTAGTCACCAATAATTTACTTTTATGCTTTCCTTCAGCATTATTTCTCAAGCCTGAACAGCAATTGTTCTGAATTCTTAACTAACCACGCCATTCTGCAGTTCATTTCACGTCTACTCGATGTACGTCAGTGAACCAAGAGACAGGGTCAGCTCTGTCAGCCTGCCCTGGCACCTGCTGAACGCCACTGCCCAAACTCACTGACTTGAGAAAACAATAGAACAAAGGAAAAGCTCGAGGCCCAAGGCCTTCAGCATCCCCTGTGAGATGTGTACAAAGTCCACAGGTAAGCACACCTGAACACTTGAATAGTTTTCCAAATCTGCACCATACTTTTGGAGGAAACAGGGGTGGCTTTAAAGTTTTTTGAGGTTTTTCTTTAAGCAAACACTAGACAATTTGGACAGCGAAAATAACAGGTTCTGACTTTGGCCAGACTCTTCCCTGCTGTTATACCCTTTTAATCAATTATCACTCACTAACAGGAGTGCTTTTCACCAAGGCAGTCATCTTTACGTACTCCAAGATTTTCAGGGGCTAAAAGTCAACTGTGGGACTACAATTCAAGAACAGGTATATATTTTGGCTGTGGTATGGCAAGACTACAAATGTCAGGCTGGACGATCTCTGCTATCCATGCGACAGTCATGACCCTATGGGCAAAGCAGAATGATGATGTGATACAATAATTCTCTACTATGTTAGGTGGCTGGGTTTTCTTAATGAATGCAAAACCACTTCAGGGTGTAATTTAAAAAAAATAAAAACAAAAAAACAAAAAAAAAAACCCACAAAACAAACAAACAAAAGCCTACAAAAAAAAAAACCAAAACCAAAAAAAACCCCACAAAACCAACAAAACCACAGACCCTGTGCCAGGGAAAGGGTAGGGGCCGACAAACAACTAAAGCAGGACCAGCACAAGCAAACCCACTGGGTTCCAATTTGCCACCCAAACTGCCAAACTAAGGTAAGGACTTGAAACTGCTAGAAAAATTGTGAAAACCATACAAGTTGGTTTGTAGTACTGTTTAAGCAAAGAATTAACTGAGGTGCCAAGAATAACGCTTATGCAAAGTGCTAAGATTATAACTTAATAGTTGCAGTGCTATTTTAGAGCATTACCGTACATTTGTCTTCCTGCATTAATGCTGACATGATCCCGAACAAATAGTATTCGGCCTATAGCATCTGAGGAGCTATGCCCTCATTTGTGAAGTCGAAGTGAATACTTATTGAATGCATTAAGAAAATTCTCCTCTCATTCTTTTGTAACTACTTCAAGGGCGAGCTCTCCTTTCAAGCACACCTGTGAAGAAGTGGGCTATTCCCTATTTTCCCCTCATCTCCCATGCTAATCAGAAAAACGAATCATGGCAGCTTTTGAACTACGCTATAAATTGGGTCCATTTTCCTTCCTCCTATTCATTTTTTCAGGTTTTTTGTACCTTAAAGGACTATACCTAAACTGTCCTCATACTGAAACAGACAGTTCCTCTGCGGGAAGTGGTGGGGAGGAGAGATTGACACCAAACGCACAAGGAACGATCAAAGGAGCCGTGCAGCCTGTGGAAGGCTTAGGTTTTCCAGTCTTTTAACAGAACTGACTCAGCTCACAATCCACACAGGAAAAGAGTATCTGCAGTCCCTAGAGGATTTCATTTGAAAGCAAAGAGGAAACAAGGGCTAGTAAATGCTATTGTTACAGAAATAGCAGCTACACACACCCAACTATTTCTATTATACAACAGAAATACTCTGCATTTAATATAATCTGTGGTTGCACTGCCAAGTTCTGGACTGGCAATAAGGACGGGACATTAAAACGCATTGTTTTACCAGTTCCAAGGCAAGGGCACGGAATGGGAGTCCTAATGAGCATTCAGAAGAGATTTTTTTTTTTTTTCTTCTTTAAAAGTTAAAAAGAAAGTTCCTATACCAGGCTGCAAGCTATGCCAGGCTACGTCATCTATTATCAGTGGAAACAGATTCTACATGTCAAAGGTGATCAATTTTTGACGATGTGTGGGGAGGTCTTTGTCCTTATACCTTTCAGGATTGGCAACTGCTAGCATATTTTTTCTAGAATACCTAGATAGATGTGGAAAAAAATTACTGGAGATAGAGTAGAAATAATTTCTAGAGATACTTAGAAGGCAAGTCAGAAACTACAAATGCATCACATTAAAGGAAATCGGTATTACGGAAATGCAGTTACGTTTGTCTTGGAAGCACACTGAGCTGACTGCCAAAAATACATCTTTGGCTTTATCTTCCGCTCACCTCACCTTTATAAATAACAGGCATGTCAAGCACCATCAACCTTTGACTTCTTGGAAAACGGATGGAAACAGTAAATTTGATCAGTCTAGATTTGAAGGGTAAGTAGCAATTGCAAAAGGGGACAGGACGCAGGAAATCATTACTGCATCTGACACATCTTGTCCCAAGTCTGTTCATACTAACTATCGTCAAAAGAGAAACGACCAGGCATTCAGTCATGCTAATTCCGTTTGCAAGGCCACTGAACTTAGACTTGCATATTGAAAGCCACTGCCCCAGTGACAAGACTTTTCAATACTTTCTCCAAACACCTCTTTTCTCTTTCAACAAGTAACAGAATCCTCTTTGCTGAAAAAAAATACAAATGCGATTTTGAATAAAAAAAACATTTCAAATTTTCAATGATTTTGAGGAATGGCATTGTTATCATCTGCTCAATCCACAGATGAACCTTACAAAGACTTTAGTAACAAAATTTTCCAATTCATGTGGCTCAGCTGGAAGCAGCATCGCAAAAAGTCTGGGAATGCCTAACAGAGATGCAGGTAATTATTTTATCTTTAAATTTTAAGGTGGCATTGTACAGGGAGCACTTTTGGCACCCCTGTGTCAGCTGAGACAAATGATGAAGGGCTGTGCTCTTACGTTTCCTCTAGCAGGGCCAGTCACAAAAGGATAAAACCACTGCATGTCAACTGTTTGCTTTCACAGGACACTGACAAAATAAGGCAAAAAAAACCCCTTCACTCTCTGATATACTGCAAAGACAAAGCTTAATTTCATCAAGGGCAAACTGGCTACATCGATTGGATTGTTCATTTGGTATAATGGACTTTGCTTTCTTCCTGCAGCTTTCTCAAAACAAGAACAAAATGAAGATAAATCAGCTCTCACTCAAGGCTGACACACTGTATATATATATATTTATGGATTTCTAAGCCCTGCAATACAATAGAAGCCAGGTATTCATTACATGACGTTTTTCCCCCTGCAGGACTGTTACCCTTGCATCCACTCCACAGAAACCAGGGCATGCTTTGCAAAGGACAGGCTGCAGCCGAGCTCAGCAGCAGCTCCACGCTTCCCTCCTTCCTTCGAGTCTTTCTTCACCAGTCCTGATAAAACGTACAGCCTTTCCTTTCCCAGCACAGAAGCCACTTTGATATGTGGGCATAAAGCGCATACAGCAGAATAGCTTTTTGATCCTCCAAGCAAAGAACTAATTGCCTTTCTCTGAGGGAGCACCGCTAACGTAACCCTACTTCGCAATTTCGACAACTGACGTAACTGCCAGAGGTCATGAAATCTAAAAATTACTTCCCCCATCATTACGTACACTGTTGCTATTATGTTAAAGATTTGGCCTCATCTTTTTTCGTACAATAAATGAGCTAGTTACGCCAACAAACTCAAAACACTGTTTAAGAAAGGGATTACACATTTATCAACTGTACTGTACAATGGCAACACTTCCCATCACTTACTATTTTGCAAAAAGGGAATGACATGCTGTATTGCATCATTGTATTTCAATCAAGGAGAAACCTGTGGCACAATACACTATGGCGAATGTTAACCTATGATAACCTCTTTAGAAAGAGGAAAAGAATTACTTAAAGTTGCTGTGCCAGACTTTCTTTTGACTTACAACACATTGTAGCTGTAATTCAGGTAATTACAATGAACAAACATCAGACCTGTGCAAAACAGGTGCAAAATCTCACACCCATTTATTATTCTGTTCATCTAAATCCAAGGTGCAACAGTGGAATGTATGTCTGTCGTCAGTAAGCGCTGCCTGCATGTATTTAATGTACTGTCTTAAAGGGAAGGGGAATTCAGTTTGCATGAAAATAGCCTTTCTAAAAGTGTTGCACCTGCTAAAGTAAGATAATCATTGAAAGGAAGACGACCTCATGGGTAATCGCATAAATAAATCAGCACTGGCCTCAGAAAATCTCTGATGCTCCCTAATACAACAGGAAGAAGACATTCCCTTGCTTTCTTCCTTTCCTAACCCTACTTTAAAGCAATGCCGGTTACACAGAGAGAAGCTTTTTGCAAACCATTTAAGATTCTCAAAGGAGCAGGTGATCTAGCTTATGTTTCTTTTAAAAGCTTCATGGGGAAAATGCATCATGCAATATTTCTCTAGTTTTCTACAAGTAAATGAACAAAGCCAAAGTAAATCAGCAAGTGGCACGACATGCCAAAACCCAGAAACAAAACGAGCAATGAAATTGTACTTATCACTTAGAAAAATCTAAGCCATTCATTTGAGATGCTTATGTTTGGGTAACCTTTGGAAGAATGTTTGCTGTTCCATTACACAAACAATGGAAATATTAGATAAGGAAAATAACCGCAGTTGCCAAGAATGCTCCATGCACTCCTCTCAAACCATTAAGCATGCAGATATTATTTTATGGATATATAACACACTGCAGACAGCAAGAATGTCAGATGTACAAAACCATTTGTGAAACCCCTGAGTCTGCATGGCTCCCAGGAGCACAGTGCAAAAACCCCTGAGCCGGTACATCAGCACGGCACTGGGCTGATACCGATGTTGAAACACAGAAATAGAAGAGCCAACTTCAACCTCGCTGAGGCCAAGTATTAGAACCTTTACAGTCATGTTACACAGGACTTTAAGACAGTAGTGTATGCTAAAGCAGATCTCCTTGCCTCACACGAGTTCCTAACACACAACCATCCCGCCTAGATTTTTTCCATCTGTTCACAATCTTGAAAGACCTCCTATGACAATGGTGTTTAACCTGAACTCAAGTCAGACCCAGCATCTCCCCACAGAACAGAGCTGCAAAGGGCCAGGTAAATAGTAATAATGGCTTCATTTTTTTTTCTTCGCAGTGAGAGCGGGGGCAGGAGGAGCCCCCGGCGCAGAGGGGCTGCCCCAGTGCCCACCCCGGGGCCCTTCCTGCGCTTCCCACCGCTCCCAGGGCAGCGGGCACCACTGGGGCTTTCCCAGGCATGCCCCCAAAGGTAACGGCAGTACAAAGCCATGGGTGGTATCTGTTAGGGGTTCAGCAACTGCAACAGTAACTTCAAAATGAAGGCGCACGTCCAGAACCCGCCGTTCTTCTTAGCTAACCATCCTCGGACTGAAACAGTCGGTGACTTGGCTAAGCATAGCTCCCCGGGGGCAGGCGGGGGGCACTGTGGGGACTCGAGCAGGCCAGCAAAGGCAACAAGTGTTTATTGAGGAGGCAACAGAAAAAATGTGAAGTTCTCACAAGTTCTTACCAACTCAGCCACGCTTCACACTGCATGAAATATGAGTTTAAAGTTATTTTTTTTTTCCCCATGCGAGGTAGAAAAAAAGTGTTGCAAAACACAACCCTTAGAGGCCTTCGCCGTGACAATACTGAAGGCTTTTTTCATGGGGAAGGCGGTTTTCATTGTTTAAACCAATCCTTCCATGTGGAGAGAACATGTACAAATAAGGACTAGATGTGTACTTGGAGTTTGGCTTCTGGCCCGAGTGTGTTGGCAAATTGGCCTGAACTGCAAGTTACGTTTTGACCCCACAAATAAGGACAAGGAATTAGACAGCATGGCGATCTGGAAAGAGCATGAGCGGGCCTTCTTTTATACTGCTTTTAAGATGCTGCTTTGAAGATTTCCAAAATACTTCAGCTCAGCCTCACAACCAACTTCTTAAAATCTACTTTAGGAGAGCTGGCAACATAGCTTTTAAAAAAAAAAAATCATTTCATGAGTAGAATAATATTCGTCCTAACCTTGAATTCAAAATAATTTAAGAAAAGCTTGAACTTATACATAATATTTGATGGTTTATGCATGATTAAGTGTATTCTTTTAACACCAGCTAAAATGATGCTATTATCAATTTCTTTACTTTCATGATCTAGTTATGACAGTGTGGTTTTATAGATTTCAATCTCTGGCAATCCATTGTTTGATACTTCTATTTCAAACTTGTATTTGTCTGAATCAAGCATCTTTCATTCCTTTCTCAATTTGTTTCTAAATTCTTTACATATCTGTAGCTAATTTAACATACAACAAAACAGTGGTGCACCTAACTGAAATTCAGTATGCACTAGCAAGATTGGTTTCAAAAAAGAATATTGGGTTCTTAACAGTGTATTTTTATAGAAGGAAGCTTGAGGAACAAAAACTAAGGAGTCTTTCTTCATCTTTTACCTCCTAGTTAAAATCATAAAAGGCTTTTTGGATTGTAATATTGAAAAATACACTGACATAGTTGGCCTAATTGACAGTCAGTCCCTACTATATAACAAACACGCATTTGAAGAGAGTAACTTACCTTGTATCTATCTTAACTAAGCGTAGCTATGATGATTAAAAAGTCAACTTTATCGCTTAACTGTTCATTGATACTTTCTCTTGCCATGAAGCCTTTTTACAGTATCCTAAGAGAACTACATCTAAAAAACCCCAAAAACTTGCATTTTTCATCTTAAAAGTAGGTTCCACTGGCTCACGTAATAATGTCACATCTGAAATGTTCCCACACTCCACCAGACCGTTTCTAGAAACTTAACCGATCAGGTATCCACTGAACACCAACAGAAGAACTTCTCCTGCAGTGCTGTAACATCATCACCAATGTGTAACATCTTTTTGGAGCTGCTGTTTCAGGCCTGATTGCACAGATATCACCACCGGAAAAGTTTTTTCTTTATATAAAAATGAAAGAAGCATCACTATACGCTGCTTCACTTTTCGTGTGCATTGGAAAAAACAGTATCCGAGTATTTTAAGCAAGAAATCATGGAAGTTAATTCAATAATGTATTCCTATAAGGAATAAACATTTTTGTAATAGGAAGGGAATGTAGATTAAAAATGTACTGCAAATTGGTGCATACTACACGAAATTGTGCATAAAATACAGTTAAGCATTGGAAAGAGTGGATTCCAGTCTCATTTGGTATTCATCCAACTAACTCCTCCCATTTTACTAGCTGTCCTTTATAAGGGATCACTAATGCTCAAGTGGGCCTCAGAGACCCAGATCGCATGGAAAATTATACAGCTGTCATGACAGCTCTGCCCAATGGGGGATTCAGCATTGTTCTGCAAAACAACAGCTACGTCCGTCTCCTCTGCTGGATTACTAGAATAATGGAAGTGAAACTAATCTGAATAAAAATATTTTTAAAGACAACTCAAGGAGACACATATTTGCATTTTTCTCATATAAAGTACTTCCATAGATTCTGGGGAGGTGCTTTTCATGAGCACTTAAATGGTAGCTTTTCATTGTAATATAATCACTATAATGCAGAAAATTCCTTAGGCATAACTGAGAGCTGGGATCCACACTGCATCTACAGCTAAAAAAGTGACCAAGGAAAATATAAAGAACAGACTGAAGCCTTGTAATCCATAATAATGTTATGAATTCATTCAGTATGCAAATCTTATTCTACTCAACATTCAGCAGACTTTTAAAGCTCCACACTGATTAATACACGAGTTCAGAAAACACTGGTAGGTGTATCTTCACAACAGTATAAATAACATCTGAGTTATGCATAAAATGTCTTACCTGGAGAAGTTCAAGGCCTTTAAAACAGAGCTTCAAAAAGGCAGTTACACTAAAAGTGATTGATTCTACCAGTCCATAGGTGGTACATCAAATATTAACGTGGGAAATTAATTATCATGGAATTTTCAGAGTTGGAAGGGACCTCTAGAGATCATCTAGTCCAACTCCCCTGCTGACGCAGGAATGCCTACAGCACATTACTCAGGACTGCATCCAGGCGGGTCTTGAAAGTCTCCAGAGAAGGGGACTCCACAACCTCCCTGGGCAGCCTGTTCCAGTGCTCTGGCACCCTCACCATAAAGAAGTTTTTTCTTATGTTTGAATGGAACTTCCTGTGTTCCAACTTGTGCCCGTTGCCCCTCGTCCTGTCACTGGGAACCACTGAAAAGAGTCTGCCTCCATCCTCCTCCAACCCACCCTTTAGATACTTATAAGCAAGAATAAGGTCTCCCCTCAGCCTTCTCTTCTCCAGGCTAAAGAGTCCCAGCTCTCTCAGCCTTTCCTCATAAGGGAGCTGCTCCAATCCCCCAATCATCTTTGTTGCCCTACGCTGGACTCTCTCCAGTAGTTCCTTGTCTTTCTTGAACTGGGGAGCCCAGGACTGGACACAGTATTCCAGACGCGGCCTCACCAGTGCTGAGTAGAGAGGGAGAATGACCTCCCTCGACCTGCTGGCCACACTCTTCCCTATGCAGCCCAGGATTCCATTGGCCTTCCTGGCGACAAGGGCACATTGCTGGCTGATGGATAATTTACTATCTACCAGGACCCCCAGATCCTTCTCCTCAGAACTGCTTTCCAGCAGGTCCACCCCTAGCCTATATTGGTGCCTAGCATGAGTAAACTCCGAGCTAATCGCTACTTCTTATTTTCTAAATATTGAGTAAGGCAGTAAATTCAGATTTTACACAAATTTTGTGTAAATGCATGTGCAAGTACATTTTACCAAATTATAATGTGCCTGCTTCCAGGATACATTTTTTTTCCTCTGTTCCAGTGACTACTTAAGCCATAACCCACAAAAGGACAAAGACTATGAAAATAAATTCTGAAAGAGCTTACAAGCCTGGGAAGAACCAAATTCTATGGTCAAGTCCTCCTTGCTATTTCATTCATGTTCACCCAGGATTCTTGCTCAGCAAGAGTTCATTGGGTTTATTGAAAGAAGTTGTAGTGCCCTGCAGTAATGCTTCTTCTGTTATACCTCACAAAACTGTGTAAAATGTGCAGCACTCCAAACTATAAAAAATAGCGGAAGTTCAGTTGTGCTTCACCAAGAAAGAGGCTGGCTGGAAAAGTAATTTTCAGGCATAGTGGCAAATTATGGGATTTCATAACGATATTCCATGGGAATCCCTAGTTTGCTGCAAATACCTGAAGATAAAACTCTATGGGAGGCTCCACTACATATCTCAGTATTTTATTTGTAAATCATGTCTACGTAATGTTAAAATTCCACTTCCATGCAAGAAACTATTATGTTTCTTTCCTCTAAGGATAGTCGTATCTTCAAGAATATCCTCTTCACTGTATTTTAACTTTCTTCACTGTGCTTGGATACAAAAAAAGCAATGGCTAGGGACTTCCATCTAAACCTTTGCTTATATTTGGCATCAGCCTTTGAAGTTTTTCTGTTGAATTCTTGTGGATACCTTCTCTCAAATGAGAATTTCTGAGTTTGATATGACATATTTCAGAGTAATTCCCTCCTAAAATAATTTTTCCAAGCAAAACAATTAAAAATAAGATGAAAACTTAGTACGACTGGGAGTTCCTATTATGTGAGCTAATTTAAAATTAAAACCCAGCAGAGTCTTCAGGATTTCAAGGCTATGCTGATTGCCATTTGAAGCTGGAAATGTTTTTCCCTAATGCACAAGTGATGAAGTGCATGTAAGGCTTAGAGGAAAGTTACCTTATCTGAAGTATCAGAGATACATTACTGCTGGAGTCAGCATGCCACACGAGTTGGATCCATACACTCTGTTCTGATATGAGGAATTAAGTTTCCCTGATGTCACAAATTGAAGAGATAATGCAATTAACGTTCCCTTTGAAGTTCACATCGACCAGGTAACCAGTAGAATGAGTTGGCAAAGCCTTACTGAAGACACTGAAGTGCCCTCGGTTCACCCAGGCTGAGACATCATCTTTGACGTTCTATAAACCACTAAGGGATATTTAAGATGCTGAATCCCTAGTGGGATTATTTATAAATCAGTGTTTATTCTGTCACGTAAATATAGAGATCCTGCACTTCTGTCTGGAATTCCCCAGGTGTGTCAGGGATATGTCAGAATCGCTGCATATTCTCCAAACAGTCAATCCTCTCGTGTGTAAGAGCTAGTAGGCCACTTTCTGAAAGACCGACGGACTGCAAGTCCCAGACAAGTGGTAGGGTCTCATTTCCCTACCTCAGCACACCTACTGGGAGCAATCTCCAGGTAGGAAAAGAGGTCCTATCTGAAGGCTCAGATACTTGGGTAAGACTAGAAAATGGGAAAGATCTGTTATAAAACGTTCCATTTGCCACTTAGTTACTCTAGAATACACAAGAATGCTGAAGGACTATTGGAGTTTGCTGCTCGTTTTAATATAGAATTAGCTTAATAATCCTTTGCTGAAAAGGTACTGTTCACAGCTTTTTAGTTTACAATGTTTAAACAAAACTGAGACTGTGTATGATCAAGTGTCAGACCATGAAGAATTTACTTGAAGACTACGCTCTGATGGCTGCTCCTTTGGGACTCTCCAACTAGTGCAATTTATAATATCATACTATGTGATGCTATAATTGACATGTTTATGATTACAGCAATAATTCAAGACTTTCTAGCATTTAAACAGAGGAGTTAACTAAATGATTAATTTTTAAAAAGGAGAGAATGGAATAAAGCCAACACTTCTATCTTCTTGAAAAAGAAAATAACTTAAAAGGAACATCTTGGCTACTTTACAAGGCAAGATAAATATTATAGACTCAAAGACTGTATAATTTCGAAAAGTGTTAAGTCCTTGGAGATGAAAATACAGCGATGAAAATAGAATTCTTAGAATTAAATAGAATTTTACTTGCACTAAAAGAGAAAGAATTGGTGAACAGGAAAATTGCCTGAGGAGAAGGAAACATCCCACCATTGTCAATGTTTTATGGGGAGATATTTGGGATGAGTGTTGAAAACCAGACTAATGACCGATGATCAGGTAGGGAGCTCCAAAAACACTTTGAAGAAAAGATACTGAAAAGTTACAATTGGTATTATCAAACATAAGAAAGTAAGGAGTTTAATTACACGTACAAAAGAATCCAACTAACAAAAACACAGATACAGTCATCTATTGATAATTTAAGCAAAACTATCTATAGTAATAGAGTAAGTCAAGATTAGTAATCACAAAATATATGTATTACATGCTGATCTACAAAGTAACATAATATGTATCCCAAAAGGTCGTTTTATATTCTCGAGATGCCTAAATACCCAGAAATTCTTCTGAAGCAACTAGTATGCACCTTCTTACCCCCAAGAACATGTATGTTAAAGCTTCTTTATAATGCCATAAAACAAGCGCTGATTTTTTTTGTCTGCCCTTTAAGGAAGAACTAATGCATTTAGCTGTTTGAATAAATAGCACCTCTTTTATTCTCATGCTAGCTTTAGCTATAGCTAGACTGTTTGTATCTTCTTTCTCTGAAGACTCTTCTTTTGTGTTGTTATTACTGCGGGGAACAAAGGCAGCCCCATGGCAATTGTGCTCAGGTTTGAAACCAAACCTTTCATTCTCTATCTGGAGAGCCCTTATGCAAAGACCCCTGATTCAACTGAAGGGAAATACGCTTACCTTCTGTTGGTGATGTCTTCAGATGTCTGCAGAGCCCCTCTGTTTCCCCATATGTCTCTTTAATTTTTACTACTGCTTCTGTTCCTCGAAGTTCCATGAGGGAGCGCAGTTCTTGCAGTGTGCACCCAAACTCTCCTGCATGGTTGGCCTCATTTCTTTGGTTCTTGGAATAAAAATCGCTATTTGTCATGTCACCCATTGTTGCTGATTATATTGCTCCACTCTTTATAGTTGATACAATCTTAAAACTGTTTAAAAATTGAAGGAAAGGAATCTTGAATTCCAACCTAAGAAATTAAAAAGAATCCAGTGTGTGTCCAGCGAGCAACGTGGAAAATGCCTCTGGCGTGCAAGGTGTCCCTGACTGACTAGTGGTCCGCAGAACGGCTGCTTTCAAGGCTGCAGACCAGCTCCACTCCATTCACCATTTCCCATTATGCTGCACCCAAGCTGTAGAATCTACATGGTCATTTCTTCCTCCGGACCTTTGGGAACAAACAGAAAGGACTCATTACAAGAGTGAGCAATAACGTTTTACAAAGGTGATTTCAAATTTATTCTATCACTGCAGTTTGTCTTGTCGTTTAAGAAAAAGCTAAGTGGAAACACCCTACAGATGTTCTGCAAAATGCTGCAGGTAGTCAGAGCTAGCATCGACAACAAGGATAACACCAGCTCTGTCTTAGATAAAGCTCTCTACAGCTAAAGCACCAATAGCAGTGTTGCTTACTTTAATCAAGTCCCAAGAGCATCCGCTAAATGAGCTGGCTCATGAATATTAATAAGTAAGCGATTAGTCCAGCATGCTAGATGCACCTCCACTGCGTGCTCTGGTTTGTACAGCCACATCAGTCTTTCATCTGACAAGAACAAAGGCTCTCTCATAAAGGCTACAAGGTAACAAAAACTAGTTAAACACTACTAGTTTTCATAATGGGTTATAGCAAAACTGTTTTTCACTGCAAGGCCAGTAAAACTGGTGGAAAAACTAGAGCCACCGTTACAAATTCAGAATACATTTAAACACATCTTGCAGCCTTGCCTTCTGTGAAAGTAAGCATATCCAAGAAAAAAGATAAAACACTTGACTGTCTTGGTTTGAACAGCCAGAGCCGTGTCTCGCCCAAGGCAGCTGTTGGGTTCCTTTCCTCCAGCGCCACCCAAGAGCCCACGTGCCAGCAGCCAACACAGCTTCACCTCCGCAGTGAAAAACACGCGCGCATGGAGCCAACACACACGCACAAATACATATGCATGCAGGCTGGTGTTGGGGTTTTTCTTTTCTTTATCCTTTTTTTCTTTTTTATCATCTGCAGTGTTGAACAAGTCACATTTGGACCATCTGGGAGACAGTTGATTACTTGCTAAAACCAGCCTTTAAAACCTGTTTCCCCTTCCAATATTCTAATGAAGTTGGTTTAAATACTGCTGAAACCAGCTATTATATTTGGCACAGAGAGTTTTAACAGAGATTAAAGGTTTCTTTTTTGCCTCAAGTGGGTTAGTGCGTGCACACTGTCTAATCTACAGGTCTCAGAATAGTTTTCTCATAATAAAAAAAAAAAAAAAATCTTTCAAAGAGCACACCATCAGCCTAATGACTGACAAACCTGCCGTAGTCAAAGAGCACATTTTGAACTGTGTAGGTACAGCAAGACACAGTGGAAATGAGTATACACAGAAAGGTCATAGAGGACCCCAAAGCGTTTCAAGTCCCAATTTTTAATTTGTGCATTTTGTTTATTTTAGTCTCCTGCCCACATATAGTTAACATAACCCATAGGCTTGTTATTTTCACTGATCTAACTGCATTGCCATTGCTCTACATGCGAGAAAGATCAGGCCCACTGTACGCATTAACTCCTCTTTGCCCGTGGTGACATTATCTGCTTTGGAGTTGTCTTAATATACCTTGCTCAATTAGACACACTGAACCTCTAGCAGCCTTCTCATTCACAGATAAAAACTCAACATTCCTTTGATTTGGGGAGGGGGGGGCAATACCAAAATTTCACTACAATATTACAGCATGCAATTAAAATAGCAGTCAACTGCTACACACTTCTTCTACTCATCCCATTTATTGGCATACATTCTAGTGCTACAAACTTCTGCCAACCTTGATTTCACATATTGCTTTTCAAGTTCATGAGAAGAATTTCAGTACAAAATGCAGCTTACAGTGAGCAATAAAGAGACACTGGAAGTAGTAATTAAAAGGGGCCTCTATTTGCCGAGTAATAGCCAAGGAGGAGATATTCTGCCATGTCAACAACGCTCAACTTCCCAGGCTTGCATGGTGGACAGTGTTCACAGTATCAATTCACTTCTAGATGATTCCCTATGTGTAGCATGCAGAAAAGACCTTACTATTGCTTTATCTGTTTTTAAACAGGATGGATCAGTATTATGAATAGAAATAACATCAGCCTGTAGTGTTATTTTGGAAAAATTGCAGGGTAGAAATGTCACAGATGTCCAGTAAAACAGATTTCATCCCAAGAGGCACTGAATCACCACAACCTCCACTGATGATATGGCTCCCCTTTCCTAAAAATAGGCATTTTGGACTCTTCCCGATTTCATCTCTGATACGTTGCTGCTGACAGCCACATCAAAAAACAGACTCAGATCGATCATGAAAAAGAACACCCAGAAAAATGTTGTGAAAATTGAGGCATCATTAATAATAATGAATAGCTAAAATGACAGACTGCTATTACTTCCAGTGAGCAAAAAAGAATCCATTCCTAAGATAAGTACACTACAAGATCTTGAATACTAGGTGTCTAAAACAGCCACGATGTTAAAAAAAAAAAAAAAAAACAAAAAAAAAAACCAAACCAAAAAACGCCATCCACCTAACAGAGAATTTATAGGGCTTTGCCAGTCCTGTGGGCTTTTCAAACATTTCTCTAATAGAATAAAATTGTTCTTAAACTGTTTCATAACATCACAGTGAAAGACAATTATTCGTATTTTCTGAGAAGAACCATCTACTGTTTTAATTAGTGATGCAAAGGGTACTAAGCTTGGTATCAAAGATGTTTTCTGCATGATTCTTTTGTGGGACGTGTCCACCACTCTCTGTCAAAGCATCTCTTTTGACTCACTGTGCCATCACTATACATTAACATATTTGCTTCTATTCTTAGAAATTCATTGTCATTTCTCAGCCGCAGCAAGACAGTGGTATTGCTTTTTAGCATGTTTGAGTCACTTGCCTGCTTAATTTTTTATTTCACCTTCAATTAAATATTAATCAATGAACAACAAATATGAAATCTATGATTCCTTCAGTGCTTTATAAACAAATCACTCAGAGTTGCGCTCTTCATGATTCACCTAATGTTACGACACCAGGGAAACACCATCTCACGTTTTTGAAGGGCAGATGGTAAAATATAGAAAGCACAAAGCATGACTAACATTATTCACTGCTAATGCATCTCTCTAATCCCATGGAACAAGATATGCAGGCTTCATTCGATCCTTGAATCTCTTTTATGAAAAGTCCAGGAACCTTGCCAGAGTGCATACCAGGTTAGCATGACTGACACGTGACCACCTCACTCTTCCCAAGTGGTTAATAGTCCTCCAACAAAAGCTGAGGAATAGAAAACTTGAGACTGGTATATGACAATATTCCCCCATCCGTGGGGCTGCAGGCTTTGCATGTCCAAAACAGATCACATTTCTAGAAGCGGGTGACATTTAGAGTCTCCTCTACAAGAAATCCAAGTATTGCACTTGGTTTGGGTGGGGGTTTTTTGTTTGCCGTTTTTGGTGAGGAAGAGGTCAGGGAAGGGATTATTTTACAAAACACACTCAAAAAACTGATATTTTCAGTATGGGGATGTAGTATAGTTGAACCACCAAGAAATCCTGATTTTAAGAAAGCAGGTGATACCTGTACATTTTCAATCCAAATGAACGACTGCCATTATTCAGCAACAATATCACTGAAAAGCCGTCACTGATTCAATTCACATCTCCCTTTATCTACCATACAGCTGTTCTCTTGCATCACAGGAGTCGCGGATTCAGACACTTCTAAACTGAGACTGGTCTCTTTCTAATATGGACCTCTAAGTCAGGTGAACTGAATTTCCTGCTCAGGGTGCCTGCTTCCACTGGTTACAGGGCATCTCTGCGTAACTAGTTGATAAAGACATAGCCAACGGCACTTAAAACTAACCCCACTGCTATGGTCTACGCTATCTGAGTAATAACATCTCCAGCAGTCAAAGGGAACAAGGCTGAGCAAACCACAAGCTTCAGTAGCAGAAGGTGCATTGCACTGGGGGTAGGAAATAGCCAGGGAGCTCGAGGACTTCTTGCTTTCTTGTCAGAGGAGCCCCGAGTCCCCTCAGGGCCTCCAGGCCAAAATTTCTCAACCTTTTTATTCCAATGTCCGCACAGTCTCTTTCGATCCGAAGACCATCATCTACAATGTGCATCAACAGTTTTAATTTATAAGCAAATGCTTCCCAGGCCATGAAGAGTCATCATCCTCAAATCCTGAGAGTGCAGCTTTTGACACCATTCTAGTACAAGATCATTTCCTCCTCAGTTATGCATATTTCGTCTCACCATTCCCTACGACAACAATTTATAGGGAAACCAGTCCTCCATAGACACGTTCAGCAAAAGACAAATAAAAGTCTCCAGTAACTGAAAAACTAATTTCATGCACAACGTTACATTGTTCTTCCAGACAAAAGCACTAGCTTTTAAGGCAGGTTATTTCTTTTTATTTATTCTTAGCAATGCTTCTGAAACAAGCTTTAGAAACAAGAAATTTATGTAAAAAAATTCCTAAAGTGCAGTTTGAAAAACAATAGTATGCTGTGGACAAAAAGACAAAATAACAGCCCACCTTGATTCACTTCAGGTAGCAAGAGACTCCACATACTAGAAAACCTAAGTAAAATACTATCCTTATTTCTCTCATTAAAAGTCAGAATATAAGTCTTCACCCCTTGGTCTGGGATTTTGCTTGTCAAAGATGTCATGGATTTTTGTTGTACAAACGCACCACAAACTCGAATTATTTGTTGGTTGGTTTCTTCCTTCCAGAGTGGCTCTGTCTTGGGGAGCAGGCTTCCGTTCCTGTAGCGCCCAAGTCAAATATTTTTCATCTTCTAGCTGCTTAAAGGAAACGCATGCCAATTAAAACAGAAGCAATTTGGATGAGCTAACTGCAGGCCTGCTGGGAAAACTATTCTTTGATTTCCCTAACCAGGAAAAGTCTTATCTTGGAAGCTTGTAAATCCTTTCGCAGTGTGTTACAATGACTTCTAAGTAGATATGATCAGCGTGTATTTTGACATCTGATATCATTTAGACTTCTATCGGCAGAAAAATTAGTAGCAAGGTAACAAACCAGATTTCACCAGATCAGAATCAGAAGACTTGCATTTCACAATCCTTAATGGTCTAGACAAATAATGGGTTCATGATAAGTCCAAAAATTCAGGATATATTCATAATTTGAGTCTTTTCTCTAACTTGTCATCTAAGATTACACTAACTCCGATCTCAAACTCTGATGATGAAGGAATTGCCTGCATTACAGGAGGAAGGACGAAGAGGTAATCACTCCTTAATGGGCTGGCAGAGGAACAGCCAGGGCAGAGAGATCCGCAAAGCCCAGGTACTCCTCCCTCATCATCCAGCTGGGAAGAAGGCATACAGATCTGGTTCCCCCTGCATTAAGCTAAGGGAATTAGCAGCTCCCACCCTTCGGTATGTAGCATTACTGTCCCACTTGGATTATTATTTGGCTGTAGATGCAATGCTAGCTATTCCCTTGGGACCTATAGAGAACCCCCAAAGCAAGGGGGAGAAAAAAAAAGAGCTGGAAGCATCACATTTTAGTGAGTAGCAGGTATTTAACCAGATTAATCTAGATTCATTGCATCAGAGATACCATTCCCTGATAAAACAGGACTGGAAGCAGATTTAAGGGAATTTTCTCTTGACCGAGTAAAATTATCTAAGAGGGTTTTCTTGAGACTACAGTTCCTCAAACTCTCATGTGAGGTGTGGGTAGCAACAAGTTAGCAACATATTGCAGAGGATGAAAAACTCATGGAAGCCCTTTGCAAGGTGAAAACAGTTGAGAAAGAAAACCATAACCTGTTCTGTAGAAGTCTATAGATGAGCGAAATCGATCAAGTGCAGCCCAGTTCTACCACCTTTTAAAATTTCTTGTTCTTTTCATGTCAAAGACAAAATGTCCATCCATTTGCGAATATAATCTTCATGGCCCAGAACAAGAAATGGATTGTCAATCCAAGCAGCCAGCGAAGCTGATCAAACTCATCCAAAGATGCTCAAACTCACACTCTCTTAAAACAGATACTGACGTCGAAGTTTTATTATCAGGAATGCACAAGATGCAGAAGGAACTAAGGAAAAACACCATTTGAATAAAAGCAGGTTGGCACCTTCACGAGTGTGAAGTTTTTGTTTAATACCAGGAAGTCGAGTAGATAGAGAAACCGAACCTTGTAGCTAAGTGTTGTCTGAAAACGCTCCTAACTTCATCACTACACTCCTTAATGAATTTCAAGTTGTATTAAGCGGTACATAATTCATTCACGATGAGCACACAGGAATGAGACATTTGTACACTCCATCTACAAAATATTAGAATTTCTTTTATGATGCTTCATTCAGTTGTTCTAACACAGGAATATATTTTCCCTGATAATATGAAGACATAAAGACAATAAAGTTAAGGTATTTTAAAATGATTAAAAAATGAAAAAGATTTTAAAAAAAAAAAAAAAAAAAAATCACAGGCAACTATTATAATCCCTAATATAACAATTGTTTCAGTCCTTTCAGTATGAATCCATGTGTCCAGTCAGTCTGGACTTCTTGTGCAAGTTTTGCTGTCAGGTGAAATAAATAAAAAGGATTCCATAGCTCCTATAAGATACTGTTGACTACTTGAAGGCAAAAAAGGCACTGTCACAAAATAAATCTTTATTAAAGGGGCACAAAATTTCACTAATTTCAGTTATACAATAAGGCTATTTACTTAGGACTTCCACCAAACAGAATCAAACTCTCTCACAAATTTGCTGAATTTTTTTTTCTCCATGCGGTACCAGTTTACTGAGGGAAACTTAAAATAACAATTGTGAAATAAAACTATCTCCAGTGCCCTGCTACAGGGTAGGGTTATTCAGTCTATAATTTGATACAAAGTCTGTTTTCCACCATTACTCTTGTAAATGATTACAGCAAAGCCAAATGAACTACTGACAGGAACAAAAATACTATTAAAGGAATCAATTCAGTCCCATTAAAGTCAATGAAATGACTATCAATGGCTTCTGGGGGACTGCATCAGGTCCTGCAGATTAAACCCTTCCTTCTCTGACGCCAGAATTTCACTCTTTATGAATACTGTTAGTAGACAGACTGCAATAAGAAACCAAATCATGTTTATGATCGCTCATCACTGAGCACTTGTCTGGGTTACAAAACATTCCTGGCTTTGCTACGCAACCCCACCAACACCTGCTGGCTTCAGGCGCTGCGGTACGTGACCGGCACTACCTGCTCTGCCCAGGACACCGTCCTGCCCCGCATTAGGGATGCGGACTGAAATGACATGTCCGGTGCAAGGAGATTTTTCTAGTAAAGTCTGTACTAGCCACAAGTTTTAAGAACCCTCTGTCATTTCTTGCTAGTACTAACATGAATTTATTTTGTTTTGCTTTCAGTTCCAAAATGAAAGGTTATTTTTCATTAGCTATTTATTCTCCCAAGGCTTTAATTCCACGCTGCAAAGCAGTTATTGGATTTCTTTTATTCACTACCTTCCTACACAACACGTACTCCTACTCTTCAGGGTTGTACTTTTGGCACTGAACAAACACCTAGATGAGCTTTAGAAAATTCATGTTTTCATGTATAGCTGCACGGAATTTACACAGAGACTAACACAGCACAGTTGTTCCAAGGAAGGCCAACTTCCAAGCTATGTTATCAGTTTTATCAAAAACACAAGTGGAAAAAAGCTACGGATATTCAGACTTCACATATTCAGATATCGTTAAATAAAGTAGATGGGGAAAAAAAAAAAAATCTAAGTTAAATGCAGTAAAAGCTGAGGAGCTAAGGAACGTATCCCAGCACAGACCCAAGATCCAGCAAAGATTATTGCATCAGTTATGGGGGGGG
>VYXH01000802.1:169257-194513 GCA_013397275.1 Burhinus bistriatus | reverse complement strand
GGAGAGGGGGGAGAGGGAGATTTGCTATGTTGATTTTTTTTATTCTTCTGTCAGCATCTATCATATAAACCAACCAAACATTAGCAGTAAAAAGGATTAGTTGACTACTGTTGGCCACGTCACTCTTTAAAAGAAGTAAAGAAAATCAGAGCATATTAACAGGCCTTTAGCCAAAAGATAGGAGAGCCATAGCATGGCCACACGAAACCGGAATCAGATTGCTGTATATTAGCAAAAAATGCTCCATTTCAGCCTTATACATACAATAATGTCTTTTACCTAATGGTGGCTTCAAAACTGAGAGCAGAAAAATCCATTTTTGCAGGGGAAGTACTCCATTCTTGTATTTTTCAAGGGTTACTCAAGAAAAAAACCCATCCTTTGCTAGCAGCAGGGCCAGCCACTGCGGAGTACAAGAAAACACGGTGGCAGCTGAAGTCAGACACCGTTATTGACAGTCAGCAGTCAGCATATGGCTGTTCAGCAGATGAAATGCTGGAGCATGATACAGATCTCTATGAGAAACAGCTGGCCCAGGGAAAGAAAAAAAAAAAAGAAAAAAGAAAAAAGAAAAAACCCAACTCACAAACCAAAAACCACCCCAAACAAACTTACATTGCAGTCTGCACTTGCAGCCCTATCTTCTGCCCCCTTGGTTTCACTATCAGAGGCATCTTATTATACTAATAAGTAAAGATATAAAGCCATGGAACTAATACTGAAGCTTTTAGTGCAGCACCATTGGTTGTTCATGAGATTCAGAAAATCCAGCTTCCATGCAAAAGAACTATAAGCAGAATAACGAAACTGGAAGAACACAAAATACGAAAGAAAAATCATCTGGTTGTTAAAAAAAATACAATATATTGTTATTTAATGAGCAAATAGAAATATATATGAGTAGAATTGAAACACGCACATTTTTCCTATGCATTATTCCCATAACGGCTGTAAAGGAAAACTGCACGCTATAATCTACTTTTGTGAACAAATATGTATTTTCTTTTTATTAACACTAAAAAGAACTTCCATATCTTTTTCTTCAAAAAAAAGAAAATTTTTACATAAGACCGGACTATTTGGTTCTTGAGATGGGATGCAGTCCTCTAAAATAAGAGCAAAGAGACCAAATTATAATTAACAGCTGCGTCTGGTGCTATAAGGACCCTCAAAGACAGATTTTGTTGTTATCGCCTGCATATTTCAAGACAAGAGAACATTTCCACTTTGCCTGGATAGAACCACAAAATGGTTATACACAGTACAAGGATATCAGCCACCCCGAATGTTTTAATTTTGTCAGGTGGGATTTTGACGCAAATAGCTATTCTTAGAGAGCACATCTCATAGAGCAGGACACATAAATCCAGCAGGTGCCAGTCACAGACAGACCAAGCTGTCTACTCCAACTACAGGTCACTCAAACATGACACCGCCACTTCCCATCAGCACAATACAGATCTGTAAAATCTGCACTGGCTATAAAAGGTTTCTTTTAAGCTCAGATTGTTCTTAAATATATCCTGCTTCCCATCTAGTTACATCAGTCACCTACAACGAAACAACCCATGCCTTCGTGTCTGCTCCTCATGCACTTGCCAACAGCAGGACCCTGTATTTCTCACTATGTAGCCGCTATACAGCTGCCCTGCGCACCTGGACCGATCTCTGCAGTATATCCCTCACTTTAGCTGCCTGTTCTGCGTGCCGTTCAATGGCCATTCATCTTCTACTAGTCAAGTATCCCACACCAAAGCAGTACTCCTCTGCAGAGGAGAAAATGACTGTTCCACATTGGCCGTGGTCTGTTCTTTATCTTCTTGATTTCTAATCAGAGGTTTTTGCCTCCCTTTGACTTACCTGATAGTTTCCCACAGATATATAGTTCTTCTCTATTTTTGACACTAAATGGTAAGAAAATGCAAGACAATTCCTATTACACTGCTGACAATACCACTGCATTCTTTCTTCTGTTTTGTTTGTGCCTCTAAATTTCATAAGGAATTATGTCAAAATAGATCATGTAACTGCCTTACCTACCTCAGGTAACTAAATGTGTAAAAAACAAGCCTATCCTGCTGCACACCTGTATGCTACATACCATGCCTAACATACCCATATATGCCTCAGAATTCAAAGGCAGCCTATGGAAGTATAACAAATTCAAAATCAAATTTTAAGAGGTTATAAATGACTCAAAAATTAAGCTACCGGTATTTTAACACCACCAGTACACTTATTAGAATTAAGTTCCTACAAAACTTTGCATCTCTTTAAATCTCCTTTATGCCACTGAATTCTCAGTGCACAATTATGCAAGCAGCAGAGTTAAAGAAAAATAATCCTTTAGCTTTGCTACATCTTATGGGAAACAAGTTATATGATAGAACACAAAAGCTATTGTACTCAAAAAACCCCCACATAAGTAATTTTTATAGTCACACCAAAATGCCCAGCTTCATAAAATTTCTCTTTAAAGAGGTGAAATTACCTATCTTTGCCACTAAATGTAGATCCATACCTCGACAGCTTTGAATTCCAGCTTCAAAGGCAAATGTTCTCAGCCGTGAGCACACACAGATTTTGCAGCTAATATAAAGTTAAAACAATATATTGCAATTGAAACTATGATTTGGTCAAGAGTCTCTTTCCAGGTCTTCAAGAGTACAGACAACAGAGCTGGAAGAGAGGGAACAATCATCTAGTCCATCCCTCACCTGAAAGCAAGGCCAAGAGCCCCTACATCTCTCCTAGCCAGGTCGTTAGCTGCCTTATTTCTGTCACCTGCCATGAAAACCACATGTGATTATCCCTCTCTTTAATCAGGGGAGAAGACAGGGAAGCATGCATATAAGATAGAATCTAGCATCTACCATGAACTTTGTAATCTATAAGAAAATCAAATATAAACACGTGTTCTCCACAGTGATTTTTCACTACGAACATCTTAACGGCAATGAAAGAGAAGCAGAGCTACTGGAGAGATAAGTCAGCACCACGTAAACCCATGTGAAAGGATGAGAGAGGAAAAAAAAAATTCCCTGCAGGACTCAGTTGTACAATAGAAACTGTCAGCCAAGGTTACTCTTAAGAAGGAGAGCAGCCAAAAAGGAGGTTTTAAATCTCAGTGGGCATTAGCTGAAAGACACACAGCGATGTTCTGCAGTGATTTTAAATAGACATTCAAAAAGGATTAAAAGTATACCTATATCAGTCAACTCTATCAAAATACAAAATTTTTCCTAGATGCTCCCTGCACAGATTATTCTCATATTCAGAGAATCAAGAAGTTGTTTTGGCAAAGAAATCAAAAACTATCGTTTCACAGAAATCATAGTTATGCACTGTATAAATATCTCGGCCACAAAAATGGCATTGCTCCTTTCTCAGATTGAAAAATCAGAAACATTTAACATCATTGGAAGAAAAATAAAGGAGCGAACTAAACCCACTGCATTAGAGTTGACAGACTGAGGAGGTGGTTGCAGAGGACAATCATCCCCACTTGATTGCAGCTCCTTCTAATTGGCAAAAAACCACAACACCTGCCCCACGGGAAGGCGCTCTCTGGACATGCATATGGATACAAAAGCTGACACATAGCAGGCTCATTAATCCTAAAAATTAATCAGAAAGAATAAAAAGAGTTTGGGGAGAGAAATTTCCAAAGCAAACTGTTCTTTACATTCAGCTTTAAGGAAGGCGTTAATTTTAGCAAGCGGTTTTAAAAGGCGGGGGGAATCACTCTTCCCTCAAAAACGTATATAGTATAGACACTACTCTCTTTCTGCTTCGCAGCAGCAGCAACATTTGGAAAACTACTTAACCTTTCTATTTTTATCTGGGTGCATTCAAATTACCAATAATGTACAACATGCTGTAACAAAACCACTGATGTAGGGTATAATTTTCCCTCAAGCACATTATCCTAGCTGGTGGCTCAGAAAAATAAGCTGATAAAACAGCAGCAGACATCAATTGATGGATAAAAAGTGATCACAGCTATGTAGAATGTTGCTGCCCAACCTTAAAATCATACAATTAGCCAAAAAATATAAGCAGTAGGACAGCACACACTAACAACCATACATTATCTATGGGGTCATCATAAAAATCCTCCTACAAACACATTTTTAAACAGACCATCAGATTATCGCCTCATAATTTAGCTATTAACACACAGATTTATTTTAAAGCCATCATCATGCCTGGTACTTTTATTAAATATCTTCTTCCTTGTCAAGTTCAATCGGGATCTCATCCTAACCATGATGAGCTTTTAATTTTCTGTTCTATTAATAACAACTTAAAAATAAAATGTTCTCTTTTGAAACTACAAAGCTGTAGCTCCTTTAGGAGCTGCAAGGGAGAAGAGAGATTAATCTTCCCACTCTGCATCTCTTAAACTACATTAGCTAGCTGCATATATGGGGAAAAAAAAAAATCAAGTGAACAAGTAAGAAATAGGAATTTTCTTTAAGAATACCTTAACTATAACTCTATACAAGGATTTATCATGGCTACAGAGCAGTAATAAGAAGTTACCAAAATACAGGAAATAAATACTTTAAGAATTTCTATGTAGCTTCTGAATCATTCTCAGCAACTCTCCTGCTGGTCATCAATAGATAATAGATTAATTAATGACATAATTAGCTGCTGGATACATAGACTCCTATCCAGCAAAGCCCTTCAGCAGATACTCAAATTTCAGCACAACTGGGGTCCTCATTAATTCCCTGGCAAATGAGGGAAGATGGAAAGTTAGAGACAAGTATCATGGCACTCTGTGGCCACCTGACACATGGATGGGACGGGACTGTTCCAGCTGCTCTTCTTCTGTTGCCTCGTGCAAGTAATGGCAAAAGGAGAAGGTACAGACAAAATCGTCGGCGAGCACCCTCTTGGGTCTAGTATGAATAGCATTAATACAAAGTACACGTGCTGCAGCACTCACTTGTACCATCATGCTGCAGTGCTGCTTTCATCTGCAAGGACTCAAATCAGTAATATCAAGCCCGAGGCTATCATCGAAATCAGGGAGCCCTGATACCGGCAGAAAAGCAAAAAGTCAGTAACTTCAGTCTGATGTCCACTTACAGCAATACAAGAGAGGCAAGGGACTATTGTAGAGACGTGGCGCTGGAAGGACCTGCGCTTGAGCTTTTCCACCTACCTCTCCGACCTGCCTGCCTTCCCAGTTTGCAAGCTGGTAGGCAACCCAGGCACTGGGCTGCTTTGAGATGTGTTTTCTGTAACCGTCTAACTGCTTGTGACCTTTCTTTTAGGATATGGGCCTTGCCACAGCTATTCAAGCCTATCTTTATCTAAAGATTGGAACACTGAAATGTGTTTTAATGAGGGATAAACTGAGACCATCTGGATGTCTCAGCTGCTACAGAGCATGATTGTTTGCTGATTTTAAGCATGTCTCTTGCAGAGAACATAGACCTGTGTTGCACAAAGTGCACTAGCTCAGCTTGATTTCTCCTTGTCATCAAATGTGTTGATCTCAAATCTATTTCCAGCAAATTACTTGCCTGTTTGGGGAACAACTCCCTCCTCATCTCTTAGCCACGGTGATGGGGATAAGCAGGGACAATTGAGTTGAAAAGGTATTTTTTTTAAGAGGTTGACAGCGAGCATTCTCAGGGAAATCTTCCATTTTGGTATATGACCACCATTTATTCACAAACTACATAACAGATGCCAATTTTCTGGATGTTGTATTAAGACCTTGAATTTTCTTTTCCCCGGCCCCTTGGTGTAAAAAATTTGGTAACTAATTTGTCACTTTGGTATGGTGTTGGCAGGAGGTCAGTTTGCATTTCTTTATGTACATTTTTTGGTCATAAATGTATACTGAGTAACGGATAAATATATTGTTACTAAACTTAAATATATAATTTGTTGACCCTGTATATATTCAGCAAGATAAGCAACGAGTTTATTTAGGGAGGTAAAGTAACAAAACCCTTCTTCTTTGGTAGTTTAGCCTCCCATATATCAGTATGGTGCGGTCACAAAAGCAGCAGCACAGCACAAACGGAGCAGCAAAAGCCTCCTCCAGCAGCTCTATAGAGCACTGCCTTTTCCAGCATTACCTAGCTGTGAGATAAGCATCTTAGGTTTGATGTTGCTCAATCAAACTGCACCACTTGTCTGCAATTACCCAGCAATTTTAGCTTAGCATAAATCTATGCTGCTACCAAAGGGGGGCTTTCCACCCTACCTGCTGCTCCTTTCTGCCAGCAGTGCTAATAAGCGGCCAGCAGTGGGGTAAAATATCAAACTGCACTTTTATTTGCCAGCCGAGGTCTATGCCTGATCACCCAGATCGAAATGCTATGATTTTAGTCTCTCAAGTCAAAACTGTTCTACTTTGTAGGAAAAAAACCCCACCATATATTTAATGCCCAGCAAAAGAAAGCGTGAAAATAATTCTACAGACTAATAATTTGAATACCTTCTAGACAGCTGAGAGACTTCTGCTCACTTCTCACATTAAATAAAACGAATCAGGGACTGAATCCAAACTTCGTATGTTCCCAGATTTTTCCACATCGGAAGACTACAGGCGCTAACGCTTTGTGAAACACTCCAAATTCTAAAATCTTTAGCAAACTTCATGACTACTTTTGAAGAGACCAAAACTGGTTTTGGGGGTGGGAGGAGTGGGTGGCATGCATACGTGTGTGTGCAATGACTTCCACCAAAATACCTCAGACAGCATGCACCATTAACAATTTCAGAGTTAAACGTTCTGTTTAAATTAGTTTAAGTGCTATTAATTATGTATTCACCAAACATGACACCTTTAACTTCAGATTCCAAGTAGATCTGAAAATTAAAAGAGCAAACCCAACAACCATTCTTGTAAGTAGAACTACTCGAGGGATACCGAGCTCTTAAGAAACTTAGCGTGTTTTTAGCATATTTTTTCTTCACTTTTCTCCATCTAAATAAAGTTTCTGGGGAAAAAAAAAAATGGTACTCTGTTGATCATACCTCTCAAAAAGTGATCCAACATAGAATGTTCTGGCTTTTGACTACAAAGTGATTATTTGAAACTGAAATCAAGTCTTCTGTTCATTTCCTATGACAGTATCAATAAATGCCTAAAAGGGAATTTGTGGAAGCAGTAGCTTGAGACATTTGGAAGAAATACCCCCCAAAATGCCAAGACAGATTGATTAGTGCCGTTTTTTAAGCTACATCTAATACCACAGTACATTGCTTTATTGATTTGTTGGGCTCTTACTTCTTTCAGGGATAAACACTGCCACAGAAAAATCAGTCCATTACTACAACATTTTGATTCCCACTTCTAAACCAAAATGTTTTGATAAGTCTCCGAATTCTTCATGTCATAACTAAACTTTTGAAATTCACCCATCATAGATGATAACATCACAGATTTACCAGAAAGTCATGTTGCTTAATCTGACACCAGGTCCGCAAGTATTTGACAAGTAAAGGATTCCAAAAAGAAACGTATTATATCATTAGAAATGCGGATACATCTACAAACGAACCAATAAAACTAAATCTCTCCCTCTGCAGGTAGAAGTGGTAACAAGGAGCTACCCATATTTTGCCACGAGTTCTGCAAAGATCCATGCTAGTGTTGAACATGTCTGTAACATAGCTAAATTCAGTAATATTATTAATCGTATCTGTAGCACGTTGGGTACAAGGTGTGCCAATTTAACGTAATCAAGTCTTAAAACACTGGGATTTCCATGATTAATCTTAGAGCACTGGTTGACTCAAAACCACTGCAATGACTTAATACCTGAATTCTGCAAGTAAACAAAACAGGTAATCCAGTTGTTTCCAAGGTTTTCATACTAATCAACTCTCATATATTTCCAAGAGCAGCAAATTCACACCTCCTGACAACAGATTTGTTTTTCCCCTCCAAAATAATTCACACATCAGAGACTTAAAATTACTATACTTCTCATGATTTTAAGCAATCTCTGAAGCTGTTTTTAAAATCAGAAATCTTGCAGGGATTGTACTCCCTGGCACAAGCTCCAGAATAATGAAAGGAAATTGCTGCCAATTCACCAACAACAATCTTTGCATGTTTGAATACAACCCCTAAAAATGAAAATATAAGCTTACCTCAGAAAATTAAGCAAAACTGACCAACACATAACCCACATCTCTGATTTGCATGTACCTAACCCACACGCTATCACAAAATGCATATCCAGTCCGCTCTTGACTTCAGTGAGCAACTCAGCCAGGCTGTGGATTAACACGATGCCAACTCTTGCTACAGCCTATTTAAACCTGGAGCTCTCTACATAAATCAATGCAAAGCTTTACAGGTGAGCATTTTAAATAAACACAGCTTTATTCACATATGTTCATGTCTCTATTGTTTTGCCTTCTTTGAAAACAAAAAGAAAATACTTCCTCAGATGTGTTCCTTAACAACTTGATGTTTATTGTGCTTTTTGTAATTTCCTGCAAGAACAAAACCTAACAAGTTCTAGTATAACCATTTAAAAAAAAATACTTACATTCCCATTGTCAAAAATGATTTTTAGCACTTGGGAGTCTGTCCCTGTGGAAATACGAGTAGAACAGACCCACTTCCATTTCTGTAACAGCAACTCAGGTGACCTTCAAGACATTATACAAATAGTAAAAATGTGCATCTAGCATCTAAACTTGATTTAACCATTTTTTCAAAGCTGCAGTTCCCCAGTGTCTTCCTATGACTGCCAAAAGCACGTACACCTCATTTGCACAGGCTGAAAAACATTCTTGTAGCACTCTGTGTACCCATGCTCCTCATTTACATCACAGTCAGAAGGCAACGGCACAAGAAAATCTGTGTGTACGCTCCTGTTTATCTGCTGCTCTGGCTGACCTGATCTGCCACTTGCGAGCACGCAGGAATGACGGCTTATTTGCTGAATCTGTTTACCCCACTGTCATTCAAGACGTAGTACGATGCTTAAATAGCAACAGTCAGATTAATATAATTGAGGATGCAGTTCAGAGTAGACAGGAAGCCATGCCGGAATTGCAAAGCGCTCCTTCTCTTATGATTAAAACATCCCCAGGGTTATATGAGTATAAAGAAGCACCCAGATCAGAGATGCACAGAAGCTAGAGGACCTAAAGACGCGAGCTTTTGCTTTTCAGAATAGCTCACCAGTTTGAAAGGAAGAAACATGAATCACGCAAAGATGAGTTGCCATTTTAATTGCATAAGCAGCACTGGTGGATTTGTCATTCCTTTTGACAGATTTTTTTTCCCAGAGTCACATTATAACCAGAGCTGTATTTCTATTGCATAAGACATGCACCAGAACGAAATCCCAGCACAGGGATACAGAAAACCTCTTAAATAGCCTATTTTCTTTTGCTCCAGCAATAGATGCCTTTCTGCTGTTCCAGACAGATTCGAAAGACTCTGTCCAAACACAACATAAGAAAAGCAAATAAGGAGCAAATCAGTGACTGAAAAGGAGTTAAAGTCGTCAGCACCGTAGGACTGACCGGCAAAACACAGATTTCATTGTTACTGGCATCACTATTCACAGCACAGGAAAAAACAGCTATGAAGATTACAGGGGGCATCCTCCTGTAGAGATCTGAACATTCTTATCACAGATGGCACAGTAAAAAGTGGAGTAATATTGCTGATGTATCCATTTTCTGAAGTCTTTCAGTCCACTTTCACTTAAGCTATTTAGTATCCAAGCACTCCAAATTGGAAGTTATTTCCTTCCAATTCACAAGTTGTCACAGAAGGCTGAAGAATACTAACATAAAAAGTGAAGTCTTAGTTGTCGAAAAGGGCTTATCAAAACATACCACTACAGGCAATGTTTTGCTGGTCTAACAGCATCTGAGAGCAAAACCTCCTTAGACAGAAATGCTGTGCTGCAGCTAGAACTGCACGACAGCTGCATCCTACCAGCTAATAACCACTACCTCGGTGTTAAAACTTGGTACGATGATTTAAGTGACATTTGCCCTAGAAACGAGCCCTCCGACTCATATGAAAGCACACGAGAGTCACCAGTGGAATAACACGCAGAAACTATTTCTGTATCTGCACAGAGTTGATCTTTGCCTTTTCTCTAGCCTAGATTTTGATTTCCCTTAAGTGATAGGTGTTGGCCTAATTCTACTCCCATTTACATCAGTTGAAGCTTTACCATCAACTTCAAAGAAAATGGATTTAACCCAATATAGTTCATTTTGACAAATTCTACTTTAAGAGAGGAGGACCTCTGCTTCAGAGGGTAAGATGATGTATTTTTACAACAGGTGCCGCAGCCCGATGACATTGCTATGCCCTACATTCACATCTTGGTTTTGAGCAACGCTGCAGTTTTGAAGTAGCTCCAACAGCCATCCCTTTTTATTGTGTGTTAGTTCAGTTTGCAGAACAGCTTTGGTGCTCATGAGCTATACTTCTTTTGGAGGAAACAAAGTGGAAGCCCCACTGCAGGTTCACACCAAAAGCATACAACACATACAGATCTGGAACAATCACAGGTCTTTGGAAAGCTTCCAGTCACACATAGTGAATTCTTTCAGTCCAAAGGCTCAGACTAAATCTAGTCCAACAGAAAACCTGCACAAATACGGGGGCCTCAACACTGATCGCTTCAAGATATTGATCTGCTTCTAATGCACCAAATGACTTGCTGATGGAGACACATTTCAAACTCTAGCCCTACTTCTTATCTCTGTAATTTTATTTCCCATGCCTTCCTAAATAATTCACCCAGCATTACTGATGTTCATGATCTTCTGTGTTGTATACCCAGATTCTTATTTAAATTACACAGCTTTCCTTTTTGGATTATGGCCTCAGGGCTATGCCCCCCTCTTACAGGGAATTGACTTTAATTGTTTAAAAGTCTCTCCCCGAATTAACCTTCCAAGACACTTTTAGACAAGAGATCATTTGTTTAGCAGCGCATTGACCAGCAACTTTGCATCAAGAAAACTTCCATTTGTAAACAAGTGTTCTGTAACATCTTAGCTTATGCATTAGGCATAAGAACTATAGTCAAACTTAGGCACCTGCAAATCCACTATCAGAATTGAATACTGAAAAGGAACACTACAAAAACAGCCCTTCGAATAAGGGTCAAAATTTCAAAATCAAATTACTTCTCAAGCAGGAACAGCAGTATTTTAGGCTTTTCAACTTCTACAGACGGAAGGACCATTACCTTAGGTACACTGCGAACACTACAATGGTACTGAAAGGAGTTGTACTGAAAGACAAGTTTAAAAAAAATCTTGTCAGAGAAAAAGTAACCCCGACATAGCACATCACAGATGCTTACCAGGAAGATAAGTCAGCAATGCTGTTAACGCAGTTCAAGTATTTCAGGCTGTATCCAGCTAAAATTCCCTTTAACAACTATATCCTAAAAGTCCTGGAAACCTCCTGTCTGAAGGAGTAGCTCACTCTGCCAGCAAGCTGCCTCTGTAAACAATGATTTCATTCCCTTTTTTTTGTCGGTGTTTTTACACCCTGAGATTAGGACAGAAGTCTCTTGACTGTCAGATCTCTAGCTTCAGAACCCACCCGCACTCTGGTCCCACTCTGACCCAGGCTGGCTGATCTCTGCCTCTGCTCTGCTTGTCCATCCTATCCACTACGGCCTCTGAAGGATGAACTGTGACATCTGCAAGGACACAGAATTATAGCGAGACTTCCCCTAACTATTTTCCTTTTAACAAGGGAGGGAGTAGTATGTACCTACTAGTTTTTACCCCTGTAACCTTAATCAGCCCAGCCTGCATTTTAGAAGTGCCACCTTCATGTTACTTGAGTATGTTTTATCATAGCTCATTTTCTTCTTTTTCTGCAGTTCCCCCTCAGATATAGGCCACTATCAAGATGATTATCAGATGTATTGTTTACTATTTTATGATGCATCCTTCATTAAACCCACTACAGCATAATTCACCCAATAGAAGGTGACACTTTCAGCAAGGGTGCTTTAACAACAGAAACATTAATTAAGACGCACTGTAATAACACTGCAGAAACAAGTGTCAAACTTCCCGGTATAGCAAGAAGTACATGGTCTCAAGCAGTCAAGACTAAGTCAACATTTTTTCCTTATTACCCTAACTTTTAACACAGCAAATGGAAAACTCATCTAGAAATTTGGGGCAGGTCACTTATCACTGTTGCAAGCAACTCCATAGTAATCTATAAAACAGAAGAACTTGGGGACTACACCTGTAACATTTTTTTAATTCCCTACACAACATGAGATTCTGCTGCTTTCACTCCTCCTCTCCTGTTTCTGCACCTACCACTCTTACCTGTATGAATTCCACTCACTGGAATCAATTACAGACAATAACAGGAAATCACAAATCTGTCACGTAAAAACAGCAAAAAGGATGGCAAGCTGGCCACACTGAAAGCATAACCTCCCATAATAACTGTTAAACATGAACTGCCATTTCAAATCAGTGTTCCAAGACTACCAGATGACCCACTGATGCCACAGCACACCACTCATAGAGGTCCCATCAGACTAAGAATTGCACGTGACTCACTAAAATGCAGGCTTAGACTTCCATGCATCTCTACTTTGAAAATTAACTTCAAATCAAACATTTACCTTTTTTTTTTTTTTCCTTCTTAACAAAACCATGGGATAATTTAGGTTGGAAAGGATCTTTGAAGGTCACCTAGTCCAACTCCCTGCCAACTCCAAATGTGGAACAGCTTGCTCAGAGTCATGCCCAGTTGAGCTCTGAATTTCCCCAAGGATGGAGACTCCCACCCCTGTCTGGGCCACTGTTCCCATGTTGGAACATCCTCCTGGTGAGAAAGTTCTTTATATTTAACCAGAATTTCCCTTACTGCAACATATATCTATTACCTCTCATCCTTCTGCTGTGTACCTCGGAGATGAGTCTGGCTCTGCCTTCTTTTATAACCCTCCACTGGGTAACTGAAGAAAGCAATAAAATGAAATCCATCTGAGCCATCTCTTCTCCAGACTGAACAACTCCAGCTCACTCCTTGTGTTCCATGTGCTCCCTGCTTTGGTGGCCCTTTACCAGACTTCCTCCAGTTGTGACTACCTGTCTCGTACTGGGGAGACTGAGACCCCCTGGGGAAACAGCACTCCAAAGAGAGGGGGAAGTTAAAAAGAGTGAAGCTGACAGTTATTAAAAAGTTTCATGACCAGATTTTGGCTCGAGTATCACAGACATAGCATTTAAGTTCTATCTGCCACACCAAATTGCTTTCATTGCTTATACAATGCCATCATTTATACAATCCCACTGAGAGGAAGGGAAGAGTTTGGATAGACTTTGCCAAAGTCATTGGGAAAAAAACTTCATTTTCAGAATCAAGGATAAATTTTCGTAACTGGAACTGGGGGCGGGGGGGGGGAACATTTTACATATAATGAAGCACATCCATTTGTTCAAAAAATTAAACCTAGAATGCATATTCAGAACCTCAAGGTCAAATGTTGCAAATAAAGATTAACTACTTTTCTTACATATAGGATTAGCCACATAAGAAAAATTATTTTAAAAACTGTTTTTCTTCAGTCCACAAAATATTAGAATTAAGGGACAACTCCCGTCAATGAAGGAATTTGATACATTTACAAATCTCCATTCATAATGCCCGCCTTGCATTAGTTTTGAATGTCAGGAAAAAAAAAAAAATCTGTTTACTAGCTTTAGTAGGTTGCATAATTTCCCAAAATACTCAGAGCAATACTGATTTCTGCTATATTGGAAGTTTTATAGTATATAAGAGAATGCAATACATAAAACTGAACATGAACCTTTAGGGTCAAAGAAAGAGACTATCAGATTATTAGTTTGAATCACCTATGCCTTTGTTTCATAAATACAATTTGAAAAATGAGGTTTTGGTAAAGGCATACACAGACAAACAAAAGCAAGTCAGAGCAGCATTCAGAGATTATCAACTCAACCAGCTTTCCAAAGACTGAAATTTATCCAGCAGGGCACTGCTGGGGGAGAGGTCTGAATATGCCCTAAGAGCTAGGTAGGAACCTGGTAAAGTGGTGGAAAAACAAAGGACCAAATCAATTAGTACTTTAGTGAAGTCACGACGTCAACAAAGAGAGAACTTGTGCACAAAGTCAGTCTCTCTGATGTTTAACCAAAATAAAATCAGCACACATCTAACAAAAAGCAACACGGAGGCAGCTGGCAGCACAGATAACAAGTGGTAGCATCTCTTAGCATGGGAAAGGATGTTAATTCAGTTCTTAAATATCTTACAGCATCATCTCATCCTCAGCAGCTGGGCAGCAGGAGCCATGCAACTCGGTAGCATTCTGGAGATGTAGTTTGTGGAAAAGGGAAGATGGGGACTCTGTCAGCAGCACCAGTGGAGGCACTGCTGTCGTACCATGTGTCAAGGGAGACAGACAAGCAGAAAAACTGGAGAATGAAGGAGTCATGGAAGTGTCTAAAGAGAACAGGAGAAGCCCTTAAACCCTTTCCAGATAACTGCAACCCAGTAGAGGAGATACGGAAAGACTAGTATTGATGCAGGCTTTCACCATGGAATTCAGATGAAAGAAAATCTATTGATACTGCTTTGTAGCATGGCTTTCCCATGCCATCTTACATTACAAACAAACATCCTCACTTCTGCTTCTCAGATACCTATATATTGCCAAAATTGCCAGGCACAGAGTAGTCTGGCTGTGTTGTCCAAATATGAACATAATTTACAGCTTGCCTAGACAGCTTTAAAGAAACAGAACTAGCAAACATGACAAAGGCATTTGTTTCAGAGAATGCAGCCGTCTGTGTATATGGTGATTCAGGAATGCTTACAGCATTTTTAAATTTCCAGCCTGCTAACCAAATACGTATGTACATTCAGATGAAACGATGGGCAGTGAAGTTCAGAACGGTAGTCTTTTCAAGGCAAATCCAATGAAGATAGGATTTGAGCAACCTAAAGTTGCCCAAGCAAAGTTTCAGAAATAATGACTGAATAGCTTTCTAAGGCACTCAGAAAGAAATTTTCTGTTATGATGCATATGGATTTTGCAACATTTACAAATCCCATTAGCAGCAACAAGAACTGTAAGATGTAATCCACATGATGCATTATGATTGAAATGTTTCCTATTTAATTAATAAAGACAATGCAAACACTCTTTTCAGTTGATTTTTACAACATTAAATAGCTTACAAATTGTTCCACAGATGCTTTTACTGGTGCATATCAGCTCCACCACTTAAGCAAAACTATTCCTTCACCTCAGCTGAAACCTTGGCCCTTAATTATCAGCAACTGTTAAGAACTGACATTTCCCTTGATACTAAGAGTATATCTTCCCCACAAAAGACTATCATAATTCTTTGGGAGTTTCATATCTTCACTTAAACTAGGCAATTACAGCTTGCTCATGTTCTATTTTGTGGTTCCAGCAGTTTTCTTAACCTTGAGAAAAATTTGCATCATTATTCTAATTATAAGAAGTGGGAGTACATGAAATCTTTCCAACAAAGAAAAGAAACTGAGATGGCAGATGCATGAAATTTTATACCGCAAAATGAAAGAAGGGGAAGTAATGAAATACTGGAACTGTCACTTACCTGGGTAGGAGTCAGCTGTTGTAAATAAAAAACTACATTCTTTTAAACTCACTCAGGTGTTGATAAATTGACACCAAGTATTTATACTGTTACAAAATAAAGCTACAGCAACTATAATTGCTTATTTTAAAAAACAGTTGTCACTGTAATACAAAGACAAACTGCATGTATGTGTTCATGATACATTTTAAAACCTCGAACCCAATACAGGAAAGTTTTCCCATGTGTCCTGACACACCATCATACATGAAAAATGCATGCAGTTTCCTATTTAGTTTACACATTAGATTACAAGACCAAATGTGACGACTGGGCATTTAAATACTCTACTAAGCCATTTACATTTACAAGCGAGTCGCCTATCTAGGCAACGGTGGCACCCAATACACAGAAGTCTTAGATGCCATAGAGACTATGGCCCAACCACCCCTGGAATTTTGAGGAGAGTGAAGGAGTTTAACATTTTAACAATTTCCCGTTTAAGTCCTCAAATTTTTTACGGACTCTGTACTAGAAAAACTAGAAAGTTTTTATTCAAACAAAATACACAACTACACAGGATTTTCTCAAGTATAGGAAACTTCCATGAAATCCAGTAAGGACCTTATATGCAAACCTATTCTAGATGGGCAGAACTGGGGTATCACAGCAATCTCTGCCACAGAAGGAACCTTTGGATATATGCGCAATCAGAGAGGTCTTAGCACACCTTGGAACAGACAGTAAATTCAGGTTTCAGTCTTTCCTCCAGAAGGCAGAGATTTCTGTGTTGTACTTGGATAACCTCTTATATAATCCCGGGACTTCCGTATTTTAAGATACACACGCAATATTCTGAGTTTGAGTACAGAAATAACAAAGTAGTCAAACAAATCTGAATGCTTCTGAAACCCACTTTTTTCTTTTGACAACTCTGAGAACAGGCAGTGCAGTGAGCTGTTCCTCCTTTAAATTTAGCTTCAACCTCCGTGGAAATTCTTCCCAACGCTCCAACATTTGCTGGCTGGTCTTTCCATTGAAGTGGAAAGGGACAATGAACCTGATTTGGCTGACCCATTCTCATGACTTGTTATTCGCTTCGTAGCTACAGGGAAGTTACTGAAAGGAAAAACTGCACACGCTTCTGAACAGAAAACACAACTTATGTCCTTCACATCTAAGACTAGGAAGATTTTTATACCTGTCCTAGCACTTGTCCCCAGAAATGGGAGAGCTGCTGCAGCAGCTCGAGATTTCACATCTTTTTCTCCTAAGATGAGTGGCATGCAGTA
The DNA here is from genome assembly GCA_013397275.1 of Burhinus bistriatus. NCBI lineage: Eukaryota > Metazoa > Chordata > Aves > Charadriiformes > Burhinidae > Burhinus > Burhinus bistriatus. The sequence goes on along the minus strand of VYXH01000802.1, from coordinate 177,618 downwards.
CCGGTCCTACCCCAGACAGATGCGGTGCCCTCAGAGTCCACGTGAGGCTCTGGAGTCGCTCAGGTATTGTTGACACGGGAGTTTTCTGAAATTAGAACATTGCCCCATTTTCAACAAAGCCTCCAAGATTCCAGGGTTGTCCCTGTTAGCAAGGACACTCCTTGAAAATCAGGACACCTGGTAACCTTAAAGAAGGAGGGTAATTAGTCACATCTCTGCAACCTTTTCTCCTAAAGAACCAGTGATAAAAGTAAACTCCTATTAGAATATCGTTACATGCGTTATTATGCAATACTGGTTACATAACCACGCCTTCCCAACTTTGGGGATTTTCCGGCAGAACTCAGTTTCACAGACTTGCCCACATATGAACGTTTTAAACATTATGGATCGTCCCTCTCAGTGGGCATAAAAAAAAGCTTTGGTCTCAGATACATTTCTAGCTAACTTGATGAATGGCAGACTGCCTGCCAATGTTTCAGATGTAACTGGAACCCTTAAAAAAAAAAANAAAAAAAAAAAAAAAGTCTTTTTGAGAATTCCTTTTCAGCTAATTCCTTTCAGAGAAGTTGTCCATTTCATACACATTTCATATAAGCATTTGCAAATCCAAATATATCACCCTATTCAGACATTCTCTACCATTTCAATTTCAGCTAAAACTGCACTGTGAATCTATCCAAAATCCAAGTATAAGCAAAATCTGACTACATAAAACATGACAACCTGCAAAATGTGGCTCTATTTTATCAAAAATAAGTCTGTAATCTATTTTCCTCTAACCCTACTTCCAATAAGGAGCAGGAATAGTGGTGCATTCCATGTTCTACTAAAATATTAAGTCTAATTTTACTCATTTAAAAGGATCAGTTAGTTCAGAAACAAGTATTATAACCTCCAAAATAAATATTTTAATATTGTCCTTATCGGTGTCTAAGCTCAAGTTAAAGACAAATAAAATTCACAGCTATTATACGGGTCTGAAAGTAAAAAAAGAAGGAAATAACAGTGCATGTGAAATTCTGACAAGCAAAATCTGATCCTGAATGCATTTTTAAAAGATTATGTTTAAATAGAAAGGACGTAAATTTTCAATATAGAAATCTATGCAAAGTGCAATCACTATTTGATAAAGTACATTAGTAAGCTGCTTTTTTTCTTACCAAATATTTTCCTTCAGTTTCATGTAATATTGAACATTTACTATTATCTACAAAATTCATCCCAAACCATTGCATTTGTAACAAACTAAAAAGTATGCTATGTGACAATTGTTAATGAGAATATAATCAGTGGATTAATATTTCAGGTACAACATCATCACTAGGTAATAAATCCTGCAAAAATAGTTTAGTTTTCCTTTTACATACATGGTTCTATGACAGTGAATCATTTCTACTATCATACTTTCTAAAATTAAAATGCAAGGGATGTTTTCAAAGCAATTATCATTTGCCTTCTGGCTGTACAAACTAATAATGGACATTCTCTCTCTTACAAGCCCACCTATCTGCCTGATGACTTAAGAGTAACTCAAGCCGCTGCTCATTAGACACACCGCTTGCGTACCCTCCCTCAGAACACAAAATACTGTTTCAACAGCACAGAATTATCCTGATGGATAGCAAAGTATAGCGAGAAAGTTATCATTAGAAGCATTAGTCTCCCGTACCTGAAATTCTCCAACCACTGGGATTGTATTACTGAACCAAGAGATAAATTATGCAAGTGAGACAGAGCTACCCATTACAGCAAGAAGGCACAAGCGACCATAATATGATGTACTTACCTAAGCCTAACTCCAGAGTGGTCTGAGTATGTTGTTAGAAAAGACACACCTTTCCTGTAAGGGGAGCACTTTCTCTCCACCCCCTATAGATTTCTCTCTCTCCCCTTTCCTAGGTGACTGCACGCTGCCTCCAGGAAGGCAGGCGAGAGAAGCGCCGCACTCCTCAACGCCAAACACACAGCACAGGGCAACATAAAACACGGAGGAGGGAACAACAGGAGGTAATTGCTGGCTTCTGTTAACAAATCCTGAAAATGACGTTTCTACAGTTTTCCGTTCTAGATAATTTAAACCGTCTCTTGCAGAATTCACTAGTTTCCCACAGAAGACAGCAAAGGAAGCGGATTCATCTGCCCTGTCAGTTCCCGTGCTCCTAATTTTCTAATGCACTGTGGCTGCTCAAGAAAATAAAGCCTGAGCTTTGTGCACACTTCAGGCTATCGAGCCGGAGAGAAGACAGCTCTTTTACTCACAAAACGAATGTAAGCATGTGCAAAATTAAGCAAAACAAGATCCACTGAAGTTAGAAGCACTTAAACCAGAAATAATGACTTTTTAAAACCACTGTTAGGAAATGCTCCTGAAAAGACAGGAAGCTAGTAGAGTTCCAACCACTGCCTCCAATGTTTACTTATTTATTTATTTGTAAGTATTTTATACGAAATGGAAGACTAGTGCCAAAGAAAGTCTTCATACCAAACCCAGAATACCATGCAAGTTATGTGTTACGGAAATATTCTGGAAAACAAGAGGTAGTGGATTAAATGTGATCAAGGGGAAGATGAAACTGAATCCTAGCCTCCCTCGCTCTGAATCCCTCAACCACTAAAATATTACAAAAGAGGGGAGGCAACTAAGTCATTGCCCCTATTTCTCACCTTCTCTTCAGAGGTTTTGACACCATGTGTAAAGCCTACCTCTCTGTTTTTGTAAAACCTGCCTGAATTGAACTGTAACAGGTTTTTCCCCTGATGAATACAAATACATTGAACTCCTATTCTCAGCTTAACGCTTGGAGCAAAGGAAAAGAGAAAAGGGAAAGAAAGTTCTTAATACCTTCAATTATTTGAAATGTCCATGCAAAAATAAGTGAGCCAAGTAGTAGTACTCCACATTTTTACAAAAAACACCAATATTTTTACAGGAGAGAGACTATATAGACAGATATATACACACACACACATAAAGTTCATATTGGTTACAGGTGTGTTCTGACCATCCATCTCACGGTGTTAGAATGCACCTGATCAACAAACTGATGACTGCATCTGCATAAGCCCAGAAGGGGTTCAGTTCTTCGGTTCTGCAGCACAATCACATCGTTCTGTTTTAACAGTAAACCACTAAGCTTTCAAAACCCACAGATAAACATTCTATCCCATCAATAGAAGACAGAATTGTGATCAGAAAAAAAGAATTACAAAATATCCAAAAGAAAGCAAGCTTTTAGTGCAGTTTTTTTAAATTATCCTCAAATTATCTCAGTAAGTTACCGTATTTTAATGGATGCAAATTACATTTATCACTGTCACACTATGACCTTTTTATTTGTAAAGCATGGCATTTTCTCCTATAGGTCTAATAAGTATTCATGATACAGTCTAGAAGAATTATACTGTTGTATTTAAAAATAAGCATTGTTGGACTTTTACCTTAGAAGATCAAATTCTGTGAGTTAATGGGTTCTTAACCAATGAGAATTTAAAGTAGTATTTCACATATACAGACCCTCCGTAACAGCACAGTGGAGGAAAAGAACAAACAGTCCCAGGATCTCGGTTTTGTGAGTGTAAAAAGAGACTCCAAAAAAATACTAGAGATAACTTCACCCAACTATTAAAACAAATTGTTAAAATCTAGGCCATTCAAATACTTTAAAATATTACAGAAACAAAATATGGCACTACACAACCTGTTAAAAAAGTACATTTGAGGTATGCAATTGATCCAAAATTAAACAAAATTACACCTTAACAAGAAAGCAGTATGTGCAACATCCATACAATATTTTTCTTAAGTACTGAGAAGAAATTGCTGTTAGTAAGATGACTCATTTCTTAAGTCAAAGTGATAAATAGGATAAAGATCTATTTGTTAGGACTCAGCCTAAGTATCTATTTAAAAATCATGGACTTCTATTCATATTTCATGTCCAAACAAGAACCTGAGCACTGAAACTGTAACAAATTGCTGGGTTTCATTCTCTTATCAATCCAGAATGTTATAGCAAGTCTGCCTTTTGAGTGGCAGAATTAAAATACATATTTTAAGCTCATCTTTCACTGGTGTCCTGCAAGTATTCTACACTGATTTGACTCAGCATTAAAAATACAGGTGTATCTTGAAAGATACTTACAATTCTGGCTCATAGCTACTTACACTCCAACCCAATTTCTAAAATTACAGCATATTCTGTTAATCAAAGCAGTTTGCTCAGCAACACATCTCCATGCATCCATAAGAAGGTCCATTCACTCCAGCGGTACACAGCCAAACTTATAGTTCATTCCTAACTGGTTTTGCTGGAAAGTAACTCTTTCATTTATCAAGGATTTGCACATATTGTACAGCATATTATGGTGCTTATTTAGAGCAGACAAAAAGTAACCAATAAATATATTAACACAGTTATTCAAAGCCCAAATGGCACTGTGACCTGCAAGAGTACATAGTGCACTCAGCACCGTCAGCCAAAAACGCAACTGTGTCCGTACATCTGAACAATGAGTGCCTGGTGTGAAGCAGGGGGGAAGAGCAAAGCACTAGCTGCTCCCACACAGCCAAAAGGTAAACAGCACTGCAAAGCAAACACTGTTGGCACTCAAACGTTTATACAAAAAAGCACTTTTAACTGTAATTCCCCTTTCCAAGAACATAAATGTTTATCAATAGCTATTCTGAACCTGAACAGAGGAGTCTAAATGTAAGAATTAAAGTAACTTATTTCTCTTACTTTTATGATACCTTCCATCCTGAATAACTCTGAAATTGTTTTATGTACGTTTATAGAGAAAAAAAACATCAAATGGGGTGGGGAGTATTGATTTATTTATTACTACTGTGTTCAACTGAAAAAGCCAAAAATCTTCACTGGGGAGCGCTTAAAAATTATAGAAACAAAATGACAGAAGTGTGGTTCACAGGGCAGGAAACGGACATTCAAGACAATTCCAAGATACTACTTTAGGAAAGTCACTTTTGCCACTGCTCTAAAACTTGCATGAAGCTCAGAGTAACTGAAGGTTATCTACACATTGTATTATAAAAATCATCTTTGTTAGCCAGATATATACACATTTCACTGTATATAGATTTAAGTTACTGGCCTAGATCACTTCGGTAACAGAATATTGTTTCTTGTGCAAGTAGTCTGTAGGAAATCTGTAAAAATAACACTAGATTTTTTTTTTTTTTTTTTTAAGTCTATGTAACCAGTGGCGTCCCCCAGGGGTCAATACTTGGCCCGATCTTGTTCAACGTATTCATCAATGACCTGGATGAGGGGACAGAGTGTATCCTCAGCAAGTTCACTGATGATACCAAACCGGGAGGGGTGGCTGACACTCCAGAGGGCCGCGCCGCCATCCAGCGTGANTGCTTATAAGTATCTAAAGGGTGGGTTGGAGGAGGATGGAGCCAGACTCTTTTCAGTGGTTCCCAGTGACAGGACGAGGGGCAACGGGCACAAGTTGGAACATAGGAAGTTCCACTCAAACATAAGGAAAAACTTCTTTACGGTGAGGGTGCCAGAGCACTGGAACAGGCTGCCCAGGGAAGTTGTGGAGTTCCCTTCTCTGGAGATTTTCAAGACCCGCCTGGACGCAGTCCTGAGTAATGTGCTGTAGGCATTCCTGCGTCAGCAGGGGAGTTGGACTAGATGATCTCTAGAGGTCCCTTCCAACTCTGAAAATTCCGTGATTCCATGATTCTGTAAGATAAGATACAGTAAGTCTATACAATACAAGAAATCATTGTACCGAGGCATATATACAAGGTTAAAGGAGAGGAGAATTTCAAGGAACGAATAAAGAAGAATGGAGATGATGGAAGAGGGGTTCCAGTTGCTTGGGGGAATGGCACAAACACCGCTAGTTTCTCAAGCCATAAAATACTTGCCATTTTTTAATTGTATTTTTCTCGACAGGAAATCAGAAGGCCATTTTCACCAACATTTTAAAACCTACAATCTCATTCCAAGAAATATGGAGGAGAAATAAGAACTAAATGAATCACAAAACTGGAAAGCAATAAATTTGGCAAAGGGTAACCGAAAACAGAGGCCACCTTTACCTGTATTTCCATAAATTTAGCAATGTGGTTTCAAATTTAAGAATAAAACAGCTCATTTAAAAGAACATTTAAAAGAAACTAGGACTTCTAACAAAAAAACTGTCTACTAAAAGCCTGAAATTAAAAAGTGGTTTTGATTAAATCAATATGATTGTATCCGTTGCCGTTTCAGAGGTGACCTTTTGTCATATCAGATCTTCCATTTCTCATCTTCTGACCAATTTTGCTTATACCAATTCTCTGCAGCAGAGTTGAAAAAGGTGTAAGAACGATGAAAAAAGCTACCAGGTAGGCACCACATAAGCTAGCGACCTTATGAAAAAATCACCTCCCAGCTCTGCATTGAATAAATGAGTGTCCATATCTCAGTATTTCACCCACATCTCTCCTAAACAATGTGCTACAAAATCTGCACGTGTAAAGGAAATTCAACCTCATCTACAGAAAGGTAGAAACAAACACAACTCCACAGATTTTTTTGTGCTATTGCAGCAGTATCTAAGACGTACCACTGCAGCACATTTCTTAGACGTATAGATAACAACCGAGCAGTAATATTTTATGAAGGTGTCAAGTTACTGCCCCCAAAGGTAACGGAGAAGTGCAAGAGCCGTTACGCCTCCAGGTTTTAAAGACAATTGCAAAACCCTGTAATACCGCGTTGACTGTCATTATAATCCAAACTAATGTGCAAACACAAACGTTTAAAACCCTAAATCTTTATGCAGGTCGAATATATCTCACACCATGAACGATGCCCCCATGTAAGCGGTATGAGCAGGTATTCACTGAATGGCCTCCTTCAATAAGGTTGTAGGTTTGATAACATGCAGAAAGGCCAGTAGCAGCATTCTCCCCTTCTCCTCGTGCCCACCAGGAACAGAGCCAACACACGTCACAGGTAAACATGGCATGGGGAGAGACTTTTTTTGCCACAACCTCAGGTGCATAAGCAAGACAAAATGGTCTTGCTCCACTGATTTTTGGAGATGTACCAATTTACCTATTAAAAGGCAGGCCTCAAAATCTGACCCAACAATATCTTCATTATGTTTTACTAATCACTTGCTATCAGCAGTTTTCAAGCCAGAATAATATAAAGGAATAAAATGGGAACAAAGCAAATCTATTCCATTGTCTCTATAACCTACACACATTTCTTTGATCTGTAAGATTGCCCAATGTCCGTAATACAGTTTAGTTAGTTGATACACTCAAGCATTCTCTCAAGCAACTTTATTAGTCAAAATTCATCCAAATGCATCTGTCATGACAAACCTTTCTGTAACATAAGAGCAGGTTTTCTGTTTGAGGAGAGAGTTTCAAATCTAAATGTTTTCTACTTTTTAAGGCTCTCTAAAAGATTTTTTTCAGAAGAACCACACGGTAATTCATCTGCTTCTTAAGTAGGTAGAACAGCAGAAGCCTACATTGCAAAACCCCTTTCAACCTCAGTAAAATTATCATTTAATCACATGCTATGTTAGATCTCCTAAACCAAGAGAAGAGGATTTAAATATTGCATTTGTGTACTTTTGCGCTCAGACTGTTCTCACAGTCTGAAATTCATTCCCCACCATGGTTTTTCCCTAATTCTGACAATGAAAACACAGACTATCACAAGTATGTCCTAAATGTTCGACCAAAACACGAACACAGCTGTAAAAATCTGCTCCTCTTATTTAAGAAGGATTACGAATCCTAGATAGCAAACCTTCTCCACAATGAGTGAAGCAGGAAGTTCCCATAATTTACACGTTGGAACTGCTATACTCTGATTCCAACTACAGAATCAGCCCCACAGGTATACACATACACAATATACTCGTATTCCAGAAAATTCCAAGTGAACTCTATTTTTGTAATCCAAACAGGAGCATGAGCAGGGCTCCTCTTGGTAAGAATCCAAGATACGTAAGACACCAGTTGGAAATCCTCCGGTACGAGCACCAGAGAAGCCGGAAGACCAGCGTGTCGTGCCCAGCTCACCCAGCTGGGATTTACAAGAATAGCTGGAGCTGCGCAAGCTGCCGAAAGCGTTCAGGTTCCTCTCAAAGCTTTTAGAAGATACACAGCTTACAAAGCCGATAAGCCCTCTAATGCTGACTTGCAAACAAATATCTCCTAAGAAACCTGAAGAGTAGCTACGTACTGAACAATTATGCAGGCTGTTCAGCTAAAAGGGCACCGAGAAGTAAGTCTGAATGTTTTGACATCTGCTTGGGTTTGGTATGAAGTGTCAGTTGCATTGTACGAAAGAAATCCTGAGCTTTTTAATAAGA
>VYXH01000802.1:136355-169202 GCA_013397275.1 Burhinus bistriatus | reverse complement strand
AAAAAAAAAAAAAAAAAAAAAAACCAACTCCAAAACCCATGACATAGAATAAAACCTAAGGCAAACTTTTTAATAAATCATTTAGCAAAAGAGAACGTACAACTGGCTAGAGTACCGGTAATTACACATCTCATCGTATGCAGTTTCTGGAAAAGTACGTTTCATAGTTATTTGAGCGGTGCAACTGCTCTATTTAAAACACTTATATTTAATTCATCAGGGAGCCTAATGGCTGCTTACCGTTCTGCAAATGCAGTACAACTGGTGTTTTGAATGCGCTGCTTAAGCTGTCCCCAGTCTGCATGGACATACTGGGACATTTTGCACTTTAGTTGCCAGATCATGTATAACCAAGACTCATGGTGTCCCTTACTATGGCCCTTTTTATTTTACAGATTCAGAGTGATAAATTACTATCTGTCCCTGAAATTCAGGCACATCAATAAAATCATTAAATAGAAGTCATCAAAATAGAAATTTTTCTCTTTTTATCTCAGAGCGCCGAGGGCCAGAGAGATCACAAAGACTACGCTATTTTCACGGACTATTTATCTGCATTCCTGTCGAAGCCATCCCGGAAGGATAAGAAGCACTAGAAAAGCTTACATAACTACCATCAGTGCAACACATTTTCTAAAGCTAAAGTTAAAATTCAGAACTCTCCTTTCAGACTACTAAAACACACACGTACCCAAAGATTTTTCCAAAGATGAAGCAGGAAAAGAAAGAAACAGATTACTTGCCCTTATCCAAATGACAAAATCTCTCAGGTTAAAAAAAAGTATATACTGATACAGGCATTACTTCATAAATTTATGAAAGTTTCATACAGACAAGCAGTCATTCAAGCACTACGTTATCACGGCAGCACTACGCCACGAATGCTGAAATCCCAGAACGCTTTCTCCAGATCCACTTTTCAAACCATTTCTTGTTTACAAGAAGTGACCTGAGAAATAGATAATGGGTCAGGGGAAAATATTTTGCCTCAGTGACATTAATGCAAACTAGTAGGAGAGATTTATTCTACACTCCTCGCCAGTGTCTTACCTTGCATCAAATCGTTTGCTTCACTGGAAGGTGAAGCCACTCAGCAGCCTGAAAATTTGAATATTAGTGGTCCAGCAGAACCTAAACTATATATATTTAACACAGAAGTAAAACTCTTCTAAAGTATGAAAAAGTACAAAGAAAAGTCACTCTTCAATTTTCAGACGGACTCTAGGAAAACGTACATGTGTGAAGGTAAGAAACCATTGTGCATCTGTAAAAATCCCACCAATCTCTTCTGCTAGGGATTGCCGCTCAGTCCGAGTTTAAAACCAAGCAGTGTGCACAGTAAGGTTTCAGTAAGCGCACTCTGAACAACTGAGTTAATTTGCACTTCACCAAGTGGAATTCAGAAATGCTCAAGATGACCATTTCTTGCTGAGATTTGTGATTAATATGAATCCAATCATTCCAGATTAATGACTAAAAATTCAGCATGTTAATAATAATAATAATATAGTTTATTTTGCCCTTTTTTAACCCCACAGATTCAATTTAATCCATATTTGTATGAGTTGCATGAGTATTTTGTAAAATTTAGAAATAGAAAAGAAAATGTTGACCAATGTTATTCAAAAATAATTTTGAAAATCTCAAATAAATCAGTCTCCAGTAGAAAGAGAAAAATGTTAATACTTACAAACATTATAAAAATACAAGCTAGCAATTCTCAAAAATTCACTTCACTTTTTGTACAGCATTTTATATTTTTGTATACTTGTGAAAATGATTTGTAGAACAGCTTAAGACACCAACAAAAATGAAGTGATACATTTAACTTATAACATGTACAATGGAAAGTAATACTGAAAAGTAGAAGCTTTACCATTACCAAGAGCACTTAAGCATAAAACATTTGTAAATACCTTTAAAGTTATTTATAAATTACGAGTGGGTGACTTTGATATGGAAAGCTTTTGCAAGCATCGATGAACTGTATTAATGGGTTTTTTATCTTTAATCTTATGCACAAAAAGGGTAAAAATCAGAAAAGGCAGTGTTGAACGGGAAAATCTATTTCTAAAGACATTCTTACCTTTGAATGACCAGCTTAACACGAGGACCAGTTCAGGACAATTCATACAGGCCTGTATCACTTCCACAGAGACAAAGTGACATAAATTCCCTTACCATGGCCTGAAGGAACCCTCGTCACATTTCCAATATGCTTTGGGGTGGATTTTTCTTCATTGAAAGAACATTTTAGCACAAAGAAAATGATAAAAAATGTGCTGAAAAGATCTGCTATTTTTAGACCATGACAGAAAACTGTTATTTTGCAAGCTATTGAGTTTGTCTGCATAAAAATAATCCTTATGAAAACAACAGAAAAAAATATTCTAAAACATGACTTGAAAATTAGTTACCCTGGTCATGGCACAAATTTTTGGTTCTGGTCATAGGATTCAGAATTTCTTGCCTAGGCTCTGGTTGAATAATTTGCCTCTAATTTAGAAGAAAAACAAAACAAAACTGTTGTACCCTCAGCAGACTCAGAACATATTCACAAAATAAGCCTGTCTGTTAAAACTGAAATGCAGAACTGCATCTAGATCGCTCATCACTGATAGATGCTAATTAACAGTGGATTTTTTCCAACACTGAACTTGTGCCTATACTGTTTAAAAAACAAACCCAAAAATTGGTCGTATTTGGCCCTTCTTATTCCATACTACCAGGAAGAAAATAGACAGCAACGGTGAAACTGTCACTTCCCACCTCAGTATGAAAAATCACGGTTTTGACCATCTGTAAGTTCTCCCTGGAAAAAAGGTTGGGTGCTCTTTGGGTATCATGTTATATTGTACCTGTGTTTTTCTGGTAGATAAAAGTCATCTTTGAAAAAAATTAGTGTGACAAACTATCGAAAGAAAGATCAAATACCAAAGTCACACCATTTCTACCTCTTCTATCACACACATGGAAATCTTGGTTCTAAGTTTCAAATAACTACTTACTACCATTTGTCATTTTTTAATATGCTGTATTAGGAACTGTAAGGAACACTGCCTTTACAGTCGTCATTAAAAACTACATTCTCCTCTATGTAAATTACATTAAAATCTTGAACTTCACCAATTGTTTCTACTGTAGATTTAAAAACAGCAAAGAAGCTCGCTGGAACTGCTGGCAAGAACAGTCTGCAGAGAATTGTGCCAAAGAGACTGCCTTAGACTTCCTTTGTTCCAGTTTTAAAAGTGACTTATTTTATACTGGTCCCAGCAATATTAGAAGTTCAAAATTACAGTAATACTCAGGATGTTCCACTGTAACTGCAGAGCCCTTTCTGAACCCATCCTGACCTGCTCACGATAGAAGAGGGAAAACGAGCAGAAGACAGGCAAGCTCCTCTTCTTACACGCAGGAACTCAAGGTACAACATCCCACCAGCCAGGAATGAGAGGTCCTACATGTTCCCCCTGCCCCCCTTAGATCACTTGGCTTCACACCTGGAGCAGAACAAGAGGCAGAGTGCAAATCTCCAGGTGCTTCTGTGTTTCGATGGGCAGAGTGCTCTGGCAAGCATGCCTTATTAAATACGGCAGGGCTTAACATAAGGAAAACTACCAAATAAAGGATGCTATGTATGGATGAATTTGCTGCAAAACCAATGACTAACACAAAGCTTGGCATTTTTCTATTTCTAATTCTAATTAGTTACAGAAGTGCTGCAAACTCCTCCAATGCCTCAGTCAACCAGGAAAGTTGTCCTCTTGGACATTCGGTATTCCAGATCACTTTGATTCCTAGATTGGGGGGAGTAGGAGTTTGCTTATTTGGGGATTTTTTGCAGAACCGGAACAAGATTCTCCTTAAACAATGCAATAGTTGTAAAAGTATTTCTAGTGGCCCATTTAAAATGCTGAAATTTTGAGAGCCAGCTACTCCAAAGCTACTCAGAGTAGTAAAAATGTTCCTATGGACTTTATTACCCCAGCTCTTATCTGTATCATGAACAGGTTACAGCATTCTAACCATATGGTTATTTAGCTATATGAAATAACATATTAATTCAGACTTGAAAACCAATCTATTCCCTGACAACTGATGAGAAATAAGGTCACAATTGCTTATTTGACAAATAGGCATCCCAGGAAGTGGTATTTTCTTGCTTTCCTAGATGTTACACCTACCTGTTACTGCTGATCCCTACCTTGGGAGCACAGGCCTTCAGAGCTACCTTGTCTCACCACATTGGAGATAATCTGAATTTACTATTCCAGAATTACTGTCCCTGAATAGCAGCAATGATGTGGATTTGTTTCACAATAAAAATGCCCGGTGTGCACTTAGCTCAAGGTTTTTTTGAATAGCTATTTTCATTTAGGTTTGCTCTCTACATTAACTTGAATGATTTTGCATTTACTTTATTTGGTTTTAAATATTTTCATTGTATTTCTCTTTTCTAGTTGATTCTGCCCACCTTCTTGATGAAAATCTGCAAATGTGTCAGACACAATGATCTCACTGCAGAAATGTCAAGGTCTTATATGTCCTTTAAGTATGACAAGCACGATGATTTTTTTTGATCTCTTTTTAAACATTGTAGGTACCAGTGCAGTTCTGCTTCTGTATTTCCAAGCGGTCAGTTTGCTCTTCTCAAGTAAAAAGAATGCAACCCACCACATTCTTACTGCAGAAATTAGAATTATTTTGGGTGCTTTGGAAGGAAATGGTACAAATACACAAGGGCAAAGTTGCACTTGCTGTTAAGAAATAATACTGTTACATAAAAGCAGTGAAATGGGAGGTCACTGAAATGGCACAAGGACCGAGCGGTCTGGTCACCTGCTTTTCACACTGAGCAGAAGCAGATCTTCTCACCATCCGCTTCTGCTGTGTCATCTTGTCTGCTAACCTGATCCACATCTTCACACACCAAAGACTCAGCCATGAGGGAGCAGGAGGCTTTGAACAGATGGTAATGGCGTAATCTGTGCTTTCTCTTCAGCTAGTAGCACTTCAAGTGAGTCATGATGAACTGACAGATTTTCAAGAGACTGAGTGTCACCTGGGGACGTGTCCCTCAGGGTCTGAGGAAGCCAACCTCCCTGCTATTCAGTTTGACCCTGGGGCTGACCTCATGGGCACAGGGAGCAGGAGGTGGGGGGAGTCAGCTATTTAAATCTCATTACAGTATCAATGTCAAGCTCAAAGGAACTGCCAAGTCCACTTAATCCTTCCTGCTGAAAACATACCTTCCAAACTGAAAGCATATTTATCTCAATCTTAACTTAAGCAAAGCTGACTGTTTTTTTCTTCTCCTTAGAGAAATCTCTGGAGTTATTGCTCAGTTAACTTGCAAACTGTTCAATGCTGCACAGCACCTCTGCATTTTACCCCATTTATACACCACGTAATGGTTCCTTTACTTCCTACATCAGAACGAATTACCAATAAACATTGCTGTAACCTGTTTACTACAGCCTGTTCATCCAGTTTAGATTGTACTACGCGTCTGTAACAGCTTAGACAATCTTTATGTAAAAGGACTGGGACAGCAAGGCTTACCATGCCTGGGTGCACACAAGCCTAAAACTGGTCTTCCACAATTCACACCTCACATCTCATTTGTGCTTCATTTATATTTCCAATTAAGAAACTGATACTTCAGTTTCTATATCTAGGGGACACATATTCCATGTGTTTGCCATCAAAAGCATAGTTCTTACAGGAAGAAAGATAAAACATACCTTTATTTCTATTTTTGCAACTTTAACATAGTATTGAGCTTCAATCTTTCTTTGAAACAGCCTTACTAATATGAAAATGAAGGCACAATAATCTATCTTTTTTCTGACTGGAAAAGCCATTTAGTCACCGTTGTTTCACGTTCCAAGGAAATCGTAACCATAGACACCATAACTTCAAGGAATTGTTGCCAGTACTCAAAGAGGTAGATTCAATGAAAGAATAAGCAAATAGATTTAATACACTTCTCTTTCACACAACATTTTGGTAATTTACAATATCCACATGGGGCATACTGATCGGTTCAGTATGAAAAAGCATCATGATGCCTCTACACCCCTGCACTGTAATGTAGACTGCATCCATGTTTTAATTTAAAAGTGGGGTTTTCTTCCTGTGAATAATGCTTCTACACTTCAAATAAGCAGTATACTCCGGTTCCAGGAAGATCTCATTGTAGCCTTCCAATATATAAAGGGGGCTTATAAGAAAGATGGCCAGAGACTTCTTACCAAGGCCTGTAAGTGACAGGACAAGGGGCAGTGGTTTCACACTGAAAGAGGGTAGGTTTGATTGGACATAAGGAAGAAATTTTTTACGGTGAGGGTGGTGAGACACTGGCCTAGGTTGCCCAGAGAAGCTGTGGCTGCCCCATCCCTGGAGATGATCAAGGCCAGGTTAGATGGGGCTTTGAGCAACCAGGTCTAGTGGAAGGTGTCCCTGCCCAGGGCAGGGGGGTTGGAACTAGGTGATCTTTAAAGGTCCCTTCCAACCCAAAGCATTCTATCGTTCTAGCTCCTGTATGAACTCTCTGATGAGATTTTCATACCGCTCAGAAAACAAAAAAAGCCAGAACAAAATTATAAATTAATTCTGGAAAAATCAAAGTGTGAAGTCATGGCCAAAACAAGACTATTACATTTAGAACCCAAAAGAAGCAAAATACAAACGTTAAACCACCTACGTAAACATGTTGTTATACATCCATAGTATATTACATAGAAAAGTAACTACGGTAAAAAGTTCTACTAGCTGCTACTCCTCTGTCAGGAATCCCTCACTCGAAGAATCTTTAGAAATCATTTAAGAAAAGAACAGAAATCTCTCAGAAGAAAACAGTTCTAAAGACTGAAACCACTATAAACCCTCATAAATGATGCCAGTCTTTGCAATAATATTCCACCAATAAGCTTGCAAAGACAACAAATAGTCTTTATTAGGGAAAGGTCAGTAATTCCAAATCTAATCATACTGATCTGGCAAATAGTTCTATTTCTGAATACTTTAAAAATATTGTACTGTAAACCACAGAAATTCAATAGCTTTGGATAAGAAGAGAGGTGACCATTTTACTTCTTTTCACTATCTTTCTTCCTGCTACGTTGACTTCTGTTTTTCAATCAGAGAAGTGCAGAATTTAAACCCAGTCTGACGGCATCCCAATAAAATCTTATCTGTTCAGCTCAGTCCCTTTCTTCACATAAAATCTGCATGGAGTCCACTGTATTTTTTTAGTCTCTTTAATAAATCATCAGACAGAAGATCCTAAAAAAAAATTTAAATTCTGTTATTATTAATTCCATTACCACCAGGTGATCTAGGCAGAAATTAGGAAGCAGCAATACCTGACTTGAGGATAAAACCCAGAAAAGAAGTTGGGAAGGGAAGCTAGCCAGCTAGCCAGAGGCATAATACATCGGCTTGTCAGGAGCTGAAACCTTTCAAACACACCCTGCAAAACGGAACCATGAAAAAAGGGCACAAATAGAACAACATTACTAAGGAAATTAATAACCAGAAGTAGGACATCCATTTCTCACCCTATGCTGCTTTTAGTACTGCTGTTGCATGAAACAAAACATCAGAAAGAGCGTATTTCCCTTCATTTGGGTTTCTCACATAAATTCAGGAAGTTATTCAAAGACTCCTTCCCATTCTTTCCCACTCAGCCGCACAAAGAATATCTAACTAGTAGGACAACAAAGACCAGAAATTAATCCAGGCCAAAAGCAAACTTCAGGAGTCAAAAACAGAAGTCTGCATATGGGGATGGTTTGTTTTGTTTTGGTTTTTTTTGTTTTTTTTGTTTTTTTTTTTCCTTAGGACAAGGTGTCTCACAAGCACTGTTTGGTAAACCCCAAAGCAAAAGTATGATAATTCCGATGTCTGCCACACAGCTGCAGCAAGTGGCGGGAACCAAGGGATGAGACAACAAGGTAGATGGGAGGCATCTGTCTCTACAGCACTCATCTCAACAGGAACTCCTTCACTCCATATGTCTGGAAAAAAAAATTTGAGGTCCTTCAAGCCCATCCATCTTCTGCGCTTCTTACGTTGCTGCCAAAAGCCCATTTTTGCTTTGAATTACCTGATGACCCACTTCACAGAAGTCCAGAATAAATTTTCTGAAAAGGCTGCAGTAGTCTAGATGACACAGGGTTTTGTCTTCCTCACAGTGTCACTTGTACTGTTTATTTTCTCTACATCATTGTTGTATCTGTGGGTGTAATGTAGTTGATGGAGACAGCGGGTTTCAGAGAAGCGGAAGATGGTAGTACACTGACATTTCCTTTTTCTGCTATCTGACAGTTAAACAAAGGTGCAGCCTTCCATTTACAGAGTCAAGGGAGATGTTAAGCACACAGAAAATCAGAGTCTTCATTCCAAGCCAAGCTGCCCATGTCTGACCTTACTCTGTGAGACACTGGAACCAAAACCGCCCACAAATCAACCCAGCAGTACCAGGCTGGAATAAATGCAGGATACACATGGCAAGTGTTCCCATCACCAGCTTTGCGAGTGAGCCCACTGAAGCCAACACACAGTTACAAGCCTGCCCCAAAGGCTTAATTTTCAGTGCTATATTGTTCTTCTATTCAGTAGAAGTATTTTGAAAGGAAAATACATCAAACTAGAAAGACGTGTAAAGAAAATTACAATTACATACCGTGCTTGATGGTACTGCAGACCGTTCACCCCCTAAAACAATTCCCCCAAACTGTCATTGTTAACAAGCTTAATTACCAACCCCCTTCTTCAGGCTTTTCTTTCTCATTGCCAGATGGCTTATTTTTTAACCAGGTACCTTAAAACAGACATCCAGCCAGAGAACTTATGCCTACACAATTGGTCTCTCAGCCGGACCATAACTGAAGTTATCATTTATTATTTCAGATCTGAGAAAAAAATTTCCAATCTTCGGGTGGGGGTAAGGGGAAGAAGTTAATTTTCCTGTACTGGTTCCGCGGTGAACTCTCCACGGGTTCATTGGAAAAGAATACGGCATTCCAGTGACTACCACTGAGGCTTAATTCAAAGGCTTCATAATGGCAGCTGCACCCTGATTTCGGAGCTAAACTTCCACCAAGTGAGAGATCACTACAGGCAAAACCTTAATAAGCTGTATTGTTGGCAAGAAAACACAATGTGAGGATTTTATTAAATATTAAGTAACGCTCTCATTTAAACACACAATCTTTTCATTTTTCATGCTATTATTTTACAAGATCACTTCTCACTTGATGAACAGGACCATGTAAACACAGGTCTAAGCAGATTTGTAATCTGCTGAAGTAGACCAATTCTTTACTTCCTACATCTTTTTCGAAACCAAATATATTCATTTAAGTGACTTCCAGTTAGATCTCACATGTATATTAATAAATACACAGAGTAAGTTCAGTCCAAAATATTATTTCTCAGAACGCTTAAGGTTAATGACATCAAGCAGACATTTACAGAAATTGTACCATTCAGGGGCTTTAAGAATTCATTACTCACAGCTGTAAATCCATTTTCCTAATCCAATGACTGGTATCAAGCAATAAAACGTTTTGATCATCTGCTGCAAAAATGTTTCATAAATAATTATTTTATTCACTGATACTATAACAACAGAAGCAATTGTTCCATTAAATGAAATTATTTTTGGGCTAGTATAACTAGCATAATTTGGGATATTTCCCATTTTTACCAGATGAATTATAACATACATGGAATGAATATGTAACTGAAAGCATTATACATTTCTATATTTAACACACTACAATGAAGTATAGAATGTTTGTATTAATACAAGTAGAGCTTCTGAAATACAGTGCTGACACTTTATTGTAGAAGACGCAGTTTTTATTATTAATACACTGGCAAAATTAACGGTTATGCTCACAAAACAAGTTTGCTCTCCATAATTTTATCAAAACACTTTTCCTTGCAGTTTAGCATGCTCTTCCTAGAAAATGAGGCTTTTGTAATGCTGCCCATCCCCACTTGCCAATTACAATCGATTTGATGAAGGAGAGATAACTCACAAGTATTCCGGTCCTACAACTTGCCTGAATTATCTCTCTGGGTCTCATTAGAAGGAAGAAACCTCTTTAGCCCAGATACTGATGGAAAAGTTGTAACTTAGTAGTTCTTCTCAGTTTACCACACAGCCAGTCCTTAAATGTCTTCAACAGCAGAGGCAACTGTTGGTCCCAGCAGCCGCCAAGAAGGCGAGAAGGGACAGGGGGTGGTGTTGCATAGGGAGAGGAGAAGGGAAAGGACGCTGGGCACATACCATACGGATATCATGAGGGTGGCTTAGAGACAGAGATAGAGATCAAATGCAAAAGAGTACAGGGGAAGCACACAACATCATCTGCAACAGAATAAGGACATTGTGGCATAAGAATGTAGAGACACAGCACAAGATTTGTAGGTTGCCCAATTTCAGAAATTGCTTTGCTTGTGAAACAACTTGTTCCACCACCTGTTTATACAAAATAACAGTTTTGTCAGGTCAGCTACAATCTAACACACTGGGAATAAACCACAGATAAAAGATGCAAAAGAAACAGAACTACTATTAAAATGTTCTTAATGCTTCTTACATGAGTTGAAAGATGACAATATGGTTGTCAATAGGTAAAATCTGCACGGAGCTTCAGAAAGTTAATTGAAGCAGAACTGTTCCTTTAAATTTGGTCTCAATTTAGAAGAATTCTGCTTAGCTTCAGTTTGGAGCGCTCTTTGTTATCTTGTTTAAACTTCCCAGACTGGTTTACCCATCCCAATGAAAGATATATTTGCCTAATTAGCCTTTTACCCCTGCACTGAGGATACAGTTGACATAGGTCTTGTGAAAAATCTACAAGATCAGCGCTCCAACAAAATATGCTGCATTACCTGCTTCTTCCCCCATCAGCTTTAATGATACTCATTAGTACCAACTCTTTTCAGCTCAAGCCCAACAGGAAACAATCAAAAAAACCCCTTCAAAAAACCCCACCGCTGCTCATCAAGGAAGAAAAATGCTGAGCAGCAGCTGTCACAGAGTGGGAGGACAAAGAATGAAATAAGAGAAGAAACTGCCAATACCTTTTAAAGTATCCTTCTTTAAGAAAACAAATCCCTTCTCTCAAAGCCACTTTTTTTCAGTCTTTTAAACTGCTACAAATAACTGTGTGACTATTTATCATTATATTTTCCATGTGTATGTTCTTCCCTAGAAAACCTATCAAAAAGTTTGCATTAAAAAAAAATCACAACCTTTGTAGACAGAGTAGTCCCATAGAATCACAGAATCACCTAGGTTGGAAGAGACCTTTAAGATCACTGAGTCCAACCATCAACCTAACACTGCCAAAACCACCACTAAACCATGTCCCTCAGCATCACGTCTACCTGTCTTTTAAATACCTCCAGGGATAGTGATTCCACCACTTCCCTGGACAGTCTGTTCCAATGCTTGATAACCCTTTCGGTGAAGAAATTTTTCCTAATAACCAATCTAAACCTCCCCTGGCGCAACCTGAAAAACACTTCAGCACAAATACAGATTCGCATACAAATAAACATATAAAAACAACTACAGATTTTGAACAAAATACTCGTGCCTGAAGTGCTCCTTGATAGTCCTTAAAATATGTTCAGATGACAGCACTGAAGCCAGTACAGGAGAAATGCTTCTGTTTATAAACTCATTCCTTTACCTCAAAAAAATGCCACAACAATGGTACTTGATAGAATCACAGAATCACAGGGGTTGGAAGGGACCTCTGGAGATCATCTAGTCCAACCCCCCTGCCAAAGTAGGTTCCCTTGGAGCGAGTAGGACAGGAATACACCCCTGCGGGTTTTGAACGTCTCCAGAGTGGGAGACTCTACCACCTCTCTGGGCAGCCTGTTCCAGTGCTCTGCCACCCTCAAAGGAAAGAAGTTCCTCCTCATGTTTAGATGGAACTTCCTACTTAGGCCACTTTGCCATTGTTGCTAACAAAGTTTTTACTTACTAATTCACTATGTTTTATCTAATTCACGTTTAAATTAACGTCCACCCAACCATTCACAATTCAAACCTCGTCAGGTAATTCAGTAAACATTCCTTTAAAAAAAAAAATCTTTTATACATATATAAAAAAATACATATACACAGTGTATACACACACATAGACAAAAAATATTCTGGGAATGTTAAGAGTGCAGAACGGAGTGCTCAAGAGAGAAGAAATGCCAGCAGAGTTGACGATCAAGTCTAGTGCGTCTTTCGCAGGGTCTAACCCAATGCACTCATCCATGGTCTAGCAGGGGTTTAGAACAGCACATTTCCTGGTGGACAGAAAGCTCAACAATTTAAAGGTTAGCTGGCCCAAGATGTTTATTTTCAAATACTAAGCTTTAATCCTCATCATGTCCGACAGCTGAGTCAAAACCTATTATCCTGGAATGATTAAAGTCAAAGCGGAATCACGATTCTGTGACCTTCCAGAAGAGAAGTAGTATGGCTTCAGCAGCACAAAGTAAGATGTATAATGTGTTACCAAAGCACAGTTATTTGACATATATTTGATACCTTATAAATGATCTGATGCCTTCTGCTCAAACCATCATAAGCTATTGCCTGTATTTGTACATGCTTTCTTCAGCTCATTTTCAAAACTAGCCTGCTTACTTAAATATGTACTTTTAAAAAACCCAAAACTTTAAAACTACCTTTAGAGAATACCCAATTCTGTCCCCAACACATACTCTAGGTTTTCCCTTTTCTCCGTCATCTACTGGCCATATAAGACAAGCACCTTTAACTTTGATTCTGACAATTATTCCATATTTTAAAATTAAATTTCTAGATAAATCTTCACAAACATGAGGAGAGAGAAGTTAAAAAAAAAAAAAAGATAAAAAGCAAAATAAAACATGAGATCAAATGTAATATTGGGAGAACAGATATTACTGTATTACTTGAACTCATGATAAGATTTGACTGATTTAGCTGAAGCAGCCCAGGGTGTTTCCACAGAGCATAAACAAAATTAAGGTCAAAGAAAAGAAAAAAGACTCATCTGCTACCCCTGTAATAAGACTATATTCTTAGCATGAGACCAAGACAGACCAAAAGAAATAATCATAAATTGCAAATAGCTTCTGTGTTTCATGGACTGAGTGATAAAGACAAATGAGCATGGTCTTCTGAAAGCGTATACCTGTCCAGACAGGCATCGCTGCTGAACGTTTAAATGAAAAGAAAGAAGAAATGTAAAACCATTTCAAAGTATTAAAAAAACCACATAAAGCTTTTAGATTATACTAATGTTGTTTGCACATTTAAAAAATGAACAATAGAATAGATGTATTATGACCACATACTTTATACAGACTACAGTCCTAAATTTGCATGAAATTAAACGTCTCATCTGGAGTATGATCTGACTAATAGTCCATTACAATTTGCTTGGTTTGCATTCCATAGTTTTTTTCCCATTGCAGATATGCATGTGGTAGTCAAACTGTTTTC
This sequence comes from Burhinus bistriatus, assembly GCA_013397275.1. NCBI lineage: Eukaryota > Metazoa > Chordata > Aves > Charadriiformes > Burhinidae > Burhinus > Burhinus bistriatus. The sequence continues at coordinate 155,683 of VYXH01000802.1, read as the reverse complement.
TCCAGAAAGTATTATTAAAAAGAAATAACTGTAAAAGAGATATCTGATAGCCAACTTATGTATGCTTCAAAAATAATTACAGATTTTTCTATTTCCTAGGAAAATTCTACGTATCTCAAAATATTGAGAAAAAGGTAAAAGCCTAGAGCAGACACATGAAAAGCCTTGTATTGATTTCAAATGGTTTGCAGAGCTTTGGAACATCTTCAGATGCAAAAAAAAGTGAAACCTGTAAGCACGCAACTAAATCATTCATCACAGTTCTATTTTACAAAAAAGTTTCAATCAACCACTTTAAAAGGAAAAGGGAGACCAAGGAGTCCTTCAGTACCTGAAACAAAGTGTACAATACACCAGAAACTTCTCATAATTCCAACTGCAACTCAAGATGTGGGCTCTATTTATTTCAGTAGGTAGCAATCACTTCACCTGCCATTCTCTCCCTTAATACTCTGAACCGCTGGAGAGGGTACAGCAGAGGGCTACAAAGATGATGAGGGGGCTGGAACATCTTTCTCATGAGGAAAGGCTGAGGGACTTGGGTCTTTTTAGTCTGGAGAAGAGACGACTCAGAGGGTATCTCATCAATGCTTATAAATACTTAAAGGAAGAGTGCCGGGGGGATGGCACCAGTCTTTTTTCACTGGTGCCCAGTGATAGGACAAGAGGTAATGGGTACAAACTCGAACATAGGAAGTTCCATGTAAACATGAGGAGGAACCTCTTGACTTTGAGGGTAGCAGAGCACTGGAACAGGCTGCCCAGAGAGGTGGTAGAGTCTCCCACTCTGGAGACGTTCAAAACCCACCGGGGTGCATTCCTGTTCAACCCACTCCAAGGGAACCTGCTTTGGCAGGGGGGTTGGACTAGATGATCTCCAGAGGTTCCTTCCAATCCCAGTGATTCTGTGAAGTCTGGTGGTTTCGTGTTTTGTCCTATCTTCACATGCTGTACAACCAGGGTCTTTGCTGTGCTCTTGGCCCCACATGAGCCTGTCTCTTCAGATTCCTTGATATGTATTTACGTGCAATATTTATTTAATATATAGATTGCATGTATCACATTCAAATTACGCTTCTCAAAAACAGCATAGTGGGGTTTGTAACAATATTCAAATATGTAAGCACCATCCATTCAAAAACCAGTCACTTTACAAACTTTAATAAAATAATTATTATGAGAAGTCTGCAACAAAAGTCTATTGCATCTATTAACCGAGAAAGACACTACAACAGATTTTTCTAGAAAGCACCGGAAATGAAATCCAGCTGTGTCAACCAAAGAAAGTTATTTCTCTTTAGTCTAGAGATATGCCTAAAATACAGACCGAGTTATTTCCCGCTCTCTTCATCCAGTTTCTTTAATATGGATTTTTTAATGGATAACCGGCAAATTTTTCAATCAGAATTATTTTGGCTATTTTAGCCATGATGCACCTGATGCATATACATGGGCTGCCTCATCTAGTGCAGCTCCACTAGAAAGAAATACTTTAGGTTAAAACTCTGTAATACAAATGTGATTGAAAAAACATGCCATAACAAACACTTGGTAAATAACACAGCTGTATATACCTGAAAATAAGGCTGAAATGCTTTAAATATACCTAATCCAAAAATTCATATAAAAATAAGCAATTCTAATTAATTCAGGTGTTTGGTGGTTGTTTTTTTTTCTTTAACCTCCGAATATTTTACTGGTCATGATCCTAATTACTACATAGGACACTGCCAACTGATGTCAATGATATCTATCCATATGTAGCATATATTACTTTTCAAAATCTAAGATAATGTATCTCAGAACCAGAGGATGTTTTGGGGAAGCCACAGGGTTAATGGGATCTTTTAAGAAAAAGATACTGACTCAGCTTACGCTTAGGACTTCCACTTTCACACAGCTTTGGAAACATTTTCTCTAGGCAGCAAGCAGGGCAAATTACACAGCCCCTAGAGGACTGCTATTAAATACTTCTCTCTAGAGAAATCTACTGATGACAATTCTTAGTCATAATATCAGAAGTTACAGGCATTCAGTTACAGACATTTCTACTAGCACAACCAGTATGTGACATTAATTCTAAAATGCAGTGGTGCTGGTTTTTATGCACGGGCATCCCAGTAAAGGGCACCAGGCAATCTCACCCTCCACCAGTCTTGCCAGTTCCTTTGCAGAGAACGGTATATAGCATGAACTGCTGTGCATCAATTGTGTCAAGCTCTGTTTTGTTGGATTTACTACAGTAACCGCACTAACTGCCGACAACACGCAGTTAAAAATATTCTTTGCACAACACCAGCAAAGAATTCTGCAGCTTGATACCAGAATACTTGCCCTTGATTAGAAACATTCGCTGGAATGAGGTTATTTTGTTTGAGTTACAACCAAGTACATTACCTTGTGTTACTGTGCATGATTCATGCACACATATTTTAAAAAAAATTTAGTATCTTGTGTATAATAGAATACTTAACGTTTTAGATCAAATAAGATTTTAGTCTGAATGCCAGGCAGTACCACGCTTTCCATGCCTTGATTATTCAGCTATCAAATCCTTAGCAAACTATCAAGAAAAAATGCTATTTGAGAAGTATCAGTTTTTAAGAGATTAATATACTGGTTATGCGTAACCGTGGCTAAACCACTAAAGATTGGGTTGTATTTTATCTATTAAAAAATAAGGATTTTTTTATCTTTTTTTTTTTCACTTGTAAACAATATGTTTAGGAAATCCAAATATGTAAAAAATCAGTTGTTGTAATGAACAGATAGTTGAGATGAAGGACAGAATCTAATCACATCCAAAATAGCAGGTATATTCCTAAAGATTGGAATGCATCCAGGAGTTTAGTGGCAAGAGAATTACTACAATCCACAGGAAAAGAGTCAAAATGTTGTTTTAAAAAAATGCATTAAATTATGCTTTTATGTTTCTTTCTCTGAAGGCAGATGCACTACCAAAAAATACCAAAGCTGGTATGCCAAGTTTTGCACCAGGCTTTGCAAGAATTGTCAAAATCTAGTAACTACTATTTGCAGAAAACACTAATAGTTTTCATTTAATATTTTTTAAATATATGCAATTGTACCTGACCTCTCCCACTGTTTCCACCCTAAAGGGCATACGCCTATCAACAACAGATCATTTAGGGACAAGTACTTTTGCATAAGTGATATTTCTCAAATGCAGGACTATGAAAATATTTCACTTGCAGAACGTCTTCATCTAGCTTTTGAACCACTCTCTTGCTACATTCTACTAATGAAGTTATCCCTCCTATTATCTCATCATCCCTGCAAACATACTCAAGGACATCCTGAAAACGTAGAGCAGTACTAATGCAGCAACATTCACACCATCATAGAATCACAGAATGGTTCAGGTTGGAAGGGACCTTAAAGATCATCTAGTTCCAACCCCCCTGCCCTGGGCAAGGACATCATCACAAACCTTCCTTTATACCAAACAAACAAATATACCAGCTACACATTTCATTTGAAAACCAGCAGTTCTCATTGACTTCAGATGAAACGGTATGCATTTATAAACCGACAGGATTGTATTTTTTGGTTGCCATGTAATAAAATTCCTAGTGAGGAGACCTGTCCAGAACTCCCATTTGTGAAGGCAGACTGACCAAACAAAACCAGCCTTCTTTTCCTCTTGCTGTTGGTGGCTGCTTTGTGTTTCAGTTGAAGAAGAAATTTAGTAATTCAAGTTCTCATATTCTGTACCGTTGGGCTTTTGAGATGACCACTAGCACTGGTCTGCCTACAGCATCTCTTCTCCTACTGGGGCCGCACCTCCCGTCAGCGGTACTTGCAAAAAACAGATTGCGAACAGCTTTATTGCCAGCAAGACCTTCACTGTAGATACAGCTTGCGTGAGTCAGAGCATCCTTGTGGTGCTCTTGCTCACATCTTTTGGCATAGCAGTTTAAATATACAGCAAAGAAGTTCTAGGACTCGATGGCTACATTTCTAACAGGGGGTCTCTGCCATCAGGGCCGCTGCAGAGTTTAGTTCCAAACACTCAGAACAGAGCTATGTTCATTAGCGAACCTAAGAACCTCAGTGTGCATCAAGTATTCCTTAACTGTACGTTTTTGCTGCACTACTCATTAATCTACAATGCTTCCAAATCACTGAAGAGAATTAGCAAGCTCTACTCTATTGCTACTACACACAGCAAATACTCAGTTCAAATACTGAGAAAGTTATAATCAGCTATTACCATAAAAATCTAAGTGTGGTGATAAAATTATAATTTTACTAAAACTATCAATATTAGTGATTTTAATATGAAAAAAAATCTTTTTTATATACATATATATAAGATTTTTTCCTACTGTTGGAGAGGAATTGCTGTCTTACAACATAAATAAATGGATTAATATGAAAACCAGAAAAAAAATCTGCAGAAAGTTGTTTCACTACTCTTGTTTTGTTTGATCTTCAAGATATTAGATCAAAAAAATTCTTGGTAATCTTAAATTGGATTTATTTGGAAATTAATTGTTTTTGAAAACCACTGTCAACAACTTTCAGCCACTGAAGTCATTGGACAGGTCAGTTCTGCAACCTGTACATAACAATTTAATGGACATGGAAGAAAGAACTGCATTTAAGTCTATTTCTGGAAAATGGCTTTTGATCATGGTTTTTAGACTGAACATAGGGTGAAGTAAAATTGTATTTCAGCTTTGTGAACGCTATTTGAAATATTTAACAACCATTTTTGAACGTTATTGCTGCATATTTTTTTAAACGTTCTTTCTTTTTTTTTTCTTTCTAATAAAATGATTGTTAAAGTGCATTTCCAATCACAAAGTAACATATTTGGGGTGTTTAAATGCTCCCGATTTGAAGAATTCGTTATGCAGTAGAAGCATGTCCTCCATCTATGAACAAGAATTTGTTCAAAACACAGACCATCTGTGCAATACTTGCACCACCAGAGTTTCTGCATGGATTTTCCCTGAAGAAACATATAGATTTCTAATCATCTATGGCCTCCTTTTGAACTATACATAAGGGATTTATGAAAAGGATTTTTCAGACATGCCATCAGTCAGATAGATTTAGAGAGACATGTTAGGGTCTCAAAAACATTTTTTACACTACTACTTGGACACTCACAAAGGCAATCACTTCCTCTTGCCAATTCTCAGATTATCATGTAATATACCCAAGCGTTTGCATTTATTCAGCACACACAACTGTGGTTCAATTTGGCACATTTTTGCTTTTTAAATATGAATAAGAATGCTTCAAAGAATAAAACTGAATTGGGAAATATTTATATGAGAAGCTGAGTATGGATTAAAATTACTTGGCGTCAAAAGTAAAATTAGATGATGTTTAATTTAGTTTACTTATGAAGTTGTATTTGTTCAATTTAAATATGTAATCTCCTTTGAGAGAGTTCAGCTTTGCAAAATGATAATCTGTTCCTATATTTCTATTAGTTGTGATTTATTCTGATTCATTCCTTTGTTCAAAAACGCTAATGAAAGCAGATGATGCTGAAGAAGATCAACAAGCAACAACAACCAATACAACCATCGGTCTGAAAAAGGGGGAAAGACTGTGCGACACAGTCAGGCAAGAAATCTGAGTCAGAGATTTCTAGGGAGACATTGGTTATGGAGAAAACCAAGCACAGGGACTCAGCTGCCAGGCTGAACTAGCGTGACCTCAATTCTCAATAACTCATCTCAAAAAGTCTCGCAAAGACACACAGCAAATTACATTTCTCCTCTGGGTATATATTTAAGAGAGATGAAGAGCTAAAATCAACCTTGCTGGGCTTTGATGATGAGGCTCAAGGGAGGCAAGTCATTGCTGAAGGCTTTTGGGACAGGCAGATCGTATGGCTACATGAAGGACAGATTGATAGCAGCTGTACTACTCTGTACACGGTGTGAGAATGCGTGTAAGAGATTTTAAAATCAGACATACCGGCTTTTCAGTTGGTTTATTTCCCTGTCACTAGCTGTTTACATGTTTACTGTACTCCTTGGGTAAGATCCTCAGAACTACTGTCATGCCTGTACACTAGGACCAGACAGTTGTGCCATAAAAGCCTTCTTCCAATGACAGCATCACAGAGCTGTATAGCTGCAGCCATAAACTGTTATCGTAAGTATCTGTGAGGCCTTCTAGGATCGAGACTTCAGTTTGCAGCAAGACAAAAGGATTTGCCACCGATAACAGAGACCCTCAGAAATACTTTAATTACATTAAGAATTTTTCCATCCTTTAAGCAGCTCCAAACCACTGCCACCGGTCTACATATTTTTTTCCTTATGAGACTATTTCTCACGGGCAAGCACAGAATATCACACCTTCTGCCTTTCCCATGGAAGCTAAACAATCTTTACTTTAAGTCATACAACAATAGATTCAGGGGAGAGTCCCTGTTTCTAGATTTCTATTGGGTTTGTTCACCTCACAGATTTAAAAGAAGAGTAGGATACACTCCCTCTTCCTTCCTAAATTGAATTAAAAACAGTTTCCTCAAGCCCTTATGGGCATCACCATAGATGTTTTGTGCTGCGTGACTTAGTAAGAGATTCATTCCATGGTCTGTCCAGTCTTTTCCAGGAATGAACTCCACAGCTCTCGAGAAATTTTTCTCTCAAGCAATCACAAGTGTTCTTCTATTTGTCTTTTTATTACTGTAGTGGGACTTGGTTGCTATAAAAAGGCAGAGCCATAGGAGAGAAAGTCGAATCCATATAAAATTTTGAATTAAATAAGACCTCAAGCTTTGAAGCTCTGTGTTCACTACACAACAAATGCAAAAAGCAGACCAACATGGTAATGTGCTGCTAGCACTCCTGAGGGTGGCAGTTGGTATGAGAGTTTCTAGAGAACTAGTTGTAAGGTCAAACAAGAATTACTGAGGAAGGGAGTGGACCTTGTGTGTGGGAGGGAGCACAACATCGTTATTGTTTTCGAGTGAGCCACTGAAAGAGTAACTTTGAATGGAATTAAACTACACAGTAAACTAAACAACAAAAAGGATTCTATAGCAACTGCTCTTTATTTGGGGTGCTTTTATATATGTGTGTGTATATACACACACACATGTATTTTCTTTTCTATGTTGAAGGATTTATCCCTTTCCTAATCCAGCAATGGTCAGAACTCTTCTCAAGCAAGCTTCAAAATTAAAACTTTCCTACTTAGCAGAAGATCTTTGCCAGTTTCTGTGTTACCAGTTTCACAGAGTGTACCACTTCAATTTTTATGCCAGTGTCGTAACCCCTGGGTCATGCCTCTGCCTAAAAAGAGTAGGGTTAGGCATTATATTTCACTTAATGTAATAAATCCGGTACAGAGGCTTTATACAGAATCATAGATCCTAATCTTCTTGGATTCCCACTGATCACAAGCAAGAGGATCTCAAGAGTGAGATGAGTGGTACTGTCTCCCAGTGTAAAGTGCCTTGTTTTAAAGGAATAATATGTATGCATATTTCTAGTTACTTTATCGTTTGTTCTTTTGTAGCATTCACATTCAGTTTTATTTTAAATATTATAATTATCCTTCTCTCAGGGTTTGGCAATTAAAGCTCCAAAAGTACTGCTACTTACCTTCTTGATAATAAAAACTTTAAAAATAACATGTCCTGTATCTGCAGCTTTCATCTGCTCCAGATAAGATAAAGGAGGGGAAGAAGGTTTCCTTAGAAGGAAACTGTACCCAATTAAGAAATTGCATNAAAATACTTTCCTGGCAATATTTTTAAAGATACCCTCTTAATCCAAAAGAAGATATGTAAATGAGGCTTGTACGTTAAGACCTCATGCACTCAATTTTAATGCTTCAAAAGGTTCAAGAAAAAGTACTTCAGATGTCTTCCATTTTCTCTTTCATTTCTTTCCATCCTCAGTTCTGGTATCAGAATCATGTTTTCAGATTAAAACTTCTAAGTGTATTTCTAAACTAGAAAAAGGAGGACAAGGGCAAGGAAGAGGACACTTAATTTATTATCTTTTCACATTAGAGTTACAGGGAACCTTAATGATATACCAAGCTATAAACCCTGTAGCTGGTGCTATATTAATCATCTGTCTACATGAGAAGTCAGAAAAAATAGATAATCCTATTCCTGCATTGCAGATTTTATACGTCCCTTCCTCAGGTTGTTGGTTCTTTTTTATTATTTTGTAAACATCACTTTGAGGGTGGGGTGCAGGGGGGTAGAATCCATAATAAGGTAGGAAATGGCACAGTACCTAAGTTTCTTAAAATGAACAGTTATATTAAGATTCCTAAGAAGATAACGAAAGAAACAGGCAGCAATTCAATCGCTGCAGCAGAGAGTACCTTTTTTAACAGTCTGAGCACAATTTGTCTCCATTAACACACTGTCACTTCACCAAGGTCAAGTCGGTTCCCAGGCACAGGCAGCAGCTGGCCCACCCAAGCTTCCCCCCTCAACCTGGGTACGAGCCAGGTCCCACCTGCGTATTGAAAGAACTTCATTTGAGGCAGACTCCAGCGGGGTCTATCTACCTGTCACCTACTGTTCCATCAGATATTACTGGAAAAGATACACTCCCCTCTTTCGTCTTCAGCCCAAACACGTACGTAAATTCCACCCCTCCACATTCTGTACCTGTCTCTAATATTTAAGCACTACACAGAACAGACAGAAATAGCCAATACCATTTTGGATGAACCAAAACAAGATTTAAAATCCAATGAACAGAAGATTCTGCAAATAGTGGTGCATACACATAAACTGAGTGCCCTGGGGACTAAGAGCACCCCACACATGCTTAGTAATAAAACATCAGCTCAAAACCCCCGTGCCCTGAAGGGGGATTCTTGATGCTGCAATAGAAATATTAGGGCAGCTCTTTCATGTTCTTTCAGGTTGATTCAGACACACAAGGCAGCCCCCGCCGCCTTGCCCCTCAGTGGCCAGGAGCTTTGTCTTGTCCAGTGCAAAATAATGCAGCGTGGGGACGAGACAGGCACCAAACATTTAGTATGAACCACAGCAAATAACCTGCAAAACTAAGAGTTTACTCCCAAGCCTATATGGAAAGCTGGGAGGTATACTGCATGGAAATCAAGCCCATCATTACTTCTGTAATCCTCCTGCTCCGACAGTTTGTTTTCACGGCATTTTCAGCCATCTTACTCAGTAATGCTGATTTAGCACTACCATTTTATCCTGCAGTTCCCTGCATAACAACTTACCAGTACAGCATCACAGAGGCAACTAGGCCTTCCATAATGCAAACGCCCTCCTTGGGTAGTGCAACAGTGTGCATTGCATCCAAGAAGCTGTGTGCAATTCTTCTTCGAATTTCCCAGGGTAGTTAAACTATTCATAAATCGGTATTCCTTTAAGTCCTGGGGGAAAGGAGGCTGACAATCTCATTTCCTTGTGAAAAGCAACACGAAATCATTAGTTCATTGCAATTGCACTTCGCTGGTCTCTTAATATCAAACATCATTTGATATATTTTTAGAACAACATGCAAAATTTTCATTATAATTCAAGCAGAAGAAAGGAATGTAGTAAGCATACACTGTAAAATTAAATAGTTGTCCTCAGCCAGGACAACAGTTTCTTCCTAAACTGACTTACAAAGGACACAAATCCATGCTGCCTCCTGACATTTGGGATCACACATTTCCCAAGGAGGCTGGAACAGTTTATGGAGAACACTCTTCTCTTCTAATTACCTATGTGACACAAAGTGTACCGTTCTGAAAGACAAGTCATAATGGCAGTAGCGTATTTTTATTGTGCTTCATCAGCATCAGTGTTTGTGTCAAGGTTAGTTAGATGCTGAGCCTGACCATTACAATACATTCACCCATCCTGTAAGACAAATGATATATATTGCACAGGCCAAAATAAACACTCCCCATACTTCCGTAAAGCATAACTCTTTTCTCAAGGTCCACTAATACACAGAAACCTACTGCAACAAAGGCTGTGGGTGGACACGTCTGCTCTCAAAAGGCAACGGCCTGAGGCAATAAAGGCAACAGGAATGGAGGTCTTCACCATTCCTATTTGCGGAGAAGCGTGCTACAGTTGTAGGTGAAAAATGGCTTAAAAGCAGAATGCATAAGATCATTGGATGTGTGGGAGGGTACAAATATGTCAAAAACTGTTTGACTCTCATGCATAAGCCTGCTTCTTGCTGGCTGCAACCTGAACGGGCTGGTTGTGAATTTTCCTGATACCTGAACTAAGGAACAGTGGGACATCTAATCAACATAGAGACATGAGACAGCACCACCAAAGAGGCCAATCGCATGTTGTGCTTCTGCACAGAGACTACGGAGATTTGGAAAACTGAGGGGCCTCAGGTTCCAGAAGGAAGAGGAGACTGATCAAAAGTGCTCCCCAAAGAAGTGGTCTCAGAGAAAAAGATAAAAAAGGGAAGACTGGACAAAAGACCCTGGCAGTACTGGAAGATCCTGGAGTTCTGAGAGATGCATGGAGACAAATGCCAGGGGATGCCTAGGACAGCTGTAGGCTGTAAGAAGGGTAAAAGCTCTAAACTTGTTGGATCTTGAATAAACCCCAGTATCCAAATCCAGTATGGGTTGTCATTTCCTGCCTCACCTGGGACAGCTGGCTGACTCCGCTCTCCTGGATAGAGGATGTTCGCCCTGACAGCAAGCTCTTGCTCCTGGTCAGCACCAGCCTACACTTGCGGTTCTTCATATGCTGGATCAGCTTCAACAAGCCTGTAGGCTAACGGAAAAAGTTTGAGGTATTTCTACTTACGCTTTTCCCAGAATGCTCAAGACTGACTCTATCTGACCTTATGTTTAAAGGCCAGTATAAAACTCCCATTCTATTATAAACTGACAGCGCTATGCTAATACGCATAAGGACTTAGCTTTCACCTAAAATAACTGTTAAACCAACCCATTGGGTAGTTTAACCACTACTTTAAAGTTGTGGTAAACTGACTGTTGTCTCTAGTAAGGTGGGGATGGTCTTATCAGGCTTTGGTTGGGGTATACAGAGGGAAGAATCCTTGAAGACATTTTAAATGCTCTATCTCATCTTAAACTGAGGTACAAAGTTTGCATTGAATTGGACTATGGAGCACAATTCAAATAAGAGCACGGAAGATAACTTGCATACTGAAGACAGCTCTTGTCTAAGTAAAAATCTTCTCAAATGAAGTGTATATATGAGGAGTGTCATTTACTTCAAATGCTTAACTAATTTCCAGAGGCTGGGAGCTAGGAAGGCCAGTGAGCTGGACAGGAGATAACTGTACTGAAATACCTCTTTGCCCAACATTTAACAGATAAGTGTTCTTCCCTATCCTATTTCCTCATTTTGTGTGATAGATTTTTCAGCAAGATTCAAATCATATTGGACTAAAACTCATTTTATTTTTAAGTCACTTCATATGGTTTTATTTTTAACTCACTTTAATTGAAATGCAGTGAATGAAATTATCAATTGAAATTACTTCATCAGCAGTGACTCTTCATTCTTTAATATAGAAAATAAGCTTTTAGTAAATCTAAATCACTGGTTTTCCTTTTTCATCCTCAAAAAAGTTTATATACACACTGAGGTGCATCTAAGATGCTGATGCAATGTCTTGGACTTCAATACTGCAACCTCCACACTCTTAATTGTAAACGTATCCAGGATATTGACCATATTTTGGCATTTTTTAGTACACAGTGCTTCAGTTCTCGGCAGAAAATCTTGAAACCCTAGTTCCAGGTCTAATCCTCTCCTTCCAAGTGGCTTCGTGCAATGCAATAGCCAAGCGTCTTTATTAATAACCTGGATGATACAACTAAGTGCACCCTCTGCAAGTTTGCAGATGATACAAAATGGGGAGGTGTGGTTGGTAACACCAGGTGGTTGAGCTGCCATTCAGAGGGACCTCGGTGGGCTGGAGCAATGGGCCGACAGGAACCTCAGGATGTCCAACGAAGGGAACCACAAACTTCTGTCCCTGGGGAGGAATAACCCCAGGCAGGACAGGCTGGAGGCCAACTGGCTGGAAAGCAGCTCTGCAGAAAAGGCCCTGGCCTTCCTGGTGGACCCAAAGTTGACCATGAGCCAGCAACATGTCCTCATAGAAAAGAAGGCAAACAGCCTCCTGGGCTGCATTAGGCAGCATTGCCAGCATGCCAAGGGAGGTGAGCCTCGCCCTCCACTCAGCACTGCTGAGACATCCGGGGTGCTCTGTCTGGTGCTGAGCTCCCCGTACAAGAGAGACATGGACTTCCTGGACTGAGTCCACTGAAGGGACACAAAGATGGTAAAAGGACTGGAGCACCTGACAAGCAAGGTGGAGTTTGAGAAAACAGGGACTGCTCAGGCTGGAGAAGAGAAGGCTCAGGGGAGACCTTATCACTGTATATAAATAGCTGATGGGAAGAAGTAAAGAAGATGGAGCCAGACTCTTCTTGGTGGTGCCCAGTGAAAGGCAAAAAGGCAATGAGAGCAAACAAACAGAAAATTCCATTTAAAGATGAGAAAACTGTGAAGGTGGTCAAACACTGGCACAGGTTGCCCAGAGAAGCTGTGGAGTCTCCATCCTTGGAGATGATCAAAACCTGACTGGATGCAGCCTTGAGCAACCTGCTCTAGGTGACTCTGCTTTGGGCAGGGGGGATTGGACTGGACAATCTCCAGAGGTGCCTCCCAACCTCAACTATTCTGTAACTCTGAAATCAGCTACCTTGCCACCCATTTCACCTTCAACGTACATGGAAAGGAGACAATAGGTAAAAAATGCGCAAACTCTTTCAAATAAATCACAATTATTACTGTTGGTCCTATTCTAGGTTTTCATATGAACTGCTTCTAGGATTTCTCTGATAGCCTGGTGCACAATGCTCATGTGCTTTAACCGTGCAATAGTTACTTTAAAAACAAGGANCACTTGCGGTTCTTCATATGCTGGATCAGCTTCAACAAGCCTGTAGGCTAACGGAAAAAGTTTGAGGTATTTCTACTTACGCTTTTCCCAGAATGCTCAAGACTGACTCTATCTGACCTTATGTTTAAAGGCCAGTATAAAACTCCCATTCTATTATAAACTGACAGCGCTATGCTAATACGCATAAGGACTTAGCTTTCACCTAAAATAACTGTTAAACCAACCCATTGGGTAGTTTAACCACTACTTTAAAGTTGTGGTAAACTGACTGTTGTCTCTAGTAAGGTGGGGATGGTCTTATCAGGCTTTGGTTGGGGTATACAGAGGGAAGAATCCTTGAAGACATTTTAAATGCTCTATCTCATCTTAAACTGAGGTACAAAGTTTGCATTGAATTGGACTATGGAGCACAATTCAAATAAGAGCACGGAAGATAACTTGCATACTGAAGACAGCTCTTGTCTAAGTAAAAATCTTCTCAAATGAAGTGTATATATGAGGAGTGTCATTTACTTCAAATGCTTAACTAATTTCCAGAGGCTGGGAGCTAGGAAGGCCAGTGAGCTGGACAGGAGATAACTGTACTGAAATACCTCTTTGCCCAACATTTAACAGATAAGTGTTCTTCCCTATCCTATTTCCTCATTTTGTGTGATAGATTTTTCAGCAAGATTCAAATCATATTGGACTAAAACTCATTTTATTTTTAAGTCACTTCATATGGTTTTATTTTTAACTCACTTTAATTGAAATGCAGTGAATGAAATTATCAATTGAAATTACTTCATCAGCAGTGACTCTTCATTCTTTAATATAGAAAATAAGCTTTTAGTAAATCTAAATCACTGGTTTTCCTTTTTCATCCTCAAAAAAGTTTATATACACACTGAGGTGCATCTAAGATGCTGATGCAATGTCTTGGACTTCAATACTGCAACCTCCACACTCTTAATTGTAAACGTATCCAGGATATTGACCATATTTTGGCATTTTTTAGTACACAGTGCTTCAGTTCTCGGCAGAAAATCTTGAAACCCTAGTTCCAGGTCTAATCCTCTCCTTCCAAGTGGCTTCGTGCAATGCAATAGCCAAGCGTCTTTATTAATAACCTGGATGATACAACTAAGTGCACCCTCTGCAAGTTTGCAGATGATACAAAATGGGGAGGTGTGGTTGGTAACACCAGGTGGTTGAGCTGCCATTCAGAGGGACCTCGGTGGGCTGGAGCAATGGGCCGACAGGAACCTCAGGATGTCCAACGAAGGGAACCACAAACTTCTGTCCCTGGGGAGGAATAACCCCAGGCAGGACAGGCTGGAGGCCAACTGGCTGGAAAGCAGCTCTGCAGAAAAGGCCCTGGCCTTCCTGGTGGACCCAAAGTTGACCATGAGCCAGCAACATGTCCTCATAGAAAAGAAGGCAAACAGCCTCCTGGGCTGCATTAGGCAGCATTGCCAGCATGCCAAGGGAGGTGAGCCTCGCCCTCCACTCAGCACTGCTGAGACATCCGGGGTGCTCTGTCTGGTGCTGAGCTCCCCGTACAAGAGAGACATGGACTTCCTGGACTGAGTCCACTGAAGGGACACAAAGATGGTAAAAGGACTGGAGCACCTGACAAGCAAGGTGGAGTTTGAGAAAACAGGGACTGCTCAGGCTGGAGAAGAGAAGGCTCAGGGGAGACCTTATCACTGTATATAAATAGCTGATGGGAAGAAGTAAAGAAGATGGAGCCAGACTCTTCTTGGTGGTGCCCAGTGAAAGGCAAAAAGGCAATGAGAGCAAACAAACAGAAAATTCCATTTAAAGATGAGAAAACTGTGAAGGTGGTCAAACACTGGCACAGGTTGCCCAGAGAAGCTGTGGAGTCTCCATCCTTGGAGATGATCAAAACCTGACTGGATGCAGCCTTGAGCAACCTGCTCTAGGTGACTCTGCTTTGGGCAGGGGGGATTGGACTGGACAATCTCCAGAGGTGCCTCCCAACCTCAACTATTCTGTAACTCTGAAATCAGCTACCTTGCCACCCATTTCACCTTCAACGTACATGGAAAGGAGACAATAGGTAAAAAATGCGCAAACTCTTTCAAATAAATCACAATTATTACTGTTGGTCCTATTCTAGGTTTTCATATGAACTGCTTCTAGGATTTCTCTGATAGCCTGGTGCACAATGCTCATGTGCTTTAACCGTGCAATAGTTACTTTAAAAACAAGGAAGAACATATTACCAACAGGATGAACTTGTTCACATAAGATGTGGTAGAAGGGAAGTATTTTGTATCTTGGTTACCATTTCTCAACTATGCAAAGCCTAATATTTAAGCAGGAATCCCACATCACTTCTGAGTCTTCACATTTCACTCATCTGCAGTGTTATGAAGGAACATGTCCTGCATTTTACAGTAATGCCAGCCTCTTAGAACTATTTT
Organism: Burhinus bistriatus; assembly: GCA_013397275.1. Taxonomy (NCBI): domain Eukaryota; kingdom Metazoa; phylum Chordata; class Aves; order Charadriiformes; family Burhinidae; genus Burhinus; species Burhinus bistriatus. The sequence continues at coordinate 140,346 of VYXH01000802.1, read as the reverse complement.
CCTATCATTGGGCTATTTTAAAATATGTTTCATTTCCAATCCTTTTATTATAAATGAATTCTTTTTCTTTAACTGCAAATCCCCAGTTTTTATACACAAAACAAGATCATATATCAAGAAAAATAATATTAAAAGCATGCTTTTTCCCCTAGACATGAATAAAACCTGTAAAACTTCAAACAAAAACCCCACAGCTCTTAAAAATGTACCATATGTTTATACTTTGTACAAAAGGGCACCAAACTTTAAAATTACAATAAAATGCTATTGATCATCTTCATTGCTTTATGTATGAAATTAAAGCTTATATATTTATATAACCGATATAAGCCTATATATCTTTCCTTACAGATACTTGCATATAAAAAAATCTAGCATACAAAGCATAACCTATCTAGGAAGAAATACCGTTCTATTATGCAACCGTTCCACTATCATCTTTGAACACAATGTAGATATAGGTGAAACACAAGGATAAATTCTATAGAGCCTTACAGTGTTGAGCATCCCTGCTGTGCATAATAAAGCCCTGGCAAGTCGAATCCAAGCTGAGGTTTCCTAATGGCAAGCACAATGCCCGGGCTGCAGGTGCTGCAGAGGCAGAACTATCCCGGTCACAGATCTCTGTTGCTCGATTTGCAAGTGAGCCATACTGACAGGGAGCCTCCATTCAGACTGGATTCATTGCTACCTTCTTGGCTCAACGAGAAAAGAATCTTAATGAAAGCATGAGAGAGACCGTCTTAAGCTTTAGCAACACATTTTAATACATGAATTAAACAAAAACACCTTTAATCATAATCATCCTTAGCTTTTTTTTTTTTAACCCCTTTTGCAATTGACTTATTCAGAAATGTGTCATTTTAATTGGGGGGAGGATTCAGTTGATCAGATAATGTATAATAACAATGTAATTAATTTTAGTTCACTTTCAACGATCAGCCAGAAAAGCATAGCAATACTTGCTAAATTCCATGTGAACTGCAACATCCTTCTTTGTCTCTCCTTGAAAAAATAATGAAAAATCTGGCAAAAGGCAAGCCTATTCTCTACAAGGTTCCACAGTCGGGTAAATTGAATAAACCACTTTCTCCCTTCAGAACATTATTTTTATGTCCGACCCGTGAAAGTATTTACATTTATCAAAAGGAGGTGGGTTCAATTTACAGAACTATCAGCTGCTGGAGTCCTACTGCAGTATAATGGGGTTTCAGTGAATGTGAGAGGTAGTTACAAGGTCACGACTTCTATATTTATTTCAAAATGTAACAAGGAATAACTACATACACAACTGACATTTGAAAATACGAACCGCAGGATGAAAATAAAACAGTGAAAACACTTGTAACATTCCTATATATTAGCAGAATGTATGCTCACATTGTCAGTATTCAGACAGGAATATATATTTTTTTTTAGTATGACTAAAAAAATGTCTGCATCCCAAATTCAACAGCACTGGAAAAGGTAAGCTGTATATTTTAAATGCTGTGGGAAGAGGAAAGGGAAATAAATAATCCTTTAAAACTGTTTCCTAGATACATGATGTTAAATTTAAAAGAAAAAAGCACTCAGAAAAGTCACTTCAGGGAAGCTCTTTAAAGAACGGTATGATACCTAGGTCATCATTACATGTCTTCTGTAACCTGTAATCCTACTGAGAAGCATGAAACTCTTCCAAGCTGCATCAATATACATGCATGAAACCTTTTTATATATGCAGAAAGCATGAGAAATATCATTCAGTTTTGATTTGCAACAGAAAAAAAAAAAAATCATCTTTTCTGTGAAAACGCAAGTATATTTACCATTGATGTGCTGGGCAAAAATCAATTCTCCACAGAAATGAAGGAAGATATACAAAAAGGATGAAAAAGGGGGCATGTAAAAAAAGGGGGGGGGAATATTCATACTGCATTATTATACACAACTTATCTACAAGCCTTATTTTACTGCCTTATTCACAAACTTATTCATTTTACCAGCACTACAGGGAAAATATGAAACACTTCTTCACAGCTAGCAATTGCGATTAAAATGAGAGGAACATGAACAAAGTAAAAGCTGTATGTGATCAAAGACCTGCTGGATACCTGAGTCAAACAGTTATTTCAGAGCAAGGTACAAGAGCTAGTCATGCATATGGATGACCTCTCACAAATTAAATGCTAATCAGGAATGCATCTCAACATTTAAAAAAAAACATGTGGACTACGAAGTAGATCTGTAATCTCCTTGTACTAAGCAAAGACTTAACAAAAAGCTCTCGTTATCAATTTCATACTGCATACATCCAATATTAACCACAAATCCTAGCAATAAAAGCTCATTTTTTTCCATATTAAGTGTGTCAGTTATCTTTCAGACATCCTAACTTGTGTAATATCTCCGCAATCCGTTAAGAGAGTGCCTAGCAGAATGTAACCAGGAGGTCAAACAACCAGAAGTCCTAATAAGCATGCAGCTCTTTAGATGCATGCGAACTGTAAAATGAACAGTTTTACCATGAAAAAAACACATTCCCTTTAGCAGCTTCAATACTTACCTTCCAGAAGGTATGGGAAATAGCAGGCTAAGCATCTGCTCCTGGCTGCGTGAGTGCTCCAGGAGTGCCGACAGCCATCGTCCCGTTAGTCCTCGGCCAGGACATACAATGCCCAAGCAACTGCCCCAGCTTGTGTAGGACAACTTAAAGTCAGTCCATCAGAGGCTGGGGAAGAGCCGGCTGCTGGCCGGCACCACTGGGCAGCTGAGCTGCCAGCGCCGCAGGCAGGGCTCAACCACACAGCATCTCCCTTTACATAATAGGAAATGACTCCTGGAATCTTAGATGTTTTCTGGTAAAGTGTTGTATGCTTCATGAACGGCCAAAAACCTTTGCCATACAGCATTCAGGGATTTGGGGCCGATTCATCTTAAAAAAATTAAAAAAAAAAAAAAAAAATCTATCTGTCAGAATTTTTAGTTATTGTACCATACACCACAGAAAGCCTTTCCCCACCTTACCGTAGGAAACATCATGCATGCTTAAAAGAAATTACATAAAACTCCCTGCTTCTTTAACAGTATTTTCTAATCCATTTCAATGGAAAGGCAATGTTTGGGGTTTTTCATCTGCGTGCCCTTTACTTTTGAACATACACATTGAAAAACTATAAGCAGCTCTATAAACAAACCCAGTTGAGGATTATATATCCATATAAAAAGAAATGTCTTTGCCTATCATAAGAGATCATTACTTAAAGTTAGAAAAAAAAGTCCAATTGTACTGCTCACATTTCAGTGTCTTTTCTGCACTTCACTTCTGAAAGAAAAAAAGGCACATCCGATTCTTACCAGCAACTATAAAAGCAAAATCCCATTCACGTGTTTTCCTCATCACTAAATAACAGATTTAATCACAATCAAGCCCATATGTTTATAAAAAAAAAAAAAACAAAAACCAACCCAACAAGATTGTACCGAATTTCCAACCTTCAAAATCTCAGTGAATGGCTTCTGATGCAAGAGTGCCTTTTGGCTATGCAGTTGCTGTTTGACCTTACAGAATCNAGGAATACGCCACTGACTTAGAAACGGGAGAAACCTTCAAGGACAAGGGCTGTCAAGTGCCATCGCTGTCACGGAGCGGCGCGGGGGGGTGGGGGCCGTGTAGGAGAGGGGACAAGGGGCCGAGAGGAGGCGGGAGTCCCCTCCACGCGGGGCGCAGGCTGCGGCGCGGGGGTCGGGCCGCCGAGGCCCCGCAGGTTTGCNAAGAGTGCCTTTTGGCTATGCAGTTGCTGTTTGACCTTACAGAATCATCTACAGAAGTTGCAGCATTACCTTTCAGAGATGCACAGGGCAGGAACCAAAACCCACCGCATCCCTCAGACCCAGTCTCCACACCATTTTCTCATCAGCTTGCGCCTTCACGAGAAGCAAATTGCCAAATAAACAAGCTCAGAACGGAAAGGGGAAAGATTTAATTTTTATTATTATTATTATTATTAAT
>VYXH01000802.1:116342-135172 GCA_013397275.1 Burhinus bistriatus | reverse complement strand
TTTTTTTTTTTTTTTAATGAAGTAAAATGTAAATCAAGACTAGGATCAATGCAGATTTTTCTCATGTGAAACTGCCTTTATCATCAGAAAGCTACAGGCAATTACATGCATGCCCGGACACTGTATGCAGTGACTTTGTGTTATATTAAGCAGAGAGACGTGTCCCCTTTTTCTTAGCAAGTCTTTGGTACAAACTGCAGTTTTAAGGAGTGTGGAGCGCAGGCTCAAAACTGAATTCAAGCACTGAACAAAACAGTGACAGAATAAAAAAGTGTTATATTTAAGATATGTTGTGCTTAGGTCCAAGACCGTAAATGTTGGTGACCTCTACTGCTCTGTCAGAAAAGCAGGAAGATAATCTGCAATTATTTAGCTACTGAAATTCATTTTTTCGGTACAAACTTCAAAGATCATTTGAAAAGCATAAAAGGTTGATTGACACAGTACCAAAATACATTAAAGAAGATTATTTTTTTTTAAAACTGTCTTTCCTGGATTAAGAGAGGAACAGTTTAAAGAAATTAAACACAGTATAAAAACTTGTTCCATACGTTTGGCTATTACCAGTTTGAGGACTGCTGCTCTCAAAGATTGTGTGGCATACTACAGAAACTTCAGTCCAGGTAGAGAACCATAACACCTACATTATACTTAATCAGGAAAGACACTAATTCTTATTTTTGATTAACAGAACAGGCAAGGGAATAAGAGGAGGAAAATAACAAACAAAAAAAAAATGTTGAAGAGGAAAAAAAATCCTAGCTTGAACTATTATTATAGATCCAATCCAAACAATTTTTCACATGAATATTCCCAGTGCTTATTTAATGTAGGGCCTCAAAAGTACCACACCACATCAGAAGATGAACAAGCTATTAACCTTTTTGCTCAGCTCATCAGTTTGGAGCCCATTCACAGCGCTGTGTGTATTTTACTGCTAGCGTTGGTGCTACCTTCTTCACAACACTTAGTCATCCTGCTGCCACCTGGGCAAGAGCAGGCCAGCCAGTAATGCTGAGCTCAACCCCAGAAGATGCCCTTTCTGGTGTAAGAACTGAACTACTGTGTCATGGCGCCATGCCCAACACTGGGAGCTTGCCCTGATCTTGAATCAAGAAGCTCTGAATGAAGAGTCATATCATATTTGTCTTTACTTAAAGCTACTACTAAGTGCAAACTCTTCAGAAATGCTACAAATCCTTTTCTCCTGCTGCTGAACACCAGTGCTGCTGCAAAGTCAACGCCAAGAAGTCATCTGGTTCCTGCAAGAAGACTGAGGTCCCAGCTGCAGGGCTTAGTATGCACTTGCTATCCTCAAAGTTACAAAACCACCTAAACGCAGGGAATACCTGCTAGACATAGGTAGAGCGGTAGATTACAACCAAAGCTAAAAATAGCAATTCCATCCCCAGAAATGGGCATCTAGTAAATAATACCAACAGTAATATTCTGACCTCAGAATTTAAAGTTTGGAGGGTTTTTTTTTACTTTTTTAAAACACGGCCGTGAAAAAAGTAAAATTTTCCAACTGGCTTGGCTTTCAGCATGTGCAACGCAAAATGGCTACAATGTTAGCTGATGCTTTTTCTAGATATTTCATCACAAAATGTAATAGCGAAGCAGTGCAAAAAACCTAATGCCTGAACAGTGCCTCTGCTGAAATGAGGATTTGTCAGTGCATCTTCATGCCTGTTGCAGCGTCCAGTGGCCTCTTATTTAGCTCTGCCAGAAGAGCAATTCAACACCTTAACTTGGGACAAGGAGTGGAAATGGAGCAGAAAAAATGGAAAAGAAAATAGAAAGATGCTTCTTGGGACTAAGTTTAAAAAACACAATAATGCTTACAGGATGTGAAAGGAATGAGACTTTAACTGTTGAGCTTGAAACGTGACTTGAAAAATTGCTTCTCCAGGAAAACTTCAACTGACAATTCAGAAAATATTCAGGGGCAGAAGAAAGAGTTTACCTAATTTCTTTGGGGAAAAATTTAATTCCATATGCGCTGGTGATAGACATCATAAGCACATTTCAAGGTCTTTATGAGACAATTAATGACAGGAAATGCAGGAACATAATTTTAATTCCTCCTTCAGGATCTTAGGGACCAAGACCTCCTTTTCAGTGAGGCAGTCCAATCAGAGGACTAGCACTGGAAATCAGTAGCAGATTTCTAATACTTTTCTAATCACAACCCAGATACTGAAACTAGAACAGCAGACTGGCAGCCTTTCATATTTTTAAACCTCATTTCCTACATTTTAAAAACAAGAATTAAATCTGTTTTCAGACTCAGTGTTTCTCCAGTTTTGTAACATTCTGCAGTAATATGTCTGCAAAGAAACAGCTTGCATTTCCAAACTGCACAAACATGTTGTTATCCTAGGAAGCAACGTGACCTAATAAAAGAAGTTGAGAAGAGGGACCTCGGAACACTCAAATTCAAGGACTTGCCCTGCTGTTTCTTGACTATAAGATGTTAGTAGGTCATTTGATCCCACTGTGCTTCAATTTCCCTAACTATAAAATAAGTATATTCAGTAGTTTAAATTACAGCAGTTATAAGTTGCTTGATTGGTTAACTCTTCCCTGCCTTTGAGGGAAGGATATTTGACATACCTGAGTGCAGTACTGAAGGGCAGGAGGTAAGGAGCACGGATTTAAAATGCATAAGCTCATAGACTAGAACAATTCAAGGCAGCTATCTACCACATTTCTGTTACTGTACAAATCACTACTTGTTCTGACTGATAAATTACTGCGGTCCTGATCAGCTCACCTCCTAGATCAGAATCCCAGATTTCTCAGTATCTGAAAGGAAACCTACCAGACAGCCAACGCTGCAGTTACCGCCCATCCTTCAATCTCTACCATGTGATATCTATGAATACACAAATTTTTCTTCTTCTGTTCCCTAACAGCCATACCCAAAAAGAGCAGATGCCTACAAGGTTGGGCTGGCATTGCTGTTCCCCATCCTTGCCACAGCGTTAGCGCTCAGAAAACAAACCCAGACTCTCAGGATCACCTAAGCAGGAATAAAGGTCATTAGGCCCTTGCAAGAAGAACAAAACCTAAGGAAAGCAGAGCCGACTGGAAGAAGCATTAATAAACCTGAGCTTCCCAATGAAGTTTAAGTAAACCTGGCTCACTGCCACTGCCTAACCACAGCAATGACAGAGAAGCATCTTAATGGTCTCCTCCAAAGTGATCTGTACTTGCCATAGTAACCATCTGCGACATCTGATACAGCTGAACCTAAATCCACAGCTGAAATCAGCTTCTTCATGATCTCAACAGTCTAAGATGTTCCTAAGAATACGAAAACAGTATTATGCAGGCATTCCACCTTCTTTTTAGTTTAAAGACAGAATCTTCCGTATCACGTGCAGATGAAAAAAAACCTATTTTTTGACACTCAGAACAAATCTTAACCAATAAACTGGCCTAACAAGAGCTTTAAAGAATAATCTTCTGAGGATGCCACAACTTTTAGGAACTGAAGAACAAGACAGTCAATATGCTTAGGAATCACCCTGTCATTAGCACGCATTTAAACCCCATAAACGTGCCAGTCTTTGAAACAGGACTTGTGCCAACTACCTTCTAGCATTCATCTGTTTACTTAACATAATATATTGGTACTAGTAGGGGCCTCAGAAGTAATCTGTGGCTTTCCACCATACGAGTTCCCTTCTCTGTATTCTGGAAGGGACTGTTGCACTTCCTCTTCGGTCTCGTATCACTGCTTTTCTGGTCTCAATAGAGATTATAGGTTAGAGGCACTGGTAGGATACCGACGTTTAAATTCAAATGATAGGATTCTACAATGAAAAAGGACCACATTAGTTTGCATCAGACTACAGATTTCAAACAATCTGACTTTCAGGGTTGTTTGGAAATAGGGTTAAAAGTTTGTATACAGAGGTGGGTTACATGGACCCATCTCTCTACTTCACCAAAACTATTCTCCCAGAAAAGCCAGAGAAGTTTAGAATCAGAATTTTGGTCTGGTACCTTGCCCTGATAACACTAACGCAAAATACTACCACAATTTTCTAGAGGTTGGTTTTCCTTCTTACTGGTTCATGCTCCGTACAGGCAACCACTTATCTTCAAGGCCAGGATGCATTTGAAGGAGCAACCTTTACTGCGAAACTGCGTATGACTACGATATGGATATGAATCTCAAGTTAAGTACCGCCTTTACATAGTTAGGTCACACTACGACCTTAGATTGCACCTTAAAAAAGAAACCCAACATTATTCTATTTAAATTTCTCAACTGTTAGTCATACTTCAGACAGATTAAGACAGTAATAAATAATAGCAGAGAATTAAAGTACAAATATAGCCTGTTAATAATATTAATAAGAAAATGCATCCTCCTGCTAAGACATTCTGTAAGCCTTCATTCTTCAATATATGGATTTTTCATACGTACCTTGATATCCTTACTGTAAATCTCATTAGACTGACACAGTAGCTACCCCTGTAGTCTTTTTAAAGACTACATCAAATGGCTTATTTAATATATTACTCTAGTAAAAGCAAATGATTAACATTAATGGAAATAACAGTAGGACAAGGTTCAATCAGTCTCAACAATTAAAAAGGAATAACAAAATTTTAACAAACTATTAAAAAAGGACTTTTAATAGCTCAGCAAATAACACAACTAGGATACATATTTCCTAAAAATTAATCATCTTGAGGGAATTACTTCTGTTGTGTTCAGGGCTTTTTTCCAATATAATAAGATAAAAGTCTATGTATAGCTTATTGGGTAAAGCAATCTGACCTGTTAAGCTTTGTTAAGCCGCGGCTATCTGTGACCTGTTCTTGGAGTGCCAGTAATCACCCTGCGCGGTGACATGCACGCTCGGGCAACCCCCAGGGCATCCGGAAGCCCATCCCAGGGGAGCACACAGCCACACCTAGCCTCCTCAGGTGGCTGTCCCCACTCTCCCAACACCACCAATCTCTCCTTGCTGCAGGGCCACAAAGCCCAATTAAAAGACATGCCGCTCTTGATGTTCCTCTGTGCTGGTTTTGGCTGGGATAGAGTTAATTTCCTTCACAGTAGCTAGTATGGTGCTAATGTTTTGGATTTGTGCTGAAAACAGTGTTGCTAACACAGGGATGTTTACCTTATTGCTGAGCAGTGCTTACACACAGCCAAGGCCTTTTCTGCTTCTCACACCACCTCACCAGTGAGTAGGCTGGGGGTGCGCAAGAAGTTGGGGGGGGACACAGCTGGGACACCCAACCCCACCTGACCAAAGGGATATTCCATACCATATGATGTCATGCCCAGCAATATAAAGCTGGGGGGGGAAGGAGGAAGGGGGGGCACATTCGGAGTGATGGTGTTTGTCTTCCCAACTAATCGTTACTCATGATGGAGCCCTGCTTCCCTGGAGATGGCTGAGCACCCGCCTGCCCATGGGAAGCAGTGAGTGACTTCCTTGTTTTGCTTTGCTTACGTGCGCGGCTTTTGCTTTACCGATTAAACTGTCTTTATCTCAACCCACGGGTTTTCTCACTTTTACCTTTCTGATTCTCTCCCCCATCCCACTGTGATCGGAGTGAGCAAGCGTCTGTGTGGGGCTTAGTTGTTGGCTGGGGTTAAACCACAGCAGTCCTTTTTGGTGCCCAGCGTAGGGCTCAAAGGGTTCGAGATAACGACAGGGTTGATTGGAATGTGCTAGATCAAATTTGTAGCTGTTATTGCTGTTCAGCTATTAATCGGCAGGCTTCTTGTGCTTGCCATGGGGCTTGCTTGCCATACTGTATATTAAGAGTCTAGTGCTCGTTAGCGGCTCCTTTTTGCTTTTGCTGCTTGCTGCACTGCTTATCATCTTACTCTGCTGTGCCTGGGAACATTTTGATAACAGCAATGGCCACGTGCCTGGGCTGGCAGATGGCCAGGACATTGCTGCTGTTTCTGTGCTGCTGTACTGGACAGACTGGAACTCCAGTGTGAACTCGAGTGGAAGCGACTGGGACCTGTGGATGAGTCCACGTAGGAGCAGGACACCCCAAAGTGTACGTGGCCATGGGTAAGTCCACACCGGAGCAGGTACATCTTGAAGCATCTGCGGCCATGGTTATGTCTGTGCTGCAGCAGGTATAAGTCTGAAGGGATTGCGACCCAAGGATAAGTCCACACTGGAGAAGGTATGCCTGAAAGCATCTGCAGCTGTAGATAAGTCCAAGCTGCAGCAGGTACACCTTGAATCATCAGTGGCTGTGCATGAGGTCATGCTGGAGCACCTCAAAGCGTATCGCCATGGATAAACCCACTACAGAGCAGGTACACCCCTGGAGGGACTGCAGCCACCAGAGAGGCCATGTTGAAGCAGGTTCACTCCTGAAGGGACTGTGGCTGTAGGTAAGGCCACGTTGCAGCAGGTGTATCTCTGAAGGTGTTGTGGCCCATGGATAAGGCCACACTGGAACAGGTGCACCTCAAAGCGACTGTGGCTGTGGGTACATCTATGCTGCAGCAGGTATACCCTTGAAGAGATGGTGGCTCATAGATAAGTCTCCACTTGGAGCAGGTACTCCCCTAAGGGACTGCAGTCTGTGGATAAGTCCAACCCGGAGCAGGGGCAAGGGGAGGAGTTCATTGCAATGTTAAACCCTGTGGTCTGGTCCAAAGGGACTGAGGGGGGAGATTGTAATGGGTATACCTTTAAATTGTTGTAACCCATGATTTGAGTTGCATGTTATAGGAATAAACCCATAGAGGACAAGCTGGCTTTGGTGCCCAGTAATTCCATGCAACACACCACCTCCCCTGTCCTAAGTGACCACCATAACAGATGGAGCCCAAAGTCATGGACTAAATGAACTCAGTGGACGTTCTGTGGACATTTGTGGTCATTTTACAGACACTTTACAGGCTAAGGGATGATATTTGTGTATTATATCAAAGGATGGGAAGCGGGGGGTGGTGGTTAATGAGGATGTATTGGATAGTGTGGGACCTGAGCATGACAAATGGTATGGAATAAAGGGTGGAGAATGTGCTGGTTTTGGCTGGGATAGAGTTAATTTCCTTCACAGTAGCTAGTATGGTGCTAATGTTTTGGATTTGTGCTGAAAACAGTGTTGCTAACACAGGGATGTTTACCTTATTGCTGAGCAGTGCTTACACACAGCCAAGGCCTTTTCTGCTTCTCACACCACCTCACCAGTGAGTAGGCTGGGGGTGCGCAAGAAGTTGGGAGGGGACACAGCTGGGACACCCAACCCCACCTGACCAAAGGGATATTCCATACCATATGATGTCATGCCCAGCAATATAAAGCTGGGGGGGGAAGGAGGAAGGGGGGGCACATTCGGAGTGATGGTGTTTGTCTTCCCAACTAATCGTTACTCATGATGGAGCCCTGCTTCCCTGGAGATGGCTGAGCACCCGCCTGCCCATGGGAAGCAGTGAGTGACTTCCTTGTTTTGCTTTGCTTACGTGCGCGGCTTTTGCTTTACCGATTAAACTGTCTTTATCTCAACCCACGGGTTTTCTCACTTTTACCTTTCTGATTCTCTCCCCCATCCCACTGTGATCGGAGTGAGCAAGCGTCTGTGTGGGGCTTAGTGGCCCATTGGGTTAAACTAGGACAGCCCCTTTGGTGCCCAATGTGGGGCTCGAAGGGCTCGAGATAATGACAGATTTGACTGGAATGTGCTAGATCAAATTTGTAGCTGTTATTGCTGTTCAGCTATTAATCGGCAGGCTTCTTGTGCTTGCCATGGGGCTTGCTTGCCATACTGTATATTAAGAGTCTAGTGCTCGTTAGCGGCTCCTTTTTGCTTTTGCTGCTTGCTGCACTGCTTATCATCTTACTCTGCTGTGCCTGGGAACATTTTGATAACAGCAATGGCCACGTGCCTGGGCTGGCAGATGGCCAGGACATTGCTGCTGTTTCTGTGCTGCTGTACTGGACAGACTGGAACTCCAGTGTGAACTCGAGTGGAAGCGACTGGGACCTGTGGATGAGTCCACGTAGGAGCAGGACACCCCAAAGTGTACGTGGCCATGGGTAAGTCCACACCGGAGCAGGTACATCTTGAAGCATCTGCGGCCATGGTTATGTCTGTGCTGCAGCAGGTATAAGTCTGAAGGGATTGCGACCCAAGGATAAGTCCACACTGGAGAAGGTATGCCTGAAAGCATCTGCAGCTGTAGATAAGTCCAAGCTGCAGCAGGTACACCTTGAATCATCAGTGGCTGTGCATGAGGTCATGCTGGAGCACCTCAAAGCGTATCGCCATGGATAAACCCACTACAGAGCAGGTACACCCCTGGAGGGACTGCAGCCACCAGAGAGGCCATGTTGAAGCAGGTTCACTCCTGAAGGGACTGTGGCTGTAGGTAAGGCCACGTTGCAGCAGGTGTATCTCTGAAGGTGTTGTGGCCCATGGATAAGGCCACACTGGAACAGGTGCACCTCAAAGCGACTGTGGCTGTGGGTACATCTATGCTGCAGCAGGTATACCCTTGAAGAGATGGTGGCTCATAGATAAGTCTCCACTTGGAGCAGGTACTCCCCTAAGGGACTGCAGTCTGTGGATAAGTCCAACCCGGAGCAGGGGCAAGGGGAGGAGTTCATTGCAATGTTAAACCCTGTGGTCTGGTCCAAAGGGACTGAGGGGGGAGATTGTAATGGGTATACCTTTAAATTGTTGTAACCCATGATTTGAGTTGCATGTTATAGGAATAAACCCATAGAGGACAAGCTGGCTTTGGTGCCCAGTAATTCCATGCAACACACCACCTCCCCTGTCCTAAGTGACCACCATAACAGATGGAGCCCAAAGTCATGGACTAAATGAACTCAGTGGACGTTCTGTGGACATTTGTGGACATTTTACAGACACTTTACAGGCTAAGGGATGATATTTGTGTATTATATCAAAGGATGGGAAGCGGGGGGTGGTGGTTAATGAGGATGTATTGGATAGTGTGGGACCTGAGCATGACAAATGGTATGGAATAAAGGGTGGAGAATGTGCTGGTTTTGGCTGGGATAGAGTTAATTTCCTTCACAGTAGCTAGTATGGTGCTAATGTTTTGGATTTGTGCTGAAAACAGTGTTGCTAACACAGGGATGTTTACCTTATTGCTGAGCAGTGCTTACACACAGCCAAGGCCTTTTCTGCTTCTCACACCACCTCACCAGTGAGTAGGCTGGGGGTGCGCAAGAAGTTGGGGGGGGACACAGCTGGGACACCCAACCCCACCTGACCAAAGGGATATTCCATACCATATGATGTCATGCCCAGCAATATAAAGCTGGGGGGGGAAGGAGGAAGGGGGGGCACATTCAGAGTGATGGTGTTTGTCTTCCCAACTAATCGTTACTCATGATGGAGCCCTGCTTCCCTGGAGATGGCTGAGCACCCGCCTGCCCATGGGAAGCAGTGAGTGACTTCCTTGTTTTGCTTTGCTTACGTGCGCGGCTTTTGCTTTACCTATTAAACTGTCTTTATCTCAACCCACGGGTTTTCTCACTTTTACCTTTCTGATTCTCTCCCCCATCCCACTGTGATCAGAGCAAGCAAGCGTCTGTGTGGGGCTTAGTTGTTGGCTGGGGTTAAACCACGACATCCTCTGCATGGAAAGAAGAAACTGGGTCACATAAATCACTATTAACCTCAGATGTCCTTTCCCATACCACAACCTCCTACCTTGGGAAAACCGGTCAGTTTGTGTTGGCTGACATCACAGGAAGCTCTGACTGGGGCTGGCAGCCACCACCTCACTTTCTGTGGTAGCTCACAGACCAGCTCCAGTGCTCTGAAGAGTTTCACTGGTATTGGCTGGAACACGTTGGTACACTCCAAAACATTTTATACCAGTCCCGTCCTTCCCTTTCGTGACAGGATTTGACAGAATGGCTGCACTTCAGCCAAAAAAAAAAAAGAAATTAAACACACACGCACACACAAAAGAAAAAAAACCCACAAAACAACAAAAAAAAACCACAAAACCCCCCAAAGTGTTAACTTCAACAGATAGGTCCTTTCACTTCCACTAGAACATCTGGGAATATCTCTCACAGAAGCCATTCCAGCAGTTCAAACAACTATAGAGTCAAACCTGATCTGAAATTATCTTGACAGCTGTTTGTGGCTTTTATATATAAACACATTACTCTGAGAACTCAGAATTTGTATTCCCAATTATATATAGATTTGAAATAAGCGTTCAAATTCTTTTGCAAAGGGATTTCTTTTCTGAGCTTTACAATATGAAAAGCTTAAAGAATTATTGGTATAGACACCATAATCATTAATATTTACTTAAAACATACAATTTATACAAAAATATGTATTCACATTTGCCACAGTTTAGCCCCAGCCAGCAGCGAGGACCATGCAGCCACTTGCTCAATTCTCCCCCCAAAAGGGCAGGGAGAAAAGGAATGGACAGTAAAAAGACTGAACTCATGGGTTGAAATAAAGACAGTTTAATAGAACAGTAACAGAAAAGGAAAACAATAATAATAATAACAGCAAAAGAATATACAAGATAAAGTAATACAACACAAGTCAGTCTCACCAGCCGGTGAATTAGTTGCCCAGCCCATCCCGAGCAGCAATCGCTGATCCCTGCCCCCTGGCCAACCCCCATTTATATACCAAGTACAATGTCATGGTATGGAATATTCCGTTGGCCAGCTTGTCCCACCTGTGCAGGAACCCACAATATCTAGTCTAGAATAACGCCAGATCCAAAAAACAATTCTTTTGTGTGTGCCTCTTCTTGTTTTTCTTTAATTCAGTTTCAAAGACACCGAGCATTCCAGAACAAACACATCCTCACATTAATTTACTCCACACCCTAGACACATCGCTTTTTGATCTTGCTGACCTGACAGATACCTACAGTGCACTGTATAAATGTTGTCTTCTTCAACGTTTTGTGAAAGATGTTATTCACAAGGTAATAACAGGAAGCAGAGCTGAACAGGGACTTGAGTAAGGAGTTAAACGGTGTCTGTCAAACCAGCAACGTGACTAAATGGAAATATTTTCTAGTATTTCCCCAAGTGAAATAATCCTTCAAACTATGCATTATTATAATAATCTTTCACCAGAAACATTCATGTGCTGCAGATAACTACATTCCTCATTAACAGGAAAATTTTATTCCTTCAGAAAGAGTTAAAAAATTATCCTTGTGTTTGGTCAGAAATGGGTCCAGAAAGGATTTATGGACAAACAATGCATGGTAGTACCTCCCCTGCCACCCAAGGATGCTGCAAAATAGCCAGACAATACAAGAACTAAAGACCGAGACGAAAGAATCCAAAACACTTTTCTTAGTTATGGTAGGCCATGGTGGATCACACCCAGGTTTAAACTCCCCGCGAGCACAGACTCTGAAGTTTGAATGATTGGTTCACTAGATTTTTAACCACCTTTTCTCAGAGGCAGAACTGTCGCTCTTTTCTTCACTCAAAAAACTCAATAATGCTCACAAACTAGGTATATGTTTGCAATGGAGGAAGAAAGTGACAACTATTTTTAAGCACAAAGAACAGGACTCAGTTGTTTAGGGTTTTTTTTTGGGGGGGGGGAGGGGCGGGGGGAGGATAATGATCTACTTCACTGTGGGTCATTTGTCAGCTCACATCATAAACACAGGCAAATTCCCCTTCGCAGGGCTACAGAGACCCCAGGGAAGTGTTCCAGGACCAGGAGGCAAATTCGGGAGCCCAGAACTCAAAACCTCATCCAGAACTTGTCCACCTGGGTGACTAACATCACCATCACCTTTTTCCAGGGCTAACTCATAGACATGATCTCTTAGCAAGGTTTTTGCTCCAGAAAAATCTGTTGGATGCCTTAATGTCCAGTAGTAAAACTGTGGATCATTGTGATAAAACCCCAACAGCCTCTGCCTATCTGAGGCTGGCACAAACTACCATACTACTTATTCTCTGGCGTACACCCTTACCTGATGAACAAGTGAAGATCATGCTAACATCCGAATCTCCACAGATATATAAAGAATGGGTGAAAATAAGTTTTTTTTTTTAAAAAAGTAAATTACTATTAAATAAATACAAAAGCTTCACTGAAAAGTTAAGAAAATAAAAAATTTATTTAAATCACTCCAAAAGAGGGGGAAAAAAATCTGAAACACTCGTAACCCAGTCAAAGCCAGAAAAGAATAATTTTTTTTTCTCCTCTTTAAACTGTTACAAGGTGGTTTATGCATGAGCTGTTAAGGGTCTGATAATTTAAGATCATTAAGCATTTATCAGCCATTTCAGCTTAATAATTTTGAAAGTGTCCAGCACCATTGGATAAGCAACTGCTACTCAAATTCTACTTGAAATAGCATTACTTCTTAGAAATTCATATATTTGATTGGATGCCTTAATAGTCACTTTTTTGATACAGCATTGTCCTACGCAGATGAACTGCCTACCTTTGTTACACATCTCGTTTTGTTGGCTGAGTCAGACAATCTGGCCTCTAAAAATATACAGCTTATAGTTATTTTCAAAAGCTCAAGGAAAAGGTGGTAGTAAGTAATTCATATACTTATATCTTTGTAAAATTGTGTACAGTGAAACAACACAATTACATTCAGGCTAGGATTAAGACCTGTATTTCTTGAACACCGGTGTCAGTGTTCAAAGATGTTAGTTGACCTTGAGGATAAAAATAAATTTTGCAGTCCTGCATCGTGTCCTCAACTTAGTTCACTAAAGACATCTAAATGTTCTGTGCTTACATACCATAAAACAGTTAAACACAGATATTCCATATTAATTATATTTAGTACTCCTAACTTCGATTTGTGGAGAGGAAAATTAGGTTTCCCGAGAGCTGCTGTAGCTTCCAAACATCATCTTATTCACAAGCAGCAGAGACACTTACAGCATTATATTTAGACAAAGTAGTGATGAGAACCCTCAGCATACTATTTGTAAAATTAAATCCCGCTGAGGTTTTTTTTTTTCTCCTGCCATTTCATTAATTCTATCTATCTGAGGAACAACAGTGGAAGATCATAATACATGCAAGAGATAAAATAATAAAATATATAATGAAACATAATTCAGAATTCTATGTTTTCCACTTTTAAAATACTGGAATTTCTGTAAATATAATTTCTATGAATGTGGAGAGAAGACTCAAATACAAGCTTCCGAAAACCACTGAGATGACAGATACTAGCACTGACTTTCAAATAATTAATTCTCTAAAGAAACACCTGAATGCTAAGCTCAAATATCCTTTAAAAAAGGCAACGATTTCTCAAAGAAACATTTTACTTAAGTTGTTAGCCTTTGATTTTTCCCATTTTATGAAAATCCTGGGGTCCTCCCTAATTAATGATCACACACAATACTTCTTGTACTCAATGCTGGCAGCAGTGTGCGGTGCCACCTGAAGTGTCTGCATGCGTTTGCTAAGGCATTCGGTTGTGGTGTTTTAGCTGACTCCACTGAACCTGCCTGCGAGAGCTCTAAATTGTTTTAGAGCTGCCCAAGAGGTCGCTCTCCAGCAACCCGATCCGTCTTCCATTCAGTGTACTCAGCAAAGCGAGTAACAACACCTTCAGTTCCCAAAAGCAATTTCACTTGCTAAGAAGAAAACAGACTGTGCGTTCACAGGCTTAACTGGAAAAATATTCATAGCAACTTTACATGATACTATACAAGACCACAGTTCAGCCTATTATTTATACTAGTACAGGATCCTAAATTTAATTATAAGTCTGTAGTAGTCCAAAGAGATTTGTCCTAAGAGAAAATGGTATCCCTTGGTTGTCAGAAAGACCATTTTATAGCTAAATAACCGTCCTATGCACATGCCAAAGGCCAAAACACCCACCCCACATGAGATTTGTAGCCGTACTCTCAATGTCAGCTGAAGTCTTACCACTGATGCTAGCAGAAAGCAAAGTACTCCACATAGTCCAGGACAGTTTTCAGAGAAAAATGTACAGATACGAGAATGATGATTTGTTATTAAGGAAATTAAAAAGAACCGTTTCCTGTGTCTGTCCTCTAAAATAGTTTGGAAAGCATCTTTGTGACAGCTTGCTTTCCTCTTCTTCCTCCCTACAAGATTACAAAAAAATTCTGACATTTCTGAAAACAGAACTTCATTTTACATCATTTATTTTCTCACAGTCTAAACTAAAAAGAAATGAAATACAATTATACAGAAATAAACTCAAAGTCTATCACATTATTAAGAATCAGAATCAGTTAATTTCCCTTGGAGTACATTATTTCAATGGGTATGAAAGGAGGTTTTTGTAAACCAACTGATGAAAGAAACTCACTGCACTGGAAGGAAGAGTACCTGCTCGCATTTAAGTTTAATGCTTTCAGAATCCTTTCATCAAATATCATTTCTAGTTAGTCTTACAGAACTGACTAATAAAACTAGAGAACAGCATTAAACTCTGTGGATAAGGAACTTTTCCAAATATTGTAACAATACATTCTGACAATTTAAAATAAATGACAAAATAAACCCCAAAAACCACCAAACCACAAAAAAACCCACAAACAAACAACAAAAAAACCCCACAAAGACACAAACCCATAGAGCTACTGTAAAGTCATCTCCATTCCATCAGTAATATAAAAAATTATCTTCATTCGCAGATAGCCAGATACTGAGGCACAAAAATTATTACTGTCTTTTTCTACTGTTCACAGAGAAAGTACAGATGATTCTGCTCTGCCCCTTCCCAAGCTGAAGCTGTGCATCTACCTGCCTCTTACAGAAAAAGAGCCATAAAAGGATGACCACGGTTTATGGAGGGCAGTGTTGGAAACCACCTGAAATCCTTCAATATGGTATTTAAGGAATCCAGTGGAAAAACATGGATCATAGAAATCAGAGATATAACAGCGATAAAATAAGAATCTACGCCAGGATGTTTAATTTATACAAGTTTTGGATCCTATGTTTTCTTGAAGATAAAAATAATAATCACCACAAACAAAGGAGAGACATCCTAAAATCACAATCTATAAAGACCAAGATTACCTCACTTGTAATAAAACCTGGTTTCTTTTCTCCTGTTTCATGAGAAAACTTAAACATATGATTTATTTGGGCAATCTGAATAGAGAAGGTGATTGCAATGGAGTTACATCAGTAAAATACGCTATGTGTGTTTGCAGAATCAGCACGAGAAGAGTAAGTTAGCGATTTCAATCTTAATGAAAGGAATGTGTAACTAGCAGAAGGAAACACAGGCCTGGCACTTCAGTTTTTCTGACCCTTACAGAACCCATCCAAGGAATTATATTAAAACACAACTAGTCACTTGTGCAGTACTTGTCCACTCAGCATTCAGCAAGAGGAACTATAAATTTGCCATTGGACGTACAGAAACTAGCATCAAGTCAAGCTTAAGTAATACAGTTTTACAAAGATTTAGTGATTACTTTAATGAGCTGCTTGTAATTTTTTGGGCTTTTTAAAGCCTTCAGACCTGAGGTTGTTAAGAAGATAAAGCACCGAGGCCGCTGACTAATCTCACTCTTGATTTTCAAACCAATGGCCAATATTTTATAAGTTTGGCACCTAATGAAATCAGACATCAATTTTCATTTATACTGAGCAAACAGTGTGACATTCAGCACTTCTCTAGAGATAACATAACAGTGAGATTCAGATCCTTTACTCCTTTCCTCTCTCACTCCGTGCTTCATCTGTAAATAACCGTTTCCACATTTATAAGCTCTAATATGATCCCTGTGGAGATCTCTCTCAGATCTCCTACACATGTCTTACATAAAATGTTGCCTCTTTCTTCATCACCACGCAATCAGCTCAAACTCAACAAGACTAGAGATGTATATTTAGCTGTAAAAGAATGAAAGCTAGCACAGCTTATGTTCAGTTATATCATCCTGAAAAATACTTGAGTGAAGTACTGAGCAATTAGTTTGTACTGAACTCCATGCTGTCCCAATTATATTATCAGTATTCAAGCGACATACTTAAGACTAGGTTTGATAGTTCTACCCAAAAGCAATGCAGGCGCCTCCTCATCCATCCCACAACCCCGCTGTTTGCACCTTCAGCAGCAACTGCCTGCCACCGAGGTCTACAGCCAAGACAACACCTTCAATTCTGAGCTCACTTCTACTCCTCGTACTCAAACTTCCTCCAAGATACTTTTTCAAAATACCGCCTCAAAGAAAGTGCTTCCTCTCCATCCAACTAAAACATCAACTGAGCCTATCTGGAGCCCCGAACTCACATTTGCATAACATGTCTAAATTCTTCACAGCACTTAAAGAAGTAGGGGTTCATACAGCTCAGTAGTTCGGGGTGGGGAGAGAGGCTGCTTGTTTAATAGTTTTTCAATGAAAGCTTCCCAGGTTGGGTATTCACAGACAGTTTGTGTCTGCAATAAACTTAGCCAACACCACAAACGAGCCTATGATGCAAGAAGAGATCTCTAGATAGAAGGATGACCCTGCTGCAACAGTATTAGCTCAGGGCTAGGAAGATCTAGATTTAATTTCAACATCCATCACAAATTCTCCCTGTAACCTTGACCAAGTGATTTAGTTTCACCATGTCCGTTTTCTATATATATACGTTAGATCATCTCCCAAATGTACAGTGAGGACAAATAGAAGATTGCTAAATACTCACATAATCTTTCAGTATTGAAGGTCTTTCATAGACAGATACAATCTACAGCATAAATATAAAAGAAATATTAAGTAGCCAAACCACTGAAGACTTTTATTGCATGCTATTGCATTGCCACAAAAATTCTGAGGTGTGAACTCATCTTCCATGCAACATAACTACACACAGCTGAGGAGGACTACAGACTTTTTTTCAGTGAGTTCTGAAAAACACCAAGCAATTTCTCTTATTTTCGGGGATGAGAAAAACCTCGAAACTGTTCAAGGGGCCTTTATCCCAATTTTTAACCTACACACATTCTCGTCAATTCTCAGAACATAAACTCATCAAGCATGAAAGTCAATGTGAGACTGTGGTCTGAGGGAACTCCAGCCCCAGCTAGCCCAGCTCTTCTGTCTGACCTTGTGAAACAACTCCTGCTTTTCTTGTTTACCTTCCACATCCCATATTCTTTGCTCCTTAAGTCAAAATCACCCCTATTAATTTAATTCCATTTCTAGATTTCTTCAGATAGAAAACTGAATTGTAACTGCTTACTCAGATTTAATCTTAAAAAAAAAAAAATCTTCAGAACGCACACAATTTTTGTGTTAAATGAATGTAAAGTTTCTGTACACATTGAGCAACACCTAGAGCATCTCCTCAAATCCCCACACAAGCACAGTGCTTCCGGAACTCCATAAAAACCTCCAGTATTAGGGGTTTTTATTTCTACTACCACCTTTTCACAATTCTGCTTCTGTCTTCTATGAGCTCCTAGTGACAAGCACCGATCTGAAGAGTTTGTTTTATCTATATGCCCACTATTTAAATATGAAAAACATTAGTGACACTAACAGCCCTGCTTTCTGTAGGGCAGGAGCACCAAACTTATTTTACTTGTGCACTAACGCTGGCAGTAGGACCTCACCGTCTGCACCCCCAGAATTGCTTCCCAACTTGGTCCACAAAACACGAATCCCAGTGCAATGCCCTTCTCTCTGCCCACTGCCTTATTGCACGGGCTCACTCACCTGCGTGGAGGAGCTGCCCACGACCCACGACAACCGCGGGCCTTCTCACCTGTGGAACAGAGTGATGAGGTCGCAGAGAAAGCAGCTCCCATGTAATGGCAGCAAATCAGGCCAATCCACCAAGTGGAGGAACAGTCTGCATAAAAGCATTTAATTTGCGCAGACAGAATTGGGAGCTGCCATTTCTGCACACCACTTTGAAGTGTACCACTAGTGACGTTAGTACCACAGTTGAGAAACCTCTGCTCCAAAAACATAAAACTCCTCCAGAAAAGATGAGCAGAACAGACCTATTAAACATTCTGAAATGAAAATTCCATAGAATACACTGAAATGCCATTGCTCAGACTGCTGGTATCATTGTATTTCTCTACAGAATTTAAACCTTGCAGTCTAAGGTACATAGCCTTTTATTTATTAAGATGACTATCCAAACATGAAATCATAGGCTTCTGGCTGCATGAGTCTGCTTAAAGGCAGAAAAAGATAGAAGCAAGGCATTTTAATCTCAGTCACTTGTTTCAAAGGAATGCTAAACAGGAAGCAAAAGAAAATGTAAAAGCTTTTAGAACGGTTTCAGTGCAGATTTCAGCAGAATCATCCAAATCGTGTGCTTAGCTAGCGTGACTGGAAATTGAAAAAATAAAAAATAAAATGCCCCCCCCAATTTCCAATATAGCAGCATTTCCTATTTCCTAACAGCTTGTTCTATTGTCTCTCTTTCACCTTTGTAAACACAATTTAAATCAGAGAATGCTGCTATTCTTTCTGTTCTGCCAAAACAGGTGTTACTGATACAAGTGTGTGTTGCTTGGGATGTTTTTATTAACTTTTTCCTCTGCGGTACCATTCCTCTTTCTTGTTCTGGGTTTCTTCATTGGATGCACAGGCAGCATCCAAATGAATGGGGTATCAACTGTGGAAAAAAGTAAATCGCATTTTTGTTCCTTCCCCCTGCCCGCCCCCCCCAGTTAATCTCTGCTCTGTTCTTTCTTTTCGTTAGTCCTTCCTGATAAAAGACAACAAATTCACACACTTATAATAGAGGTATGAGTGGTTGTTGCCAGGTGACCGGCAAATAACTGATAAGAGTCCAATTAGCCGTATCTTCTGCATAGGTATATTACGGAAGCAACAAAAAAAAAAAAAAAAAAAAAG
>VYXH01000802.1:55097-116324 GCA_013397275.1 Burhinus bistriatus | reverse complement strand
AAAAAAAAAAAAAAAAAGGAAGAAAAAAAGAAAAAAATTGTTTTCTGGTTCAAGGTCCCCTTTGATTTGGATTTGGTTTTATTGTTACTTTGATTGCAGTTTTACGTCCCTTCCCTATTACAGGGAAAGCAAATACCTGTGTTTTCCTCTGCAGCGTCCTGGTCCAGCCTGCAGCCCCCGTTTCCTCCAGCGAGCGCGTGGAGTGCGCAGCGAGGGTTTGGAAGGCTGAAGGCCCCGCTCTGCTCTGACCTACCACCGAAAAAACGAGGTCAGCATAAAAGTGCTAGTGAAGGGGAATAAACCCCTGTATCTCATTTCTCTCCTTGAAACAGAAACCAAATCAGGGGCATTCTTTTCCATCTTCCTTCCTGCATGGTTGCGGTAATTTGGATTCTCTTCTCCATAGCTGAGCAAGCGTGGGGGAGGAGAGGGAGGAGGAGGAGGAGGAGGAAAAAGTACTAATCTCTTTAGAAAGCAGCACTTGACACCGAGCGTGTAGGTGATAATGACTACTTCTAGGGAACTGACACAATACCAAATATAGGGAAACTTTGCTGTAAGAGGAGGGAAGGTCCACTGAAGCGATTAATTCATGATTTTCATTCCATCCCACCAGAAGAAAGCCACAATATGATTAAGTCTAAAGTGATTCTACAGTTGTTCAAACATCCAGAGTGAGAAATGACAGTAGCGTATCATCCCACTTGGGTGACCAGAGAGCAGAAAAGCAGGTGCAGTTCACCTTTCTTCAAGTCTTCAGAAAGACTGAAAATGTCAACTATTAAATTAAAAACAGAAAGAATGCACATTCTTCCACACAGACAGGAAAAAAAAAAAAAAAGGCAAAACCCAACCAAACCTCAATTAAGTGTGGCAAGTAGTAAACACACAGGAAGCAAATTTCAAATGAATCACAAGATGAACGTTCCCCAGCTCCCCACACATCTCTCTTCTCCATAATTAAGCTAAAACGGTCCTTACAGAGGGAAGGAAAGCTGCAATAGCTTTATTTACATACAAACAATTATTCAGCTGCAAATATAACTCACACACATGGAGTGAGTTCATGGAGAAAGCATCAACACAGCTATTGACTACACTTTAGCTCTCCTCTTCAGATGCCAAGTAGCAATTACAGACTCTTTCACCTTGGGAATTCTGAAGTATTGCCCCGTTATCTGGACTAACTTGTGCCATTCCTATTTCAAATACACTAAAAACTGGCTCAGGTGTTGGGTTTGGTTTTGGTTTTGTTTTTTTTTTTAAGCCTGGACCAAGGCATATTTGCACAAAGTGTGTCTGAGCAATAGTACAAAACTAAAAATTAACTAGGAACACGCAACTTTATGCAGCCTACCATAAAACGCCAGTAATGGTACTGCAATACCACCTGAACCATGTCCTCTTTTGAAATCTACAAATGTTTGCTGAGAATTGTACACATTTCACCACAGCAAATCTCAGCTTACCAAGTAAAAATACTAATGCAAGACTCTGCTAAAGCACCACTTGTTTTGAGGTAGTTTCCTTCCGATCCTGCCTGGTTTACTGTTCGAATACTGCTTTTGCCCAAGATACTGGCCTCCATTCTTTAGTCCCAACTTGCATGTCAAAGTTTTTATTGTACTCTTGTGTTATTTGGCACATGAAGAATGAGGTTAAGTGGTAAATTATTACCTTATCTTTGCAAGATGAATTAGGCCTAGACACAAAGGTGCCAAAAGTAATTATCATATTAGATGAGGCATGGTAAGAATCACAAAGTTAACCTCTGCACATCTATCCCATGCAGAGCTGTACCTTTGCTCATGCCCCCGAAATGTCTCTACACTCAGATTTCTCATTCGGAAGTGACAAATAAACCTCATCATCCATGTTAATGTCTTTGTGAGAGTCGCACTGCTCCATTATCCAAGAACGGTCTCATGACAGAAAAACTGCAGGAATTTTTGTTACATTTAATTTTTCTGCTTGGATACAGGTTTTACAGGTTCCTTACAATGCCACATCCTCCTTTTCAGATACAGGCTCTCCATGCTTCCCATGTGTGACCACTAGAGCTTGTTTTGACCTCAGGAAAAGACATTTCAGAGAGCGTTATCTATGGAAAATTTATTTCAGTCTTCCCTAAGCTCCATTAAAAAAAAATGTTTCAGCTCTTCTTTCCTTCGCTAACCAGCTCACTGTGGGGTTAAATGAAAGGAAGAAGAGATAGTCAGGGAGAAGGAAATGGGATTCTTTTTCTACTTTTGTCAACAAATATTCCTTCGTGGATCTTAATTTCAACTACAGGATGTGTTCACTGCCCAACTGAAAGCATGCTGATAGCCAGTCAGCTACAGGAAATATGAAAATCCTGCATGGAAGCTAACTGACACGGTATCTCAAATGCAAATTTAAGGTCACAAAGACACAGAAGTTTTGATTTTGCTTTCTTCAATAATGAATTCTATTGGAAAAAAACCCCAAAATCAGATGAGAGGAATTATGAAGAATGAAACTGCAAGCACCCCCTGTTATCAGCATGCTTTTCCTTCAGCCTCACTGGCAGCTTTACGTGGTTCACAGGCATCTTTCCCACTGGAGCTGTGGCTTCCACGCAGGCTAAATCGGACTCAGATGAGCTCAAAGATAAGTGTAAGAGCCAATGCAAGGCAGGACTGGGACCACGACTGCAAGAGAAGTTGAAACTGGAAAGGCAAATATCCAGTTTTTATATCAGCCCATGTCAACCCCAAGAACCTTACAAACATGACATTTCGCAAGGTAAGTAATTCCCTTCCACACAAATGTAATTACTCCATCCATAATGATTCCTCACTGACCACAGAGTTTCTCTAATTTCAAGCTATTCAACTCTATTGTAATGTCCCAGTGGAGAAGAGCATCTATACGTAATGCATATTTGCTGTGCAAAATCAAACATAAATCACTATTGCTCAGGAAACTATATGGTTTGCACAGGTGACAAAGTGAATTTTCCATGTCTCTCAGAAGTTACTGACCTTTTTCTAGTTAGTTCTCACAGCTTTTTACTTATTTTTCCAACAATAGCAAATAAAACATCTATTGGGATAGTCTCAACTATTAATGAAGTTATGTGCGCCCCGCTGTTCACATTTTCCTCTCCGCATCTTTTGTATAATGTATTTATAAGCACTGTTTGGATCAATTTTAAAAAAAAAGGGCGGGAGAAGAAGAAAAAAACAGGTCAGTTGCAAAATCTACAATGGTTTTCAACAGGGCTGCAAAACTGTTAAAAAGGTTCCCCTAAATCTTGTTTCAAAAATCCTGTTTTATAATTGTTACACTCACACCAGTGATAGCGAAACAGTTTCCCAAAAGCCAAAGAAATGTCACACTGGTGTTTAAAAATCTAAGCAGTTTAGCAGCTCAGCTATTACCTACATTTTTGGGCGGAGAAGCCAGGAGGACTGGAGGTGATGTGGCTGCTTTTCTAAAAGTAGCTACTAAATTAACTGGATGCAGCATACTGACTGTATTACAGCAGTACCTGCACGGAGCCAAATTTCCCTGGCCCACAACGGGCCTCTTTGTATGGGGCAGCTCCTCCTGGCAGGTTAAAGCAAGAAGTTGACGCTGGGACATCGTTGTCTAGCATTATGACCGACTCATTGTGGCTACTAAGATTTTTGACAGGTGTATCTTGCAGCCAGGCACCATGCTCTTTGCGTGAATTCTGCTCTGCTCTGCCACTGGAGAGGTTCGAGATGAAAGTATTCTCAGCTGACATGAGGAACATAAGAGCTTCTCTGAGCAGAGAGCAGGAAAAAGATGGATGAGCTTTTAAAGCTTCTCCTGCATTTGAGTTTGGGTTGTTCAAAGTTAAACGAGACTGACTGAGTAGCAGCCTGCACAAATTCCTAAACACTGAAATTAATCTGTCATCTTGCAAGGTCACTATCAACAGAGAGCAGCTCCGGAAAAATAATAGGTGATGGAAAGACAGAACAAGTAAATAAATGAAGAGCTAAATACTACTTTCTAGGAAATTATATTTTTGTTTAGATGATACTCTGCTATGGAAGATATCTCTTCACTAGGGAACAAGGTCATGAATAATATCGCACTAACCAACTAACAGCAAATAAAACATGGAGATTTGGCATAGTAGACAAAGAAGTTTGCTGAATTTTTTTTCTACACCACTCACACAAAATAATGAAACTATATAAATACTTCCTCATACCACATTCCTCTGAGGGCGTATCTTTTCTGATACGCATCTTCCATTCTAAAAATATTTTCTATTTTACCCTTTGGCCATCAGCCGAAATGAATATCCCCTAATCCTTTCCAGGTATAAAATTAAAAACAAAAGAGAAATGCAATTTCTACAGAGTCCCAACAGCCCTTCCGAAAAGCACTGTGCTGACACACAGATTTCAAAAACACATTAGGAGATTTTTGACCTTTTGCTCTTTCAAATCTGTTGCAGTAAAGATATAGGTCATTTTGCAATAGGAGTTCTCCCTGTAGGACAGTTTGTGTAAAGTGTTAAGAATGTCTTCTAGGAGAATTTCCTTTCTTTTCTGAATACGAGTTAAAGGACTACTTTAGAAAACAAGATAAAAATCCCAAAAATGGAATTTTAAAGATCTGTTAGAAAGAGCTATTAAATCCTGGATCGCAGAATTCCTCAAAATCTACGAATGCTGTTGTGGTCAATAATGGCTTGTCTATCAAAATTCACACGACAACACAACTCCTACACCAAACAATTTACAGTCTAATTTACAACAGAACCTTGTAAATTCATTTAACAACAATCAGAGGTAGAAAAAACAGCAGAATAATGCCAGTGAATATACTTAAGACAGAAAAAGAATCATTGAGATCTCATGGCAGAGTCCTTTTTTCTTCAAATGAAGTTGCTTTGGTTAGCTATCCTCAATTTGATGGGGAATTAACAGGTGTGATGTTTAATGAAATTCTATAAATACTGTGAATTACAACATTGACTTAGAACTTCATGGGATTGGCATTGGAAAATTACTGGTAAGAATTCCTTCAACTCATGCAAGCATTATTACAAGAAAAATCTCTACCTTACAGCAATATATTACTTAAATATGGGTAACTCATTTTATTGCAGGTGATAACCACGAACTGCAGCTGTGCTATAATGCATAAGAACAAAGTTGATCCTCCTTGAGACCAGTTCCTACTTTCCATATAGCAAACATGAATACTTGTCCACCCAAAATTTTAAAGACCAACCTTAGCAAATGAGGCTACTCTCTCTCACCCTTCACCAGAGTGTCTCTAGTTCTATCTGCACTAGAAGAACTCACCAAATGTGACTTCAAATTGGTTGAGGTGTCTTTGTAGCTTCCTTTTACATACTGCTCCACTAGTAAACAGAAGATTTAGTTTTTTTAAGATGATCTATCAGGCATTTTTTTTAAGTGGCAATTTAAATTAAGGAATCAAGTATAGTGACATTGTAAGAAGAACAAGTGCAAGAAAGACACGGGAATTTACGTTCTCTAAATCCAAACTTTCTTTCATCCATTTACGCTTCATGTATAAATCATCATTCAAAACACAGGAGCACACCAAGTATATCAGTCATTTTCACAGAATGAAGAAGAAAAAGTTACTCCTTTCTCTGAGCACCCTCTCTCTTTGTTCACCTTTAAATATTTTGTCAGAACACATATTTCCTACAACAAACATGTCCTGAATGGAATGAGAGCTGTGAAAAGAGCTAGAACATAAGAAGTACGAAAGGAAATACTTATGGCAATATTTCTGCACAGGCTTGGAACTACCATCTGCTCACAAAAAGCGAATATTCATAACTGACTGGTCAAACTGTGCAAGTGTACCATCTCATTGACTTCATCAGGACTTTTGCCTGGATTGAGTTATATCCACAGCCTATAAACAAACAAGAAAATTAGCATTGTAGAGAGATTAAACTAAACCCTTAAAACTTTATTATTATAAATGACTTCTTCCTGCATTGAGAAACTTGGATTATTTCTCAGTAATCAATGAGGAACCAAATCCAGTGTAGCAGAAGTTTCATTAAATTCACTGTTCATTCAAAGTTGTGGTAAACGTTTTTCAATATACTACTTTAATTTCATTATATATGAGGAAAAGTGCATTGCAGTTTTAGGATTTTGTTTCTGTACTTTAAAAACAGCTGTCATATTATTATCATAGCATTCTTTTTCTCATAATGCTGAATTTTACACACCACATAACAGACTAGCAGCAACTTCAAGCAAGTATCCCCACAGCAATAAAAATAACACGACTGTTAACCAATGCAAAAGATTTACATTTTTTCAAAAATCACATTTTATTAAAAGTCTAACTTCTCTGATCGGAAGGTTAACTTCTCTGATTATCTTTTTCCCAGAAACCTCACCCCATCCAGCCCTCCTCTGAGAACACTCATGAAAGACCTGTCCTCTCCCTTTCTTCTCCATCCTTCCAAACTAGTTAAAAAAAAAAAAAAAAAAAAACAAAAAAACCAACCCAAACCACTTTTGAGAGCAGTTGTTTCTGCTTCAATGTGTGAGAACATATGCAGATCTTATCTTTTGCCTTGCTGCAGTTCTGATTTTATTTTAGCTGGTTTGGATCATTTTATCTTCAGGCACTGCAAACATCTGTGTCCTAAAGCCAAGGGTGAGTTTTGATACTGCCCACAGAATTTGCTCCATTTCACAGTTAACTGATCACCACTCACAAGCTCCTTCCTTGTTTTTCCCTACTATATTTTTAAAGGATGTTCTTTCCAAAGAAATCCAAATGACAGTCTCCTGTTCAAGTTTTATGGATTTTCATTTAAATAGATAGGTGGAGGAGGTATATAAACTAGCATTTTCCCATCCATTTTATGTAAAGTCGTATCTAAGATGATGCGTGCACCACCAAAATAGCTGTTGAAAATGAATCATTCATACCAGTTTCCAACTTCTTGTAACAAATAAGGAATGAACCACCATTGCAAAAAACTTTGAAAATGTCTTATAATAAGAGAGAGCAGTTTGTACGCACAATGCAATATGGGAATGCAAAGTAAGAAAAAAATATCAAAATGACGCTTTTTAAATTTATAGTATGAAAACTACTCAAATTTGACTACAGAATTAACAAAAAGCCTTGTTACACACCAAGTTTATGAAAAAAATGAAACACTATCACAAGGGCCGAGACTTCTACAGCAAAATCAAAGGATTAAAATGAGAACCCTGATGGAAAAAAACTGAAGCTTTTCCTGAGTTTTACATCTTACTATACCTTGGCTGGTGATGAACTGTAATAATGTATGTATGAACACGCACACAAACACCCCTGTGTATTCATATGCATGCATATGCAAAATTCTCTGTGTTTTAAAGTTCATTTTATGTTCTCAATATTCAGAATGCTTATGATGATTTGGGGGATTTTCTGTTTCTGCCATTTTTCTTTCACGTACAGATTGCAATAAAATTATTTTTTCAGGTTTGCAGGGTGTCCTGTTCTCCTCCTTTTTCCTTCTCTTTAATTTTTCCTTTTACTAGAGCACGTTTTATCAAAATTCACTCAAATTCCATGAAGGCAAGACAGAAAATTCGCTGATCCTTAATAATCTCATGTCTTCAATACTGCAATCTCCTCCATTTTAGCCTTAGCAAATCCCAATTTGCTATCCCTTAATTCTATTCTAAAACACTAAAACAATTGTGCTGGCTCTTTACTTTGATTGCATCAGGGTTTGGGCTTTTTTTTTTTCCTTTCCTTTCCTTTTTTTTTTCCTCTTTCTCTTTTCTTTCTTTCACAATCCCATCAAACGACACATCACAGTTAGAGTCTGGCAGGAGCTGTTAATCTGGAGCTACACATTCATTTGCTCTGACACGATCTCCTTGACTGCCCATTTACCAGATTTTTCGACAACTATGAGCTAGTCTTACCTGTGCACAAAAGGCAGTCCCACTAACCTGCAAAATCCACCAACCAACCTCTACCCAATCTCTCTTCAAAATTCAGTGCTTCTCTGATGACTAAAAATGATCCACGTCGGATTATTATAAACTCTGGTTCAGAGGCAACTTCTGACCCAGAAAGCCTCTCGCGAACAGGCTACAGAAACAAGAAGTTACCTTGTTACTAAAATTCTTTCCCTAAAGAAAGGATCTGCTACTACCCCTTGTCAGAAACTGTATGTCACTATTTGCCTTTGCTAATTTTCAGGAATGCTACTTCACAGATTTGAAAAAAAGCTTATGAGAAAACTAAGATTGGGCACCACCTTAATCTCACCACCTTGCAAAGTATGTGCTTTATCTTCATTTCGTCTCATCCATAGAGCACACTGACAAGTAGAAACACAAGCACACTTAAAAGAAAAGGGGGGAAAGAAAAGAGTTTGGTTTAGTCTGTGCCCACTATGCACAGATTTTGTTTCCATTTCAGTGCAGTTTCTCAAGCAAGATTGACAGAGACATTGTCAGCGGTGAATCATGCTACGCTAGCAAGACTGTGTGCCATTTCTCTAGGGACCTACGGGATGATGGAAAGAGGAAAAACTCCTCAGCGGTGAGGTCTGGCAAACACAAAAAACCCAACCCCAAAACAAAGCAACCACAAACTAATCAAACGGGAAAAAAAGAAAAAAAGGAAATCAGCCCCAGCTCACAAGAGTGAGGTGGGCATCCTATAAGGTGCCAAAAGTAACTGTTCCAGTACTGCCATGGACCGTTTCATAAATAGGTTTCTCCTGCCTAATGTAAGCAGTTTATAAAGGACTAACATGGATTCATCTCCCTTCAAGTTGTAATCCCAGGGGCTAGGTTTGATTAGAAAGAGTAAAGATAAAAATATCAATAAGGAATACAGAAAATTGTTCTTTGCTTTTTTTTTTTTTTTTAAACTAGGCCTTTAAACTAGGCAGTCATTTTTCCACCAGCCTCAGTGGCAGGCATCAGATGAACTACCGCGTGCCAGCAGTTTTATCTACGATGCCACCTCATCCCTGGTACATAGCTCACACCAGCTGCTCCAACAGAACTCAGCACAGAGCAACAAACCCGTTTCTTCTCTTTCCTCCTACAGTTTTTAAGCTATACATCTGCAGCTGCCAAGTCCCTTTTCCGATGCCTGAAATCCAGCGCAATTTACATTTGCCTTCATATACACACATGCTTCTTTTTATCACACTCTAACATTTCTACGTTTTTTACCCTTGTTCCAGATGATGTGGATGGAGAGAAGAAACTACCTACTACATATGAAGTGTTGGACAGCTGTTCCTGCAGTAAAAGTTGTTTGGATTTTTTTTTTTTTTTTTTTTTTCAAATTGAGTATGGAAAAGTCCATTTAATGGACAACAGCAAGATACGTATGTGTGTTTATAAAGCCAGTAGTAGGTGTAATTTATAGTTCTCTTCTGATCTGGGCAGAAGGATTCACAGTACACCACTTCCATGAAGATTTAATAGGGAGTGGTAAACCTCTGCTTATGTTCTTAAACAGGTCCTTAAAAACATAATAGCTTCTGAAATAAAGATGTAAAGTTGCTGCAAATGACATTAAAAAAATGTTCATTAAATTCAGAATAAAAAGTTGTGATCTCTTCTATATTCCAACCCAATTCAGATAAGTAACTCTGAACTGAGCCTTGGCATTGTCAGTGCTCTTTCACTTTGAGGGAAAGGGGGAAAAAAAAATCCCATCATGAACCCAAACCAAACGAAGCCCTACAAACCCCAATCTCCCACCACACTCTCTTGCGCTAAACTTAGTACCAGTTCAGTACTGGTACCAGGAACTGGCACTGAGTGATTTGGGCCAATATAAACTAGAATCAGCAATTTTCATATCTATCAGATGATAAAGTTTCGCAGGACAAGCGAATGATATGTAAAAATTCCACAGCAGCTAATCAAAAATAAAAATTGAGGAAGCAGTAAAAAGCTCATAATAAAGGAATATATTCCACCACAGGTGGCAGGAAATTGTAGCTACTGATATAACAAGTGTTATGGGGCTTAGGAAAAGAAAGAAAATTAGCATAAGCATGAAGGCAAAGTAGTGACAGCACCAAAAAAAAAAAACAACCTCAGAGCACTCTCCAGAAATCTACCATGAGAATCAAATGAAAAGTCATAAGTAATAAATTTGCATTTTCTGTAAGACCTTGCATTTAAAGAGATTCTTAAATATTTTGTGAGTTTAAGTAGCTGGCTGCAGACCATGTGTTGCTTGCATACATAAAAAGCAAAGCATCACTTCACGCAGTGGTGAAGCACCGACATCTGCAGAGAGAGATTACTGAGAAATCTAAAACGAGACCTAAGAATAAGTCACTCAGTCCATCCAAACAGACAGTGCCAATGATTGAGAATCCAAAAAATTCAAAAGCAGTTATTTCAGAATACTATAGAGACAAGCGAGAACAAAGACGTGAGGAGCTCCACATCAGGGCCAAGCGTGGCCAAGCTGACTACGGGAGGGTGGCGAGAGAGGTCTCAGTTTGGATCGGTCACAAACTCTTCTCCAGTTTTGTTTGCTTTTCGGAAAGGCTCTCTGGCCTGGGGAAAGAGATTGAGGAAGTGCAATAGGTTACACAGCTCTGCAAAAGCTGCAAAGTACCAAATACCCATTCACGAAAGGTATTAATATTACTGGCTTAGATGAGCTCTGCAGGGGAAAAACGGACAGAATTGCAATAGAAGGTGATTGGATCATCGAAGTGAAAGCAAATGGAGAATTTATCTACTTTGTTGATATAAAAGTATACAATTCAGGGAAGTCAATGGAACTCCAACAGCCACAGATAACAGCAGGCAACACACAGACTTAAAATTTAAAGCAGCCAAACAAGATCCACAAGCAAACTATACATTCTAATAATAACAAGGCAAAAAAGGAACTAGTATTTTGTCTAAAAAGAGCTGAGCCTGATTTCAGCAAGGAGCTACACTTGCAGGGCAGACTGACAAAGAGGGGAGAAGAGCACCAAAGTAACTGAGGAGACCTTCCAGCACCCAGGAAAGTGGTAAAACAAAATCACCTGGAAAAAAAAGCAATCCAGTCCCTGCTGGATATACTCAGTTCAGAGTTTCTCCCTGAAAAGGGGACATTTAACACAGGAATTGGGGAGAAAGTGGAGAAATCAGCAAGGCAGGCTCAGGTGGGGTCATGAAAGGAAACCTTCACTTTCCATGGGATCAAAAGACTTACACTATGCAAAAAGGAAGTGCTTCTCCCTGCCTTTAAGGGGTGAATTTGTACAATGTAGTACGCTATATGTGTCAAGCAAGATTTGGCACATAGCCTTTGAAACACAGTGAATAAAGACAAATGTTAACACATCTCCTTTGTGAGATTTAGCTTCTACATATTAGCATTTGAATTGTACTCAGCCCTCAGTGGTGTCACATGAAGAAAATACGCATTTGTATGCTTTGTATTAGGAGAAACCAGCAGAAAAGCATTACTCTGGGCTCTGGGAACTCTAGAAAGAGACAGAAGCCAGAAAAATTCAGTAAGATCCCTACAAAATCTGTACCATAAAAGAGTCTGCCAAAAAAAACCCCAAACCCTAAACCAACAAATAGCAGACATGAATTTCACATTCATGGACAGCCTCTGTTAATTGATTGCAAGAAATTTATTGGTATCATCAAGGATTGTTTGAAAGTGAAGAGAAGTTTGTCATTTGCAGCTACTCTCCGGAGCACCTTATCTTTACACAGAGAAGGAAAATGTGCTAAAGAACACCTGTAAGAAGCTCCTTTTATGCCACACAGAGGCAGCCAGCGCAGAAGTATTGAACAAATGCTGCTTCTCAGTGAGATTACTGAGCAATGCACTATGCAAAGGCCCCTCAGAACATACAATTAACCATTTAATTTTGGCAAATGCCAAACCTCTAAGCAGTATTTTGGTGACAGTGAAGCAAATCCAAATATAAAGAGGAAAGACAAAACCATCCCCAACATGCAAAAATAAAATGTATTATCTACAAAACAATTATAAAATAAATATTACAAAAATTAATTACAATTATTGCTATAAAGTTTTTCTCTTTTTAATAACATTCAACATTTCCAAAATATTTTTAAATCGGAAAAGTGTGTATCAAAAGTAATAAGGAAGAACAAAATAATTACATCAGTAATATAGTATTAAAATGTGACTTAAAAAAAATAAAAATCTTTCATTTGTGTCCTAATCTATAAAAAATTCCACGGAAACTTAATTTCCCTGACATGCCAGGAACTATGCTGCCTAGCTCACACAGTCGCCCAGAAGTCAAATCATTAGATTAGGGCCAGGCTGTCATTTATATTCAAAGTCAGTAATGACAGCTACTGAGTTCCCATTTTCTCCAGTCACTTGGGCATTTACAGAAGTCTCACCTGATTATTCACTCTTCCTAACCTTACTCAATTTCTTAAAACCATCTGGAACACAAACACCCACTGTACTCTTCATCAGACAACACCGGCACACATATAGTATAAACAGGAAAACCAGCTACTTGCACTGATGGGTTTTGTGACTTTTCAACAGCTAGTTCGCACCAAGACAGATGAGAAATATCTATACCCCAGGGTAACAGTCAATAATAAAAACAATAAGCTGACATTACATGTTAACTTCATGTTTAATACATTCAAATCCAGTGAATTATTTGAACAGCACATACAGCACACAGAATTCAGCAGGAATACATTCAATTTTTTTCTGTTTTAAAAAAAAAATCCTTAATTTTATTCCATTAAAATACCATTAACTTTTTTGGCTTTTTTTGTTTCCATATTGTATTTTAATGTATTGTTCAGGAGAGTCATTATACCACGATGTTTAGTCAACAGAATACATGTAAACAGGTTTGCACTGACATGATGGAGAACCTCTCAGGGCCACAGTTTCCAACCCCTATAAAATAGACACAAGAACCCACGCTTTTTCTAATGCAAGATTCATTTCAAGATTTACTGATGAGAAGTCCTGTGCAAGAGCTAGATTCTGTCTACTGTTAGCCTCTCACTGAATATAGTTCTGTTGTAATATTACCATTACTGACCTCTTAAAATAACATAAAATACAACTTCAGTAGTAATTGGATGATTATAAAATGTCACTAACTTCAGATAGTAGGAAAAGATTATTTAATGAAAGGAAGTTTGATTTTCAAAGAGGGGAAGAGTTCAGACATATTCACAGACATTTATATTTTTAATTTAGCTGTGCAAAAAAAGATTACAGGTAATTGTAGGCAAGATGGGCTCTACTTCTGCACAACTTTTCTGAACAAGTAACACCATATTCACATCTAACAAGTGAAAGAAAATGAAACATATTCCTCTTTCCCTTCAAAACACAGGGGACAATCCCAAGAAAAGTAACACAGAAACAGATGGATGGGACTGTCTCTGACATCAAACCTATAAAACAAATTTTGTTGACATATATGCGATCATTTGGGATGGGCCAATGTATAATTTGTGCGCGCCATAACTGTGCTGAGAATTGTCACAAAGTGAGATTAGTAATCCCACACTTTGGTGTTACAGCTATTTTCCTCCACCGCAGATGGAAGAAGTTACAAAAGCGTAGTTTGCCAGAAGTTTCAGTGACTTCGCTAGTGCCCTGCATTTACAGGCCAGCCAGTGAAACACAGGCATAGCTGCAGCTGGTGCTGAAGATGAAGCCATTTCTTCAGCTTCTGCATTCTCAGTTACAACTGACGTTTAATTTTTAAGTAGTACAGTAATTAACATAGCAGCCCAAAGTATCTTCCTTAATAACTTAGATAGACCACAGGAATGACAAAACAAAACCGGGAAGGATTTCATATGGGAGGATCTTTAGGAGAGGACAACGGTTGCAGTTACCTTTGTGAAGAAATAACCCTTACATGCTCCTGGCCTCACCAGACAAAAATCTCACAAAGAAAGCAGTGTTGCCTCTGGTTCAATGTTATCTAAAGCTTGTGCTAAGGTCTAACCAGAAGAGATGCCTTGTCTTCATCAAGGGAAACAAGCAACATCCAGGTAAAGGCAATCTCAGCTCCATCTGGGAGAAAAGTTAAACAGCAATGAAATCCAGGTATAGTCAGGCTGTTAGCCCATTACGCCTTTCTAGAACTGGATTTGAGAGGCTAAAGACCGAGCGTTCTTTAGGAAGGTTTGTTTGGGGGTTTTACATTTTTTTACTTTTACTAAGTTGCGTGATTGTGCTGGCAGCTTGCCTTCTACAACAGAAATTAAAACTATTGTGTATTATATTAAGTAATAGAGAAAATGATGGTATTTCAGACTTTTCTTATTTCTTTGCAGAAAATGTATAAAAACCTCGGGGAGGCTTTTATTCTTTTTAATAGCTGAATGACTAAGAAAGTTCCCTCTCTACTAAGTCTGTCTCAGCTTTTCAGTCTCTTCCAGACATTAAAATGTTTGACAAATAGATTATAGACTACTTGTTTTATGAGTTTTGTGGTTTGTTTTTTGTTTTTTGTTTTTGTTTTTTGGGGAGGGGGGTTTGTTTTGGGTTTTGTTTTTGTTTTTGTTTTTTTAAAAATGAAGCTTGACTCTCTAGTGAAAGACAAGCACAATATTTGGTCTGCACAGCTTACAGCATCCATTAAAATCTTCATTAAAGCAACAGCGCCAAACTACTTCAAAGACTGATGTCAGTACGAAATAATGCTTAACACACTGCGCTAACTTCATGTTACGTTGCCAACATAATCATTATGACTATGTTTTCATTTTTCCCTATATTGAAAAAATACAGGCACCAAGTGGAACATTTTGATATAAGTTAGATTAGTTTTAGTTAACAGAGCCTATCAAACATTTACATGTAGGTGAGAACTACAGGTACGCTTACCACGCTACAGGAAATTAATCTGGTAATTGTTAGTGATAAAAGAGAACAAATCCTTTAATAATTTCTATCCTAATAAAAATCACATAATATTTTGAATACATTTAGGTTGTGCAAGTGTCATTTTTGTACACTATAATGCTTTTTATAAACTTCAAAATACAACAGTTACTTTCAGTTTTTTAACATACAGTATAAAAGCAAATAAATAATCTCAAACTAGTTCGTAGAGTCTTCATAGCGGCTATACAGAACTTAAAG
This sequence comes from Burhinus bistriatus, assembly GCA_013397275.1. Taxonomy (NCBI): domain Eukaryota; kingdom Metazoa; phylum Chordata; class Aves; order Charadriiformes; family Burhinidae; genus Burhinus; species Burhinus bistriatus. Next base: position 101,195 of record VYXH01000802.1, on the reverse strand, counting down.
CTATATGCTATAGAAAGCTTCCTTAATTACTCATAGAAAACTTGCAAAGCCTTTTTATTTGTGCCATTGTTATTAATTGCTTTGTGTTTTTCATATCAAGCTTTAAGTCTGCTTCACTTCTGCACACAACATAGCAGAGGAAGTGTTCTATGAACAGAAAGACAGCCAAAACAATTGTGTACTCTTGTTATGTTTCCGTTTCCTATGTTTACTTGTTAAAAAAGAGAAAGTGTCATTCTTTTTCTTTCCTAATAACATGCTAACCAATCTCATTATCATACTGGGAATATATTTATTGCTGTCATAAAGCAAATTTGCTCAGACATCTCCTTGTAATTATAAAAATCAAGATATCTTATACTTCACTGTACAAAACTCTATTTAAGAGTAAATACTTATTAATTTTTCTTTATTGGTTCTACTATTTCATAAACCCAAGACTTAATTTAGTTGGTAGTGAGTGCTAGTGCCCCTTTTTCTATAATAGTTTGAATATTACACCTCATTGACCCTTCAGTAACAAGAGAGGTAATAAATGAAAATACAGATTGTACATTTACTGTATCACCACTTACAAATCACAAGAACCACTTCCTATTTGACAGAAAATCCAGAATAAATACTAGCTTTTTCCTTTCACTTAAAAAATAATGGAATTTTCATACATTCAGAACAAGTTGGGCAACTTCATTTTAACGTGGTGATAAAGTTCAGCCAGTCCAAGCTGCCTGACTGGTAGTGCAGTTATAACTAAAGAAATGCTTGAAATCATCTGGTGCTGCCCTGTACCTGATAGAGTTGCTTGGATTCCTGCTAGCCTAAGTGGAACATCATGTAAATTTATTGCTTCCAAAATTTAACAATTAAAAAAACAACAAACCTACCACCTAATTACAGAAATGAAAAAGTCTCATCACTGGTAAGGCAGAACTTTTTCACAGAACTGGAAGAGGGAAAGATGAGACCCATACCACATATGCTTGATGACATATGTATCAGCACTTCACCTGTATCTAATAGTTCAATTTTATAAAGTTCTAGCTTATACAACATAGCTCATGATATTAAAAAGAAAAAAAAAAAAGTTAAGCCATTTAATGTTACTACTGAAACTTTAATTTATGCATTCCCATGCTTGGGTTACAGACTATAAGGCTGATGCTCTACCTGTGCAAATTTATTTTGCAATTAAAATTGAGGGTATATCTTATAAAGAACAAATTTATAATTTTGGAAAAATACTGTCTAAATCAAGTACAGATGAAGCATTTAGTCCAAAATCTTGGGGTCTGGGGAGAAGGGGGTGGGAGGGAGAATCTTGAGTTCTGCTCGAGCTACCTGCTTCTGCAGGTGTCATTAAGTGGCAGCGTAATCTCCTCCTGCATCAAATTTACAGTCTCGACCCTGGGTTTCAGCATTGGCCCTGACATAAACCATTATCAATGCAGTCTAAAACACACATTTGTCACTTCCCACACCTCATACAACATAATGGAAAGAGAAAGCAGAATGATCTTTCAGGGAAGCTCTCCTTAAATGATGTGAAACCATAAGTAGCATTGTTATGTGGAAGAAATCTCTGACTAGAAGCATGATAAAGTAAATAGGGTGCTTTTGTTTCCTTGGCTGGTGTCACTAAGCCAAAAATCAAGATCTTATTTATCAGTAAGAGTTGAATTCCTCAGGAATTTTCTTCTCTATGATTTCTATTAAGTTACAAGAGCTGATTTTTAATTTTGGGGAGAAAAAGAAGAAACAACATACTGTGCTGTCGTCTTGTAAAAACGAATGAGTGTTTCATAAACAGGGTTCCAAGCCACATAACCAGCTGGGTCTTTTCGTGTTGATTAATCAATCTTGATTTCAAAACTGGAAGAAAGAAAAGAGATAATGAGACTTGACAAACCCCAGAGAATTAAGCAAATTAATAGAACAAACAAGGATTGATCTAAAGGATACCCCACAGGAGAAACAGATCCAAGAGCAAACATCCATTGTCACAAATAGTTACAGATATTTTGCAGTAAAATAATGTGATTAAGAAGTTCTAACTCTGTGACCAAAGATCTATATTAACAGCTCGGAATTACGTGCCTCAGTCCCAACAATCTCTTTCTCTTGTCCATTTATCAGCACTGCAGCCCTCTGGCCTCTCATATATGTAAATTAATGGTGGGTTTAATGCACACAGTCCTTTGGAGACTTTCAACTGGTTGTAATCCCGTCATCTTTAAAAACAGCTACTACCCTGAAAAAGATAAGTCTAAACCTTCAGCACTTCAAGCTGTGTAGCTGCTCCGGAACAGCTACTCAAAGTTATTAATATTCAGTACTAACAGGACAAATACAGAACGTTAACGGGGAGGGGGAAGACGCAGGGCTGAAAGTGGGAAGGGGAAGTCTGAGACCAAGAAACAGATAAGAATGAGAANAAAAAAAAAAGAAAAAGGACAGTGCCGATTGTGTTGGCTTTGGGATCTGATGCTCTGCTTCGATTCAGAGAGGGCCAGAGGAGAAAAAACGCAGAACAATGTTTTCTTTGTGCTGCATGGGATCCTATGGGAGAGCCACCACAGAGGATGAGGGGCTGTCTGCAGGCCACTGGAGCTGGGGGGTCCCAAGGTACAGCTGGCCGGGGTTTTGCACGTGTCTGCCTCTGTTTATGTGTGTGAGAGGGAAAGACAGACAGAGAGGAAGGGTGGCAGAGGGGAGAGAGATTCCCCTGGTTTTCCTTGCATGACCTAAGAACCTGGAACATGAATAATTAAGAGGTCTTAAGGTCAACATAATGATGTCATAGTGAATAAATGACATTCTGACTTGTTTCATAATAGATACGCAAGAAGGTGTACTGAAATCACAGGCAGCAGTTCTGCAAGGACGAGAGGTCCTGCTGGATCCAAGTGTTCCATGTGCAAACACATCAACACTATACCAGAACGACAGATAAAAACAAATAAAATTGTCACGGTTACATATTGAAAGGGAACCATTGTGCTTCAGCATGATGCCAGTTTTGACCCAAGTCACAGAATTTTACTCAGTTACTCTTGTGTCAAACAACAGCATATGGCACAGCCGCAGGCGATCTTCTTGGTAGAGAAAACATCCACTGCTGACTTAAAAGTTCCAGTTAACAATCAGTTCGTCATACCCCTCAGAAAAGCATGTTTGGATTCAGCTTGTAGAAACTGGATTGTTTAATGCTCTTTGAACACTATGTGAAAACATCTTTTATTATAAATGAGGGTTCCCCAGTAAGACCACATCTACTTCATCTTGCACCAACATAGAGGAGCAAGCCTCCCCAACGCTCCTGCCACTAAATTTTAAAGATGCCAGGTCTTGCACGTCATTGACTTTATTCAGTCTCCACCTTATGCCCAAATGAAAGTTTAAACTACTCAAATACACTTTAGTTCCATATTGCTTGGATTTGTAGTACTTGTTTTAGCGATAACAACATCCCTTAAATGTTCTGACCATAACTTAGGTAAATTCAGTTTGCATAATTTTATCTGGGAATTTCAGGACATGGACAGGATTCCTTTTTAACCTTGTCTCAAATTTATTTTGAAGATCAACGTGCCACGACTCAGTGTTCCAGGACCACACAATGTTTCTCAACTTTCTCTTCCCTCAGGTCTGTAGACATCAGAGTGGGGAGGAAAACAGATATATTTAATGCAAAGACACGCACAACCTTATACTGCACCTAACATGGGACAACTGACACAATGAAGGAAGAACACACTGAACTTGCACACGAAAAACCAAGAACCTACTTATAATCCAGTCTTAAATTCTACTCTTAAGATCTTGCCTACCAAAGTAAATATGACTCTTAGAACAGGTTTCTAACCGCACTTTTATTGCCAGAGTATACCACCAGATGGCAAGATTGCAAAATGAAGATATAAACCCCAGCATCCCTATAATGCATTCAGTCAGTGCTGTTTCAAGGACCCCATGCTGGGACATGACAATTGTTTTGTGAGGACTTGCAAGTACTTAAAACGTCCCCCCATGGGTCTGTAAAATAAAGTACTTTAACATTTCTTCATCACTCTTCATGTAGTCAATGCACTCACAATTACAACAGCTAAATTCAACACAAAATTTCCAGTAGGTGAAACAAACAGAATTTGTGACCACCAGCTGTATTTCTCCAAAGAGCATGGTCTCCCCACCATTTTCCTTCTGCTTGCTCTTTCCCTGATACCCACTCTACCCTTTTTGAAAGAGCCTACATGACTGCAGGGAATCACATATCTACACGGCAACGCAACTCAACAAAGATGGCAAATAAAATTATTTTGCAAAGGGAGAGAAAAGACTTTACACAAAGTATACTTACAATCAATTAAGTAATTTTTTTCCCCAGGATACTTTAATTTCTCATGTTATACCCCAATTATCTATAAACCAAGACACAGGACAGCTGCTTCTAAGATCTACCATACCAGGCGTAAATGTGTGCTATAGATAAACAAGCTCAGTTTAGTGGACTGAATTTTATACAGAATACATTCTTTTACATTGTCATTTTAATTCAAACTTTAGGAGAAATGCAAGCCTTCATTAACTACTCAGAAATCCATCACTACAATGCCTCACCCCTAGGATCACAAAGGACACAATGTAAGCACACAGTCCAGCATTGTGTATTTTATATACATTTATGTACACACAGACACATATGTAGGTAAACAAAAGGACATGAAATACTAGTAAGGCTTTATCTTCCTGGCAACAAAACAGATAACTAAGTTGCGCAGCTGAACAAGCTGATGAACAACTCCAGTTGATCCTGAGATACACAACAAAACCAATTATTCTAGAAATAGTTTAGGGACTTTTTCCTTCCATTTGTAGTGTGGCACCTGCTTAATAACATAGTTACACCTCACAACTGTTTAAAATATGGTCATTATCCCTTGAGCTAGAAGAAATTAGGTAGGTGTAAAATAATCAGAATGTCAAGCACATTAAATGTCAAGCATAAATATGAACCAAAATTGGAATCTCTCAAAGATGCTAGTACTCCCACAGATGGGCAAAAATTGTTAACTTCAATAACTACCATTTGTGACTTCCATTATATGAAACACATAAAATTCTTTGCCTTAATGGCCCCTAATAGCTTGAAAGTCGATTTGGAATTAGAAAGTAAAATTAAATGTTATCCAAGTCATCAAGAAAACTTCCTGCCCCAAAACAGAGTTTTATTTGGGACTCTTCAAACACTTCAGGGTATCATTACAACAAACAAACAAAAGCCCCCACCACTTTGCAGGAGAGGAAGGGAGGGATGAGTAATACATGAGCATCTATTACATGGCAGGGCACCAAAAATATAAACTGCCAAGTTATAAAATTTTTTTTCACCCATTAAAATAGCTTGTTCAATCAATTTTTAATTCCAGTATTCAATGACCATCAAAATTAACATCCAGCCCTCTTTCCACAGTGAATATATGCTAACTAAATATTTTAAAGTGAATATATTTAAAATCTAAATTGGATTGGGAACTCTTTCAAGATGGGATTTTCTTTCAACTACATTCATATCATACTAGCAAAGCATAGTCGCAACCACAGTTTAGGCTTCTGGACTTAACTAAAATTAAAGCATTAAAGAAATATATAAAAGAACACAACACACATTATGCTATGATCAGGTAGTAACACCTATTACTAGATGTTTGATGAAAATCACACAAATGTATTTTTTTGCCTGTAAGGAGCTTCTCCTTTATTATTCACGTTTCCTTCCATATTACCTATTTAATTTTCTATTTGACCTGTATGGCAAAGGTAATCTTACAGGATATTCGGTGCTTAGAAATAGCTCTACTTAGAAGGCTTCAACTGAGAAACTCCCTGAAAAGAGTCTGTGGTGTTGGACAAGCCCTGACCCCGTCACAGAAAGGTTTACATGTCAAGAATGTGTCACAAAATATGGAGGTATTTAGATACTCATGTGGAAGAGATTCATACTCTTGGAGAGAAGCAGAATGGAAACTTTTCTCATCTTTGCCCATTCCAACCCTACTTATCCCCTTCCTTTCAACCATGGGGCGCTCTTCTGGGAAGAGCAATAACAGAATCAATTGTCTGACAAATAGATCAAGAGAAATGGGACTGAGGTCACCAAATCACTTCACCTCAGCCATATGAAACTGTCAGCCAGTAGTAATAATGAAATTGATTTGATTTGAAGTAATCAAGCATCAAGGTTAAAATACCTCCACGTAACCGGCTCCTAGCTGCGTGCTTAGTAAGAGAAGGAAAAAAACATTCAGTGGAGTTGAAACGAGTTTTCCTTTAAAGTTACAGAAAACGTCTAACATGTCATACCTCTACCAGCATGTATTTTTCCATGTTTCAGAATTTTTAGATTATAAGAGAAAACTCAAACTCACAAACCTATACAATTCTACAATCAATTTATGGGATTAGGGCAACAAGTATTTACTACCGCGGATTAAGAAACAAAGGCTCTATTGACTGTTTAGCACTTGCTAACATGCCATTTCCTTTCCATTCAGTACTGCTTAAATCTATACTTCAAATACAAAACTAACAAGAAAGTACTAAGTATAAAGGTATTAATAACTGCAGTTAAAACAACATTAAAGGCTTTGTTGGCTTTCTTCTTTGCCTAATGAAATAGTAAGAAAACATATAAACCCAAAAATTATTTATGTAAAATGAGCCAATGAGCACTTATTCTTGAGATCTTCATAAAAATAACATATTTTCTTGTCCTACTGTGAACCAGTCCCAGACTCAATTTAAGTATCTGTTCATACTTAAAAAAAAAAAAAAAAAAATCCTCTTCAAGGTTCAAGAACACTCTCTAAAGCACTTACTCTATAAAAAGAAATCTTACTGAGAGAGTATATGCACCTGATTTATTTCAGGAAACCAAATGAAAATAACAAGAGTGCCACCTATCCTTCATTATAAATAACAGAACTTCTCATGGACTGACCTTGCTGTTAAAAATCCTGTATAACAAAACCTGACAGTTAAGAACGCATAAAACTCTCCATCTGGGCAGAAACTTGGTTAAAAAATAAAACAGAAAGGAGCGTTGCATGTAAAAGCAGAAGGAAAAAGAAACGGAGGAGGTTTTGGAAAAAAAGTGAAAATCTGTTAGGTATAAAGAGCATAAAACCCAAAAGATTAAAAACCCAGCAAAGCTAAAGACATTTTAAAGCTTGCAGCCACATTTGGGGCTTTGGTAATGATTTTATAAAAATAGGTCTGCATGTAACATGCAACTAGCAAGCTTGGTCTAAACCAAGCTGCTGTACACAAGCAGCAACTGTCAACTAACAGGCGAAAGGAAAGATTCTTCCACTGCAGACAGACTGGAGCAGCAGAGCTGGGGGTGCAGGTGGGGGTTCATTTTCTTTCTTCTTTTTTTTTTTTTTTCTCTCTAAGATTATAGTGGATATCTTAGCAATACAGACTAGTAATCCCGGCACCTTTATCAGGCAAATAAGTAGAAATTATTAAAAGCTAAAAATAAACACACAGATAAACACCTTTTATTGGGGAAGAAAGTCAGTTCCCCATTTCTGTAGAGGAAAGGCAGGCTTCACAAGTTTCCTGTGTGCAGGCGCATGATGGACAGTCAGTTGGATCTACGTATCTGGAGACACTAAAATCCAATACATATTCCTCAGCTTTCGAAAATGCCTTCCATGAAGACAGTCATATGAAAATTAAGCCACAAAGAGATAATACATAAGGCCTTTGGAAAGGAAAAAACTGGCTAAGACAGGAACCAGAGTGGGAGCAAGTGCTCCATTCTCCCACCTGCAGCAGGTCCTGGCAGAGCTCTTCAGGGAGCTGCGCTGCAACCTGGAGGCTCTCCGTATTCGCACGTCACCCAGGAAAGGGAGCACGCAGCAACATGGCAAAGCCAAGTGATTCATGCCAAGATGATGAGGACTAACCATGAAGAAGTGAAAAGACCTCTCAAGACTCTAACTGGACATTTAAGTGTCAGGTGAATTTCAGCACAGGTATCCACGAAACAACACACACATCAAAAACCATCCTAAACAGCTCAAATGGATGATCTCCAAGGTTATTCCTTCCATACAGAAGGGAGGGTTTGGCATGACTGTGGACAGTTGACCTTACCTGGGACATTCCTTACCTTTTCACATGCAAAATCTTAGGACGCAACCACACAGAGCAGAAAATAGCCATCTACGTACCCTTACACAGCAATCACCATTGCCTGGTGTTGGATGGAAATCTCTTGATGGTGAAACACTATTTTTTAAATCAAGTGGACAGCCAAAGCTGACAGCTAAATGATCATCCACGCTAAATTTCCAAGAAGACTGAGGTGTGAGACACCAAGCACCAGCAAGAATTGGTCGCCAAGCAGATCCCCTACAGAGAGATGATTTACAGGATAAACAAAATGCAGTGTCATGTTGGAAGGTAACAGAGATTACTTCAAACCTGTCACAATTCACAATTTTAACCCCCAAAAAAGTACTACCCTTCTAATGTTTTACTGTCAGAAAAAGGCGGAAAGCAGTCCAACGGAGTATTGCAACCTCTCCAAAGAAAAGGATGGGAACTCAAAAAAAGATGAGTATATATCAAGTTCCCCAGAAGAAGCTCCACAGGGAAGAGTCCCTATGGATTGATTTACAGAAAACAGAGAATGATAATTTATCTATTGATGGAGTTTTGCTCTAGTGGTTTATACAACATCGGCAAAGTCCCTACATGTAATTACAGCTATATACTCAATCAGGGACTACATATTATTTCACTCTTGTTCAGCTCTGTTTGGAATCACATCCTAGAGATTTAAAATTGTACTCCAGTATGGCATTAAAAAAATCTGCTGTATAGTCTCCCATCAGAGAAGTTTCAGAAGGATGCTATTAATAAGTACGGAAACAAATACAAGAAATGGCAGAAAAGCAGAAGTGTGACAAATATTTCCTATTAACACATGCATATGGTTTCACTCAAAACAAATTTTCTTGCAAGAAACCTGTTTATATAATACTATTAAGTTGTTCTGTTACCAAACTGGCTGTAAGTTTATAATGGGATCGCTTTGATTTAGGTACTGTAAAAATTTAAGCTGGAAGAAACAAAATTCAAATATATATGGAAATAATGGAGGGAAAATCCTGGAGGAAAACTCCTGTAATATATTTAAGAGAGGGAAAAAGAAGTAAAGATAAAACACCCAAAGCTTTGTTTCTGAGCTCCTAACGAATGCCAAAAGCCCAAGTTAAGAGCAGGGAGGCTGGGATCCACACAAAAATGTGCAAGACAGATTCATAATTTGCTGCATTGTACAAAGTTATTAAATCTTCTGTAATGAATAGGAGGGTCATTTGCTGGCCTTTGCTTAATGTATCACATGCGTTTACAAGGGAGTACCTTAGCTTTTTTCCTAGTCCATCATGTACAGACGTGACCACCTGCACTCGCACAACAAACTTAACACAGGATAAAAAAAAAAACTTCACCACACCAAAAATTCCAACTGCTATTAGAGGTAAGAATCAGAACTTCACCAGCTTACAGGTGCATAAATTGTTAATAACTTAGTAGTACTGGTCCCTGGGTGGGATTGCTGTTAGTCAGTACCTTCTTCTCAGAAGTATCTACATTATAACAGCAAAATAAGTTACACCCAGTTCACACTTACCTTAAGTTCTTCATGCAAACTTGCAATTTGAAGTGATTTAAAGAAGCCCATCATGCAGCAGGGGCCACATGTCCAAAAGGCATTGTTTGATCAACTATGTTGCTGTCAATATTACCAATGTGCTATTTGAGTAGCCAGCTGCAACAGTATTTTTAAGCAATTTTTAATCCAAGTTCATGCTTGGATGAAATAAACAATTTGAATAAAGAATTCTACTGCAAATGGCAATTTTTTTCTTGGCATTTATTTGCTTTTGGAACCTGGATTAGCCTTCATCCTTGGTGTGACTGAAGTAGAACTGATATGTGATAATGCCATAAATGCTGCAGGAGGTTAATGCAGTAATAGGAAATACATACACAAAAAACCGACCCAAACTATGTGAGGTTAACATTACTCACCGCACCCCAAGTACAGAGAGAGAAAGGATATCAAATCACCCTTCTCATTCTCAAATAGCGGCCTGTAACAAGTCTCTAAGCTCCTCATCTAGTGAAAGCTGGGACCTGCTTCCCACAGAGGAACAAACCCATGAATGCCATACAAGACCTCTGAGAGAGGAAGCAGCTCCTGAATCCTCAGCTGCCCTCAAGTATGGCACTTCAACGATGCAGTCACTTGGGGGAAGACATCTTAGAAGCTCACAGGACTTAAAAGGCACTTTCTTGCAGAGACAGGTAAACGTGGAAACTATGTGCATATGCTGCTGTTTAAGGACCTGCCCTGGGTTGCTAAACCTACCTTGTACCATTGTAATTCTGGAATTTATGGCAATCAAGGAAAGAGCAGGTGGGAAAAATAAAATAATGGCTCAATAGACAAGTATGTTCTTGCAGCTGGGAATTGCAGAAAGCATAATGGCACACCTACGCTTTTCAGGTTAGAGTGACACTAGTCTTTTGTCAAGCAAGGATCCTGCACATTTAAAGAAAAGTAAAAGAGAGAAAACACTTCAGGAGAAGCAGATGCATGAACCCTCCCAGCAAGTGTTCAATGGTGGAAGACAGACAAGTACTTTCAGCGCTGTCTTCTACCATAGGTAAATATGGTTGCAAGAATATTTTTCCTTATTTTCAGAGATCAAAAGCAAAAATATGAAACTAACATAACAACTTGTTACACTGGGAAACAAATGGGGAAAGTTAGTCAGAAGCTCTACATACACATTCATTTCAAAAAAATACCATGACCCATCCAAATACGTAGCACTATGTTGGGGAGGGGCAGCACTTTTCTGCAGCACCATCACTACTGCAGCCTTCCAAGATGAGGGTGTGTTGCTAACTGCAGTCCTATAATTGTGAGAAAAAATAAACATTCTTTTTAGTATTAATACTTATTTAATGTTCACTGCTTGCTTTCTGATTTGAAAATAACAAATGCAATGCTTTCTGCTTCTTATCTGTCCCCCAATTAATAGCACCGGAACAGCTAAATAAAAATGCTACACTCTCCCTATATATATAAGAACAAACACGCACCCAGTTCAAAATTGCTAGTCTTCCTCCAATTTCAGTCAAGTTAATTGAAAAGGACACTTGCAGGAGGGACTCCCATTTGACTTGTTTTGTTCTGTGGATTGTAGGAAGCATTTGATACTGCTTCACTGGAGAAGCATGGCAGTTTCACAGTGCTGCCCCAGCCCTGAGGAACACACTCCCCAAGAGCCGACTCAGCCACTCACTCATTCTCACAAAGTTAGTCAATAGAGTAATCACAGTCACGGTGCCTTCCACAGCCTTTTTGTTACCGTGAGTGCTTAAAGCCACACATTCTGGATGTCACAGCAGAAGTAGTCTGTGAATAAATACAGAATCATAGAATCACAGAATCACCTAGGTTGGAAGTGACCTTTAAGATCATTGAGTCCAACCATCAACCTAACACTGCCAAAACCACCACTAAACCATGTCCCTCAGCACCACATCTGCCTGTCTTTTAAATACCTCCAGGGACGGCAATTCCACCACTTCCCTGGCCAGGCTCTTCCAATGTTTGATAACCCTTTCAAGTGAAGAAGTTTTTCCTAATATCCAATCTAAACCTCCCCTGGTGCAACTTGAGGCCATTTCCTCTCGTCCTGTCGCTTGTTACTTGGAAGAAGAGACCAACCCCCACCTGGCTACAACCTCCTCTCAGGTAGTTGTAGAGGGCGATAACATCTCCCCCTCAACCTTCTCTTCTCCAGACTAAACAACTCCAGTTCCCTCAGCTGCTCGTCAGAAGACTTGTGCTCCAGACCCCTCATCAGCTTCCCTGCCCTTCTCCGGACACGCTCCAGCACCTCAATGTCTTTCTTGTCGTGAGGGGCCCAAAACCGAACACAGTATTCGAGGTGGGGGCCTCACCAGTGCTGAGTACAGGGGGACGATCACTGCCCTAGTCCCAATAGCCACACTATTGCTGATACAGGCCAGGATGCTGTTGGCCGCCTTGGCCACCTGGGCACACTGCTGGCTCATGTTCAGCTGACTGTTGGCCAACACTCCCAGGTTCTTTTCTGCCAGGCAGCTTTCTAGCCACTCCTCCCCAAGCCTGTAGCGCTGCCTGGGGTTGTTGTGACCCAAGTGCAGGACCCGGCACTTGGCCTTGTTGAACTTCATACCATTAAATACCATACATAAGTATTTTTAAAGGTACTCTGTAAAGCTTCATTCTGACCGAGACAGCCTTCTTAGTCTCCTGTTTCTTTACAGCCATTACCATCTGTGCTGCAAGAGGCAACTTTGCAATCCTTTTTTCCCCTCAGACTACTACCCAAAGACACCAATAAAACAAAAACTACTCAGTAAACTGCTGCAGATTGCTAAATCATGGCCTTACGCAAAGCTCATCAGCTTGACTTGGATATTGTAATCACCAATAATAATTCAGATTTTTCATGTAAAATGCCATCCTGTTCCCCACTCAGAATTATTGATCTTCAAAATAGCCTTCCTAAGCCAAAATGCATCAGGCAAAAATAACGAGTTCATTTCTTTCCAATTAATTCAACCTGGCTCACAGGACAGAAAGGCAAATTTTATTTGCCTCTGAAACACAAAGACTGTTCCAAATTTCTAGCACTTGAAAGATTCTCTATACAAGTAATAGTACCTGCCCAAATGTCTCTTCCTTTAAAATTAGCACCTAAAATTAAAAAAGCAGCTTCTGTATCCTGCAGGATTTCCTTAACTGCTTAAATCCTCAAGGGTTTGCTATAAATGGGGCAAAGAAATCTAACACCAGAGCAAATGAAAAAATAGCCCTCTTGACCCTGTTCCAGGAGGAAAAGATCAAAACCAGAAACATCCAGACACCGCCCACAAGCCAAAAAGTTTTGTTTGGTGATCGCTGTAGCTCATTAGCACTGATACCCCAAATGCAGCCACTCTGCACAGAATCAGGCCAAGCGTATTTCACGGCCTTTACTATTTTTCCAATGATAGTGTGAAAGATTGTCATGTAGGCAAGAACTTTACAAAGCCTGAAAAATCATAACCCAGCTCCACCCAGGAACCGGCCTCCACACATTCAGGCATTAAAAGCATCAGTATGAGGTTTGTCAATTCCCTAACACAAGACACAGACAAGTGCTGTGCACAGCAGTATCTTCATTTGCAGGAAGCAGACATGAAGATACCCAAACCTAACTATCAAATGCAGTTTGTTTCAAGCTGGCACATGAAATGTCCGCTTGCTATAGCAACACCAGTCACAAACAGTTTGCAATTTCCCCCTTCCCCTTTCACTTCCAGCTTCCCGGGAAATTGCAGCTACTTGGCCAGCTTTCTCGACATTGTGATTACTGTGTTTATCATTTCAGTAAAGCTGAAGTACAGGGTGAAGATGATGCACCTGCTCAAGATGGTACAAACTGTGAGTACCTGCTTTCTTTAAGGTTTACATCGCTGTGACACAGCCGGTCTATAGCAAGACTCTCACAGGCAATTCCAAAAGCAGTTCAAGGTTCCACTTCCAATTCTTTAAGCAACCCCATTTCTTTACAGAGTAAGTTTTGACTGTGAGTTGTTAGACCTACATTTCCCTGGAAAGGATATATACCCGGGAAAAAAATATAGGAAGGTCATGAATAAAGTCTTCTCTGATGAAGGTACATAGACACAAGGCAGCCACTTGGATGCCAGACAGAACTGAAATGAAAGCGTCTCTGGGAAACTCCCTTCCTGAGCAAGAACATCTCAACACCAAAAGCAGCCCCAGAAACCAAAATTTTCTGTTCACTAGCAACGTCCTCCCATCATCTTTTATTGCCCCTAATTCCATACCGATATCAAAGTTTTGACTCCGAAAAGATTGATTTCACGTAAGAGTGAAAGCTAGCAACAAGAATAGGTCTTGGTAAATGACAGATATGCGTTACACTCTATTAATCCTTCTTTGGAAATGACAGACAGCTATAGCTACAGTCTAAGGCATTGTACGTATTGTGCGAACACCACCTAAGTGTAGATAACTCAAAAAGACAGGACAAATATCTAAAAGGAACGTTAGACAATCACATCCTACTCCCCAATTTTCAACAAAATGAGAATTTCTGAAGTACATATTATGTATTATTAGTTTCTAACTTAAAGATTTCACAAATGCTTCAAGAAAACGGGTCTAGTAAAAACACTTTGCTCCTCAGTCCACTAGAGCAATTAAACATTCTAGTACTCTCTGTCACTGCTGTCCACAAGCAACCAGGGACTAAGTTTTGTTGGCAGAGCTGTGTGGAAAAGCTTACAGCGTTCCCTGCTTATATTCTGCTTAGGCAAATGCATTGCTAACAGCCTTGGACTGTCAATTCTGACCATCTATAAGCAGCAGTGAGCCTCTGCCCTAACCCTAATACTCACTAGAATAACATCTTAAAACATTCATATTCTTCTTCAGAAGACTGTCTTAAAATCACTCTTAAACTAATTTAATGCAAGATTTTTTTTTAATACTCTCCTAATTTTTTCATCATCAAGGTCCTAGAGTGTGATTTTAACCAACCCTACAAATAGAAGTGTAGCTTATTTAAAAACAGAACAAAATTGACATTCCCATCTAATTGCACAATGACAGGAATAACCTTTATGGAAAAAAGCAATGCTTAGTTTGCTTATCAGAAAATTCAGCAATTTACCAAACATCTGAAAATGCAAAAAATGTGTGGGGAATGATATGAAAAAACTGATCTTAACTGAAAAACTATAGCTTGTCTGAATTTTATTTTCTTTGCATTCTTTAAAAGGAAATTTAGACAGCTCTGCACTCATATTGAATCTAAATATAACTGCAATACAGCATGCTAGATAATTCTCATAGGAGAGATGACATATCAGTAGCAACCAGACCGCGATGTGGATTAGGATAATGGGGAAGACAGAGGAGGAAGAACACAGAGCTGTCTTCTGCATAGCATTTTTCATGCACACTGTGCATCAACACAATCAAACACCACAGTCACCTTGTTGAATAATGAATAACAAAATGAAAAGAAAATTAAGGAGCAGTAAGCAAGGGAGAAAAGATTCAAGCTGACATTTCCAATGAGAGGAAGTCACCGAGAGGATCATAGTGACTGTTCCAGATGGCAGGAGCTATTTTGGCCAGACTACCTGGCTAGGACAGGAGCTGCAGTTAGGTAACCAGAAGGGAGCAGGAAGAAGGAAAGGAACAAAGGGAAAAACCATCACAGAAAATGGGATTTTTAGCCTGCGGGCCTCCTCAGAACCTTGTAAGTAACAGAAAGTTACAAAATGAAATAGTAACTCACTACGATCGTTTAGGAAAAGGAAACCAATTATCACTCAAGATTAGGGACACAGAGATTCCTTTTGGCCACCGTATGGATTAATTATCTCTCCCATGACTGGCTTTCTATAAACACTTAAATCGACTATTTTTTAACAAGTAAACCTTACGTGTGCTTTAGGCAACATAAAGCATCTCACCATCTAATTGTATTCTTCGTCTGTACTTTTCCCCATCAACCTCCCTTACAGTACTGGGAAGAAAGCAAAAGTCCTTCTATATATATTAATAATTTTTTTGTTTGTTTGCCTTAAGGTTCAATGCGTATTCTGACTGTCAGAAGTGATTTCCCTGCTCACTGAGCAAATATTTTCAACAATGATTTTCTTTTTTATTTACTACTATTAGACAATGATTATACAGACACAGATAATAGAAATGCAGGCAGGTCAGAGTGCATCAAAGATTTATCTCTGGGTAGGAAGTCTAGTTTCATTAAATATAAAAATGAAGTTTATGTAAGCGGAACACTGGGTTGCCATGGGTTGGCTTTGGGACATAGGTGACAAAGTTGCAACTAAATTATGAAGAACATAATGAAGGACAGTAAGAACCTCACGTGACCCCAAGCCTATATGTTAGGTGAATATACGACTTTCAGAAGAGGACTGTTTTAAACAGTATATCAAAATATATATCAAAGACCTGAAATTGGATTACTTCTTATGTCCTGATGCTTGCTAAAAACAAATAATTTGTACTCTATTGCACTGGGCTTAATATGAGAAATAAAATGCAAAGTAAGAAAATACAAGACAAGCGCAGAATTGATCTCAAGTAGGTTTTGCATACAGAGCCATCATCTGAAAGGAATGTGTGAACAATATGCCATTACAAAAAGAAACTCACGGCTAAGTTGACGTTCAGAAATAGGTATGCGTTTCCAGAGTATTCAATCTAATTTTAGAATGACTGAAGGATTTTCCCACAGATTGTATTTAAAGGCCTGAACTGAAATGATCCCAGGGGTCTTGCAAACAGCCCACTCCTTTGCCCTTGCTTGCTGTAAACCAAACGCACAGCGGCGGCATGGACATCCATTAAAGAAAGGGTAAAGCCTGAGTAGCTCCTGTCAAAAAGGCTGATGTACTGCTAAGAAGGTCTTCTAGTTAGTAGCCCGATGGTGGTATCAACATTTATAGAACTGAAAGACCCAGTACAACAGAGTTTCAAATTATCTGATCAGCTAACAAGGAAAGTATCACTGTAGAGGTGAAATTAAAAGCACTCAAGTGAAGCATAGTCACCTTTTCACTTTGGAATTTAAACACCAGTGGCTTTCAGTAGGACTTAGGAACCTAATTGCTGGATACATGAAGGCATTTAGCCCAAATAAGCACCAATTACAATTACAAAGAATTCCAAGATTTTTATTCTTACCACCAGGTATCAGCAGAGGGGTCTAACACGTCAACTGAACTACATTAGTCTCCTTGTCACATTGCAAGGTCTCTACCGCACAAAAACTCTAAACCCTGGTATAATTTACAAATGCTTAAGTGTATGTGAAAGTTAATTAAGAGAGGTACTTACAAAATGTCTAAAGCTTCTTTGAAATTACCAGAATATCTTTGCAGTTGTTATAAGTGAACTGCTAAACAGAACTAAAATTCAAGCAAGATCAGATTCCAAAAAGGAGTATATTCAACAAAAAGGCTGAATAGAAAACTCAGAATTATTTCAGGCAAACCTTTATGTGTTCATTAAATACCATGAAAAAAAACAATAAACTGGAATATGGAAAACAAAGCACCAGGACAGTTTAACAAAGTGAAGATGGAACAACACAAGATACAAACATCAGCTTGTCAAGCAATAGCCATATCACACATTTGAATACAATAGCTAACTTAGAAAATCCACTACATCATGCACTTTGGAAAATGGATGGGATGTCAAAAGATACCAACATGTAGAAAATTGGGAGGTTTGTTTAATAGATAATAAAAGAAATGCAGGCAATACCATTCTGTCACTAGTAAAATAATGGTGTAAACCGAGAAAAAGAAAAGCACACACCAACTATATAAGAATGATCTGAACCATGGACAATCCATAGCTATTGCCAGTGTATTAGGAATATGAATACAAAAACATAGCTTTCTGTTTCTTTAAGTAAATAGAAAACAATTCATAAATAAAAGCCTAAGCTTTTTTTTTAATCGAGCCATAGTGTTAAACAATTTTAAATACAAAAAGAAATAAAATCAGGTCTGTTAAAAGAATTATTAAATATCTGTGTTAAAGTAATGAAAAATAGCAAGGCTTCACATTTTTTCATTATTATTGAAAAGCATAACTGGACACTACAAAAGTAAGAAAAGTTGTTCCCCAATAGACAAAAGTAACATTAGGATTATTAAAGAAATCAAAATTTGTACAGAAAACAAGCTTTTGCAATTAAAGGCCAGCGTGTACTCTAGAGACCATGTACAAGATAACAGGAAATCTGGAATAAGAAAAGATATATGAGATTACAAGACAAGATCCAAGCTTTCAATGCAAAAATAAGTACAGTTCTGATTTCAAATATTGTCAAGATCATCATATAATGGTTAGGGAAGCTCTAGACCTTTCGTGGCTCTTGCTCCTCAGGATACAAAGTACTCCATACTACTGCAACAGCAACAATTGTTCAAATACATTAAATAAAAATAAGTTAATAATTCAGCCAGAGAAGAATGTTGGTAATGACAAACAATTGAGAAGCAACGATTCCTAAGGAAATATAAATTATGAATGTAGAATGGTTATACAACTAAGAGCAGGGAGAAATGAGAAAAAACCCCTGTGACTAGCTGAGCTAATGAAGCCTTGCTTGCTTCTCTTCTGTCTAATAATATGCAATATTAAAATGGAGCTTTCTTCACAAATTAGTGACATTTCATAAGATCTTATTCCCAAGCAGATTTTTGGTATTCAACAGGGATCATCAGCCTTTTTCTTAGGGCTTTTTTTCCCCTCAACCTGGTCATCTGTTTCACTGCTGGCAGGAACTCTGTGTCTTTCTGTCTCTACCTGCCTGCCAAATAGACTAAAACTGGCGCAAGGATTCAAGAATTATTGCAGTGTGGGGAAAGAGAGGATGCATGCAAAGACACACCAACAGATTTCATCTGAATGCTTCTGAGGGCAACAAATGCCAAATCCTTGCAGCTCCTCCTCAGTCATTTCATCTTCTCCCCTTGCGTTCTGCCCTCCCTGACCCCCACTCATAAGCACAGCCTAAGTCTGGAAAGGAATCTAGGTTTCGGGAATGAATCACCTCTCAGCGTTTCTCTTTATGAGATTTTTTTCTCTGTGGAAACTCAGCAAGAAATCATACATATGCAACAGAAATCTCAACAAACTACATTTATTATAAGTCCAGAAAAGGGAATTAAAATAATTTATTCTTTTTAGCTAGACAAATATTTTGCACAAGTTAAAAACAAGCCATTTTCTGATTATTAACAATGAGGACAAACAAGGGAAATGGTCGCAGTGAACTTGTCAAGCCTTCACAGCACCTCATCGTGAGGGAAGCTACCCTACTTTCCAAAGCAGTTTTCTTCAGACTCATCACTTTCTGCTAGCAGATGGGAAGCTGAAGATAGAAAGAAGGATAATTTACACCTAGCACCAAGGGGGGGAGGGGGGGGAAATCTCAGCAGTGAGATCCCACAAATCTCTGCAAGNACGGGGAATCAAAGACGTTTCCTGGTGCTGCCCCCATGTTCTAAATGCCTGAGCTGAGCTCTACCAGCCTCTTCTGTCCTGTGCTCTTCTGCTATAATTGGTTCTATTTGCTCATTTTCCTAATTGCCTATCAGTTCTAACATAAAAGTAGTTGCAAGCTTCAGAAGTCTAAGAAAGAGTTCCATCATCAAAAAACCTTCCTTGTACTGTAAAAACTGAAAAATATGGGGTTTTTAAGACCCAAAACACTTGGAGTAATCCTTAATCCTAAATTCCTGTCTGGATTAGTTTCTTCACCAAGTGGTCAGGTTTTTACTAACTCAGAGAGGCACTGATGGCAAAAGAGGTTATAATTATGCAGCAACAAAGCAAACGTAGCTCTGTGATGCACACTAACGTAGGCTCGCTGATGGAGATGACAGTCTATATTTTGCCATTGACAGCCATCATTTTCTGGAAGTTGTGATGATACAGTAAAAATACCACTAGCCTTAAGTCATATAACTTTTTTTTTCTTTCCACCACAAAACAAATCATCAGTGCTATTGGCACGTAAGAATATTTATCAGCAGCAGTACTAAAAACAAAACCCAACAATGCCTCCCCACAACAAACCAAGTTGAACTAAACAACTTTAAACTGCAATATTTGCTATATTCAAGGAAGAAAAAAAAACCAACCAAACAAAAAAACCACAAACAAATTCAATAAGCTCACCTAGTGCCAGAAAGAACAATATGCTAACATTTTTTAGCATCATTTCTCATAATTTTCTAGATGACAAAGCATACTGTATTTATATTGGCATGTGTCTGTGTATGCACCTGTGCCCTTTTTTATATGGTTACATAGAAATGTATAAAGGTTTTGGAAACACCATCACTAAAACTCTGAAAGCATTCACACCATCTTATCTACACCCAACTTTAAATTCAGATTGAAATGGAAACCAAGAAATTTGGGAGTGATTCTTTGGTTTTACTGTCAATCACTTATTGAACAAATTAAGTAAGCAGGAGTGGGCTGGTTTGCTCCCTCAGTGCTAACATTCATGCAGTGGTTAACACTGCGAGTCTTGCCCAAACTATTCCCACCTCAGGTAAGAGGGAATGGCATTTGCACAATACTTTATAGATTCTCTAGACTGAACAGTTCCACTGATCCTATAGCAGATATGTGGCATGTTACAAAGGAAATAATTGACCTTTTTTTTGTTTGTTTAGTAAAAAAACGCCTTCAGGTTAAACGCCTTGAGATTAGTAGATGCATATTCTTGGAACCTTCATGGGGTTATCAGCTTCCCTGTCACAACCAGACTGGAAAGACTGCAATAAAGAGAAATATCATAGGCGTGTTTTAATATAAATATTAAACTCTGCTTCTCTGTCAAGACTCTGACATTAATGATGTTTGAGAGCTGATGATAATGTTATGCATATCCCGACTTCCAGCTCGTGCAAATGAGATTACACTGGAGTTCTATCACAAGAGATGAACAGGATGGAATCATTTATTTCCCTTTAGTTCAAATTTCAATAGCCAGCTGAGAAAATGCAGGGATTAAAAAGTAATTATATGCATGCTTCTTCAAGCAAAAAGCTTCCATTCCCCTTCTCTCTAAAAGAAAAGAGGTCATCATCAACAGAGTAGGATGGGAATCAGGGTGAGAACGTTTCTAAGGAGGTTTGCCTTTCAGAGGGTAGGCATAGAATTGCAAGACTGATTCTTAAACAGAGGTGTGAACATAATCAAGCTCTTGAGGCTAAGAATTCTCAGGACATATACACACACACACATATAAAAGCCTGAAACAATCAATGATAAAGGTTTAATGGAAGTATTAATGCTTCTATATATTATTTCTGGACAAATAATAGGTGCTTAACAGAAAAATAGAATACAAATGTAGACACTCACATACACCCAGAATTATGGAATCACGGAATTTTCAGAGTTGGAAGGGACCTCTAGAGATCATCTAGTCCAACTCCCCTGCTGATGCAGGATTGCCTAGAGCACATTACTCAGGACTGCATCCAGGCGGGTCTTGAAAATCTCCAGAGAAGGGAACTCCACAACCTCCCTGGGCAGCCTGTTCCAGTGCTTTGTCACTCTTATGTTTGAATGGAACTTCCTGTGTTCCAACTTGTGCTCGTTGCCCCTCGTCCTGTCACTGGGAACCACTGAAAAGAGTCTGGCTCCACCCTCCTCCAACCCACCCTTTAGACACTTACAAGCAAGAATAAGGTCTCCCCTCAGCCTTCTCTTCTCCAGGCTAAAGAGTCCCAGCTCTCTCAGCCTTTCCTCATAAGGGAGGTGCTCCAATCCCCCAATCATCTTTGTTGCCCTACGCTGGACTCTCTCCAGTAGTTCCCTGTCCCGCTTGAGCTGGGGAGCCCAGGACTGGACACAGTATTGCAGTTGTGGCCTCACCAGTGCAGAGTAGAAGACAAAAACCAGAAGTACACCATAATTGTTTGTATATTAGAGAAGTCAGAATATTGCCAAATAATTAAGTGCATTTTCTTCCTTTCAGAAAGCTAACTTCAACCTCTGTAGACTTGAGAAATCTACATGGATCTGGATGAAATATGGAAAAAGAGAACATGAGCTGCCTCCTTAAGTGTCAAGTCATCATAGGAGGATATTTGATTCCCCCCCTCCCCCCCCCCATAATGTGAACATAAAAGAAACTGTACTACAGCAAGATCCCTGCACCATTTTCTCTTGGAATCGTTGCATTAGACCATCAGTTGGAGACAAGCACTGACTGAACAAATAAAGAGATATTTATCTACAAACAGTGTAATGGATTAAATCTTAAATTAGAGATATAAATGAAGCAAAAACTAGTCTATAATTTGGTTTTGTGACCATCTATTTTGTTGAGAGTTAAATTTGTTACGATCCTTATGAACTGACCTGCAGTATCACCATAAAGAAAATTTAAACCAGTTTATCTCATTTCGCTAAATTTTTTTAATAGCCTTATAAATGCCTTGATGTATAAAGCATGTGGTTATTTAGATAGTTGTCCTCCATCATTCTGAAATTAATTTTCCTCAAACACTCAATTTCCTGGCTGAAGTCTAAAAGAAAGTAATACAAAGAGAACTTCCAAGGTTAACCTTGACTATGAAATAGATTAAGGGAGCCTTTAGTTCAAGAGGATCCTCATTCAGAAACTGCTACACCCAATAGAGTGATGAAAACAGTAAAAAATTTCTGGACCGGTCTTAAACAAAATAGTAAAAGATGAGACTCGGAATGACCACTCCTCATAGTGAAGACTGTCCTCTTATCACAGTTTTCCTATAATTCCTTCAAAAGTCTCTGATTTCTACCTGCAACTACCACACGTTGATTACAATGATTTTGTGAGTGGCTGGAATTTTCCCAGAAATGTTTCCAAATACAGTCAAGTTCACTTGGCACACGAGCTGATTAAAAAAGAGATTATTAGCGGAGAACTGAGTGGAGTCCTCAGTGGAATTATCAGGAGAAACTTCTGCAGACACAAAAACCACTTCACCTCTCTGTTTCTGTAACCATCTGCGCCCGGGTCAGTCCAGCAGGATGGTAGAGCCTGGTAAGTGTCAGTAAAGAGCCCAGGCATGAATGCTACACTCTGTTCAGTTGGAAGGCAGGCTAATCAGTTTTGACCTTCGCTATGAAAGCTAAGCAACTTCACAGTGAAGACTTATGACTTCCCTTCTTACTTAACAGGAATTTTGAAGTAAATTCACTCATTGTTGGCCCTCAAAAACAAGTCCTAAAATTGAAGACATTCCATGCTCAATTGTTGAACAGAGGAGCCGTTCAGGTTGCAGTACTGTGATAGCTACTGACGATCAAGTTCTAACAGCAACATGATTAAGTTTACGTAATTATATCAAGAAATGAGAAAAGCCTGAAGTATTTTCATTTGACCCAGAAAGGATGCTTGACATGCAGACTTTGTTTCATTTATGATTAAATGAAAACTGAGTACCATTAAGAACTTAAGGTGGGAGTTGGAAGTTAAAGTTAACCTGAGTTACCAGCACAGTACACACCAACAGAAGATGACTTCCATAAAGCTTGAGGAAATTCCATCAAAAGATCTGAAAGGAAAATTTAAGTAATGAAAACAAAAGATGTCTTATTAACTAGTCTACTTTCTCCTATGTTACAGTGACTATTTTAAATGTTATCAGAATAGAGGTAATTAGGTTGGCATCAAATTACAGTACATAAAAGCGCCTGAAATTTTCATTTGCCTAGATGTTTAACCGTCATTTTCTCAGCAGCTAATCTACACGATTTGAAAGTGAATATAGAAAGTCTGCTTAATTCCCTATTATGTAACACGTACCAAATGCAACAGAAAGTAATATGGAATAAAACATATCTAGTAATTTTCAATTTTACTTGATATTTCATACATAACACAAATTTAATTTGCCAAGAAGAAAAGTAACAAGAATAGAAGTCATCAATTTAAAATGGTATTCTTTGGTCCTAAACTTTGAAGATGTGAAAGTAAGTCAAAGTTTCCATGGAAAACGTTCTACTAACAAAAAAGAGAAGAAAAAAAAAAAAGCCCTCTGCAACACACTTTTCAGCTCCTAGTAGATGAAAAAATATGGCTGTCAAGTGACTACAAGAGGAATTAAATTTTGTAATAGTCTGAAATATAGTAAATTTCACTACAGTATCAAAATGCACTCAGGTACATGAAATACATGACACAAAGGACATCCACAATCACATTAGAAAGACATTTCAATTTATATTCACAGTAATAAAGCTTCTTTTTCATGTACTTTATACAGAAGTCAGCTATATGGAACTGTTTTTCTCTTATGCAGCTTGGCACAAGCCACTCCTGAGAGTGGGAAAAATAGAGTAAAAGACGGTATTAGGAAGTGATGTTCATGGTTCTTCTAAGAAACCTTTTTATCTTTAGTGTAGCGATCCCTCATCAGAGTAGGACATGGACACAAATTCATAATAAATTTCTTTTCTTAAATAAATGAGAGTAACTAATACTGTGGTATAATAACACTTTTTCCATTCTTGACATTTTATGTACAGTTATGGAGAGTATAATACAAACCATAAAAATATCCATCATATTTGGCTGCTTTTCCTAGACTTTGAAATTTGCTTTTGTGACAGGAAGGTGGGCAAGTATTTCACCTGGCAATAACATACTAAAAAGAAATCACAGCAAGCTTCCACACTGGTATTTCTGTAGCAACATCATCCACACTTGCATGTTCTTGAGTAATGGCTTGTCACAGAAAAAGCGATGTTAATTAGGGCATGACATAAACAGCCAATTTTTGCCCATTCCTAGCCATCACCATATTGGATAAATACCTGCATTGTTCATAGCACTCAAAAATACATCTGTCTAGTGACAAAGTTACTTTAATAGATGTACTGCCAACTAACATACCTGAATTTTACTTATTTTAATTATCAACTTCAAAACCAAACTATAATACAACAGCTGTTTAACCTGTGGTAGCCTAAATACAACAATAAGTAATTAAACATCATGTTTTCAGCTAGTCAGTAAATTCTTTAATTTATAGCCAGAGGATGATTATACCAGAAGAGATCAGCAGCTTTCACAATTCAAAATTCCTTTATATTGGTTGCAGCACATAAACAGAGGAGAAAATTTCCAGGGTCTAGATAGCCTGAGTATAAGAAGTGGTGATTTCTTTCAAACAGAGAGCAGGTTTTCCATTAAGCAGTATCTTGTTAGACTAACATGCTTACACTGAAGGTTATACATTTACGTTCATATATTACATATTCTATCAGTTACATACTCTTAGGACCAAAGCTATTCTGTAACACAATCTAAAATAAAGAGAATAAAAATTTAATTCCAAACCATCACTTCTTTCATCACTATTTTGCTTTTGTACTTTTGTGATGCTTGAGGCAAAGCATGAAAACTCCCCCAGCATTCAATAAAAGATGCAAAACCAGCATATTAGACTTGAGGCACGGAAATCGTAGTATTTTAGTGAAAGCATTGCTATGTATCATTTATATAATTTTTTTTCCAGTCAAATATTCTAAATTCAAGTCATCTTGTACTTAACAGTAAATTACATTGCAAAGCAGGTGGGGATGAATGTAAAAACAAAAACAAAATAATATATCTATGAGTTACATCCAGCATAAAGTAGCTAGGGCAAATTCAGGAAGGCATACAAGCAAAAGAAAACTTTGAGTGAAGACCCAGGTACGTGTTAATCTACCATCACTATATACAGTCTCCTTCTAGGTGAAGCAGGTTATCCTATCTTAACAATAAAGTGGACTCAGGTCCACACTTGCAAAGCTGTTATAAACTAAACGGTACTTGACAGTTGAGAATTTACTGATCTTAATTTTAGAAACATCATATGGATAGGATCCAAGAAGACAAAGGTACTGTAACCTCCAATGAGAGCACAAAGGGGAACAGATGAAAAAAATCTCAGCTTCATTTTAAGAAAATTAGGAGTTCCTTACTCTACGAAATAAAAAAAGCTGCAAACTTTTTTCTTATTGCTTTTGTTTTTTCTTTTCTTTCTCAGCTTTGGATAGTCAAGAATCACAAAGAAGAAAAGAAAAAATGAAAAAATTAAACAAAAAGAAGAAAACCATACTCATTATTTTTAAAACATCATTTTAAATACAATTTAATGATATTTGCAATCACACTCGCAATATGCATTTTCCATATCAGAGCTACCAGCACTTCGATCTTAATAATACCGCTGGTACATGCAGGCACTTGCATAGAGTATTTTCAAAAGAACATATACTTGATTTTGTCTGTTGCCTAAGGAGTGAGAACAGGAGATAGCAGTGACAATGCCATCAGAAAAAAACAAACTTCTTCCTGTGAAAACCTACTCTTGTTCTCTAAATAACCTGAACACTTAAAAAGACAAGTAGAAACATCCATTAAATACTGTTGCTCTCATCAAAGCCTGCTATACACAAGCTGATTTGCCAGCCCCCATTCAGGGAGATGGAAATGCAATTGCAGATGGAAGTGACAAAACACATTTTCTTACACTTGTAAGAGTGGTGGCCAATACACTTGGGCCAGCTTACTTCCATTTTCAACTGACAAGGACCTTTTCTATCTATAATTACTCTTGGCAGCAGAAAGCTATCTCCTCCTATCCACCGCCTTTTGGGATAACCAATTCATTTTTTTCAAAACATTCAGATCACAAAATGGAATTCCAAGTATCCCACATACTATTTCATGTTCATTGTTCGTATGCATGGATGCTGTTCCAGAACAAAATACTGACTTTTTGTTAAGTATCTATGGCTGACTCACAAGGCCCTTAAAAAAAAAGCAGCTTTATGGGACTCCTTTGTCCTTAGACCATCTTTTCTGTCAAGTATTTATGTCAAAACAACGCTGCTATCATGCTAGTGTAAATGGAAGAAATTTAACGTGGCACAATAACATAGTCAGTGTTACAACTACGCTTTAAAAATTTCAGCAGAAACCTCTCCTGTGTATACATTTAAAGGAGCATTTTTTGGTCAGGTATTTCCTTGAACTATTAGATACATAAAACATCAAGACAATATCAACACCATAAATATTATTATAGATTTAGAAATAGAGCTTAATCAGTGGTCCATTTAATTCTGCATCCTGGCTTCAACAGTGGCAGTACCAAATACTTTGGAGAAAAAATGCTGCAAAATAAGAGATATCTGATAAGTCTGCAGTCTGGTAAAACCCATCAACATGGAAGGGTTCCTCGAACTGATTTCTAGCTCTTCCTATAGAATATAAACAAGTGAAACATTAATTACAGTAAAATTCCACATACAAATGGGGTATATGTAGATTTTTAAGAAAAACTAGAAAGCAGCAATTTACTTGGAGTAATGTAATTTTATTTAATTGCTTCTAATTAAAATAATTCTACAAATGTAAAACAAAAATGTCTTAATTCTCTGCATAAACTAAATTTAGTTATCAACTGAGTAGTTTATTCACAGTATTTACTATAATTATTGCAATACTTTTGTGACTTTGATGATTTAAAAGTTTTAGGACTTGATACCAAATAATGGTTTCTGCTGCATAAAGCAAAATAATCTTTCAAACTCCCAGTGCCTTTGTACTTTGAATGTGACTCACTAAATTTACATTTTGTGAAAGTACATGTAGGAGTAAAAGCACTTATGTATTATCAAGAAATATGACATTATAATCCCATGAAGTTACTACTTATAGAAAAAAATCAAACTGTTCCCATTCTCTTCCATACCTAAGTGTAAAATGAACACTTTCCATTAACTCTATCTTCTATTAAGTCTATAAAGAAAAAGGACATTTAATATTTTTGCATACATTTTTAACCTCACTTTTAACATAATGTTTTAAAATCAGCCATGAAACAAAAATGGGAAATATTTTTCAATAAAAGTTAACTCATCTGAAAATAATTTTTGTATTGAAAAGTATTCATTGATTTGTGTCAAATCTGACAAAAACATGTGGTCAAAGTTGGGGTGAAAAATTAAACAAAAAAAAGGAGAACATTCTGCAAACATCTGTATTTTATAAATAGACCAATGTAAGGTCAAAAAACGTAATCTCTTTAATTTCTTCTCATCATTTATCTTCCTTATTCTCTCTCCACTTTTTTTACTATCTAGTTTGTCATGTGGTTCTTCAAACACCAACAGACCAACAAAGCAAATCCAAGATTGATTCAGTGTGCCATTTTTAAGTGAAATTTCCTAACTGAAAATTAAAGTCATTACTAAATTCTACGTCTAAGGTTTTTTTCTTCCTGCAAATAAGCCTTTTTATTCACCAAATTCTTTAATGCTCGAAGTTACAGTCTATCACAAGAGAGGGTTATGCTTGATTTATTTCACAAGGAGATTGCATTAACATATGTTTCAGCCACCCCATGTAGTTCACCCCACTAACACTTGAGTATATACCTCTGACAATAAACAAACAGAGAATGCAAAATGCAGAAACATCAACTGCAGGTGGGTGTAAACTTAACTGCAAATCGCTCAACCACCAGTGTTCACAGCTGAACTGTGTAGGAGTGGTCACAAGAGTAAAGAGGCTACTTTTGGGTTTAATGTGGGGGGTTTTTTCCTCACCTGTTTATGAAGAGAGACCATAGCAGTGCCTTGGAGGAGTGGTGGAAATCAGGAAAGCAATTGTAATAAAACGAATTGGGCTGTAAAAGTGAGTTTCATTTGAAAAGTAGCCTCGAAAAACAAACAATGAACAAAATGTGACATACCCCTACAGGCTAAAAGCTTGGAAGCTTTTTGAAAAGCTCCTATCAAGGAGCTTCTTCTGGAAATCAGGAGACAGACCAGGGAACAACCATACACTCAGCTCCTTTTCGTATCTGACGACACCTGCTTCTAGGACTTGACAAAGCCATAGAGTGTGGAAACAAAGATACTTTTTTTATTTTTAAACTTTGGGTGGGGGAAGGGACTACATTTCTGTTAGTTAACAGTTTTGACAGCATATTACCATTGGTTTCTTCAAAGAAACCAGTTCAAAGAGCCCAGTGAAGAAGGCCACAAACGGCCACCTTTGGGCACAGATGAACTGAAGAAACACCTGTGCAGTGCACGGTCAAAAGCGTCACTATTTCAGCAACATGGAATCTCCCTGTCAGTGAAACAGCATTTACCTCTGCCTGATGAAATTCAAACCACTACTAAAGACCAGAATTAGATAATTTATGCCATAGCAAAGCAAGAAACAAACAAAAAAATATATTGTACTGATAGTAATACACAGTAAACTACTTTTCTCACAGCAACTTACTTCTTTGCATCACTGTATGGCACTGAACATACTCGTTCACCGAATGGATCAACCATGTGAAGCAGACCATTACACATTTTTTTTACCCAAAACTCACTAAGCCTAAAAACAGGCTGTTAATTTATAAAAGGTAAGGGAAAATACACTTCAATAAACAAATGGGTTACATAAATACAAAATGCAGAGGGGATATTTCAAAATTGGCCAAGATTAAAAGCAGGAATAACACGTTAAATTAGAAGAACAATTATTAAAGGGTCTGTTTTGAATATTTGAAAACTAAAACCTTGAAAATGTACTGTTTCAGGGAAAATTCTGTAGTGCCAGGAAGATACTCCCAATGAAATTTAAAGTTTTTTCTTAACTTCAGCAATTCAGTAACAAATCATTATTAAAGTCTTGATCCCTGGGGCATCTTAGAAGCACTTTTGCAGCATTAATAATAGGCCACTTAATTCCCCCAGTTGATCTCTAATTAGGTTTTAATTCATGATATAACTTAACCTTTCATTCTGCTAGTCTGTATTCTAAAGGAAATAGGAATTTATCTTCCTAAACTAAAAGTTTTTACCGTCAAGATTGCTGGATTATGGCATTCTTTCTGCTTGTTTACCATCTCC
Organism: Burhinus bistriatus; assembly: GCA_013397275.1. Taxonomy (NCBI): domain Eukaryota; kingdom Metazoa; phylum Chordata; class Aves; order Charadriiformes; family Burhinidae; genus Burhinus; species Burhinus bistriatus. The sequence goes on along the minus strand of VYXH01000802.1, from coordinate 71,563 downwards.
TTCCAACTATTCTAAAATAAATCAATGTTCATTATTGAAACATTCTGGTTTGCCCGTATCTGCTTATTCTCAGCTGGCAATGGCTCAATTTTGGAAATGTTTCATCTCTAAGGGGAGAATTGGTAATGTTCCATGAATTATTATCTCAAGCCACATCAAAAGATCCTCTATACCAGGAACCTTGTCTTAAAACAGTCTTTAAGAGTTTCAACATGGAACAACATTGAATAAACTCCTTGGTCCACTGCATACCACTAAAGAAACAAGGTATGGTTAACAGGGGCTCATTGTCCTTATTTGACTTCTCCTAGCTATGGATTGCTGCAGCACTTGACTCTCTAAAGGTTTCTACAGGACAGCTTCTTCTGTTGTCAGACTAAAAAAACCAACCAACCAACCAAACAAACCCCCACAACCAAAAAAACCCACAAATGCTGCTTTTTCATTGTGATTCTTACTCGATTTTCTGCTGCACCATGTATAAGGTTACTAGCCATCTATCTCCAAGAACTCTTGTGATCTTAAACAGACTAGAAGAACTCGGGGTAGAACAAGAACTGGAGTAGAACAGACTAAGGGAAGAAGCAGGGCGAAATCAGAGCCGGAATAGAACAGAACTGGAGTAGAACCGAACTCCTCACAGTGTGCCTCGACCTGCAATGCAGCACACTCCTAGCTCTCCCTTTGTGACTCTGGCAGCCGCAGCAATCTGCCGAGCAGGGATCAGCTACACCTCAGGAGACTTGCTCCTGCATCGAGCCACGTTGTCATTGGAGAAACATTTCAGGATCCTTCCAATTGCCTATGCTGGGGAGAAGAGTAAGACATTGTGAAATGTTATTCTCTTGGTTCTTCATCAAATGGGAGTCTGAGTTTATGCCTTATGCCCAGTAGATTTTCCAGTTATGTTTCAGTTTAATTTGTCTGTTCTAAATGCCCGCAAAAGATAGAGTCAAGCAAGAAAAAATTACAAGAATTTTTCTCTTACAGCACTGCCTGGATGGGATTGGCAGGTGATACAACTCTCAGCTATTCGTTCTAACCCATGGAGGTTTGAAAGCATTGTTTCATTGCAGTGTTAGCATTTTCAGTGGTACCAAACCTTCCCATCAATGCCAGTAAAAGAAATCAACTGCAATTTTTTTCAGTTCTTATTTTTTGAAAGAGCAGTACACATTGTTCATGGTAAAAGACTCCCTTTTTTTCTTTAGTTTACCTATCTCATGATAAGCAAATTTGATGGCAATCTAATTTTGTTTGCCACAAAACAAACAGCCTATTCAGTTTTCAACAGCTAGCCAAAAACTTTTCTGGTTATAATTTGGGTTTAAACTTATTTTAGCATGATCATTACCATAAACTGCAAAATGCCCAGAAAACAAACTCCCCCCTTGTAATCTACCATTAGAAAACCCCAAAGAAATAAACAGTCATTTCAGCTTTTCTTTTACTTTGCTTTCAAGGATTTTGAAAGACCAGCTGAAAAGTATTCCTTCCAAATAAACTAAAGATTTCAAACAAACCAAAGAATGCTTCCAGACATTTTTCTTTCAAGCATACCTTAATAAATCTCTCTGAATAAAGAAAACTTAAAGGTAGATAGATAGTGTCTTTGAAGATGAAGAATTAGAGAAGGGCTCTAAGCATTACAAAATTATACTCATGCTTCATTTCAATTGATTTTGTATACTTAATCATTTTTTTAATAAAAGCTTGACTTTCTTCTTCAGTAAAGAGAACAAAATATTTTAAAATACAATAGAACAATTTTAGTTTAATAATGCATATGTAAATGCTAAATGTGCAGATAATGGGATCCGCTTGAAAAATTTAGAAAGCATTGCTCTTCATCATTAAATTTAAGATAATCAGCATATTCTGCTGAAGATTCAATTAAAAAGCAATATTCTAAATTTATTCCTGTTGTAAATATCAATTCAGTTTGCATGCAAAACAATATAAATCTGCAGTAAACAGCTAAATCATTCTGAAAAAGAAATTTCACCTATACACCAACCCCAATAGCAACAGCGAAAATAAACAATAGAAAAGCCACAATAGTTTGATACTTCTCCAAAATCAAGAACATGTGGTACAATATACCATGCCTTAACAAACCAATTTAACTGATAAAAATTTATGATAACCAAGAGGCACATTGAAAAAATATATAGCTATTTGGTTATCAAATGTTGTAAATTATTGCTTTAAAATTATGCTAATTTTTAAAGCCATATGGGAGATGGGAAGGGTCTGTCAGATCACAATACTGATGAAAATTTCCTAACCAAGCTCAACAGATAACCAAACAGATTGAGAGATAGACAGAAATTGCATATGCCTCATTTCCTTTTAAAAAAAGAGACTAAAAATAAAGTCTTACTAATAACTATCACTCCATGTATTATAGTGACTATTAGAGCACCCACAAACTTCAACATGACATGCATTCCACAGAAAAACAATGAAACCAGAGAGTATATCACCCTAGAGGGCATGGGAAAACCAAAGGGAGATGAATCAAACAAGAGCATCTGTCTCCCCTACTTTTACTACTTCATTAATGTCTTACAGGTGTCCTGACTGTGCTGGAGACGACAGTTTCAACAGCATGAAGAAGCTTGTGGGGGTGAATTACCTCACTCGGATACAGCAAATAAAAAAAGTACAAAGATGGGGACGGCAGGGAAAAGAATGAAGAAAGGCTTTTTAAACCTGATAAACTTAGTTCTGGCTTTTCGAACCTGAGCCTAGCAGCTGCTCCACAACTCCAGCCACGGGGGAAGAGCCAGCTTTGGCAAAGCTGGGGAAAGTTGCCCCATGTTGTCCCAGGAAGGCTCTGCAAAGCAGCAAGCTCTGGAAACACCAAGCTCCATAGCTGGCAAAACAGGACCATCACTACCAGATTCAAGTAGTGCCCTAAGCGGTAACAGACTTGATTTTAATGTTTTCCTCTCCTCTGCCATAAGTTCCTGTTCATTATTCTCATATTTTCTATTTGGCATATAGGAACAGTATAATACCAAGTTTGAAATAAGTTTCTCCATGACTATAAAAATATTTTTGATTAAACAGATGTCAGCAAAATTTTATGGAGTGAAAACTGGGTAACAGATGGTGAGGTCTGTGGAGTTCAAAGAGGCTGTATTTTATTAAAAAGGAAATTTGAGGAAAAGAAGTATTTTGCTGGAAATACTGATGCAGTGTTTAAGCAGTGTTTAAGCAAACGTAAAAATAAAATATTCTTACTTGATAGAAAACAGTAAGTTTAAAAAAAGGTAGTCATGCCATAAACCTTAAACCATTAAAAAAGAGATTTTTTTCTGCTTTCTTTTTATTGAATACAGCTTTTCATCCACAACATCAAGGTTCTCAAAGAAAAATAATATACTTCATGGAGGAGAAAAAACTCCAACTACCAAACCAATAGTAACAATGACCTTGATTAAGGATCCTAGACAAAATACATCTTTTATGTGACACACAAGCTATTGTGAAAGGAAGTTCAGGAATACTTAACCATGGGATAACAAATAGTTATCCCAAACTTAATATTGTAAGTATTAAACAAAATCACAAATAACGGCATATGGCCTGTAGGAAATGAAACTGAGAAGGATAATAACTCCTGACTACCATCAATGTAACACCTCTTTTCCAGCTTTACCACTCATAATGGTAGAAAAATGTTGCCACCCACAGAATAGAGTCAATGAAATGAAAAGAATGGCATACATAAAATTATTATAGTATAATATGATTTTTCTCCCTATTCCTATGGCTCTCAAGTCTTTTTTTTCCAAGGTGATATTTTTAATATTTTATTACATCATTGGGAAACAAAAAAATTAAAAAGGCAAGTAGTTTCAAATTCATGACCAGGCTCATTCTGCATCAAAGAGAAAGCTACGGTGCCCTACGGAATAGCAGTCAGTGAGCTACTTTAGACATCCATGGGGAAAGACTTTGAGAAATCTAATAGTTTCAGAGCACTTAACCACGTGGAAAAGAGCTACCTGTTCTCCAAAGAAGCCTTGTGCACAGGACAGTTCACAGCTAAGAGACAGCCTACGGTATCTACATGACATTGGTATTTTCATTGGAGGCACACCAGCAGGGAGGGTCACGGCTGAGGTCCTCGTACAGAGAAGAGCTGACAGAGCCACGCTCCCACCTGCAAGCTGTACCAGCCAGTGCAGCCGAGCCCGCATCAGGACAGCTCAGCTTCAGCCAACACAGTGCACTCATCTCCCCTACCAAAAGCTGGCTGGAAGCTAATTCTGCCTCTGATCTGCTCCTGCTGTGGTAAAACTCAGAGATCTGGTATGGTCTTGGACTAGCTTTAAGTACACACTGATGTTACCAGTAGTAAAATCAAAGAATTTGGTTTGAGTTGGAAGGGACCTTAAAGATCATCTAGTTCCACCCCCCCTGCCATGGGCAGGGACACCTCCCACTAGACCAGGTTGCTGAAAGCCCCATCCAACCTGACCTTGAACACCTCCAGGGATGGGGCAGCCACAGCTTTTCTGGGCAACCTGTGCCAGTGCCTCACCACCCTCAGAGTAAAGAATTTCTTCCTAATATCTAATCTAATATCTAAAATGATCATAAACACATTATTAGACAGATATTTGTGATCTTGCATCTTAATTTCTCAATGACATCTTCTACCAGATACTGAAACTGTGCTGTCTGGATTCCCAATGTGTGCAGTCTTACAGAGATGTGGAAGCTGCTGTATCCTCACACTTTAGAAATGCCGCTTATTTTCAGAAAGCGTTGCAATAAACTGAAAACCCCCAAGACTGTGAATCCAGAACTAATGCTTGCAATTAATCAGCATTAATATTTATGGTTTATGAACTAAGATCACGTCTTATTAGTGGTTTTAGACCTTGACACCAACACCACAAGACAGACACATATTGCTACACTGTATTTTACCAGTGAAATATGGTATACACATTCAACTTGACAGAGTGATAAAAGAATCAACTAATTCAAGTCTATACCAAGCAAAATGCCCTCCTCAAGGTCTGTACTTCAGGTTTTTGTACACATACAAACTATTCAGCAGCAATGTTTAGCTTTACAAGTCATCTATCATTCCTTCCTCTGTATCAATTCATTTAGCAATCACATCCAGGTACCTTACACTTGTTCGGCAAGCCCAAGTGAAAACATGAAAAAGTTCTCGGATTTGTGTTACTACCAAAGTAATTTAGTTCATGTTTAGTACAGCCCTCCAGCCTCCCCAAGGAAAAGAAGCATTCAGATAACTGATCAGATTCAAGCATTTTGAAAGCACACACATTATCTAAAATACTTTCACAGTGGTTTTAGAACTAACAATTCTGTGTTTAAACAAGCACAAAAAAGAAACATTGGGGGTGGGTGGGATGGGGTGGTGTGTGATGCTAATAACTCCTATTTACAGGCTTCTTTTAGCAGTTTTCCATATCAGTTAAAAACTGAAGTTGTATCTTATTTTCAGTGATTAAAAAATCAAGGCAAGTGACAGAAATTCATCAGATAACTGAGAGACACTCTTTCCAGAGGTACAAAAGAAAACACAGCTTACACATCGCATGCATCATCTTCTAGAGCTATTCTTTATCTTCTGAAGGCAAACACGATGATCAATCTATAAAAATCCTGAAATAATTACCCAAATACCTCCTCTTTATCTTTAGTTGTTCAAGGATTCTGTAGTTTTCAAAAGAACTTTTAAACACAGGACATTTTGGCTTTTTAAGTATTCAGTGTCAATGGCATAAAAATATCACTCCAAATTTTAAAAAGGGATTTCAAAAGCTTGACCCAAGCTGATAACCTTGGTTAAGATTTTCATTTCTGGATATTTAAGGTAAAATGGTTGAGGACTTATAAAGAGGAGAAACTAGTTTTACAGTGCGGAGAAGGATTGTATTTTAAGTTGTGACAAAATTCTCAAATATAAATGCCCCAAGTTAATGTGCCAGGGTGCTCATTGTGTATTTTTAAAGGAAGGCCCACAGTGTACAAGTTAACTATAATATTAGAGTTGGCTGGTGGCGCAAGGAATGACCACCTGTTCAAAATTCACATAAAAACTATATTTAAGCTGTGCACAAGAGGCAGTTCAGTATTTAGAAATACGCTAAGGAAAGTCTCATTCTCATCAGTGCTGATGCTGAAGGAAGCATTTATAATTCTCTCTCCTGCATGTGCCTGTGTCAGCCGTGCTTCTGTATTAACCTCTTCACCCCTGCGTTTTGAGTATTAACAGCCAAGAAAATACTCCACCTAGTGTAACTAACAGTCCTCTGGCATTGCGCTAAGGTACACTCAAAGCAGACTAGAGGACTTCAGTGAGTGGACCTGGGTAAGTACACAAGGGCAGGGGATTCATATTAAAAAAAATAAAAATAAAAATTTGTAATTAGCTTTTATCTCATGGGGAGAAAGCCTCTATATAGCAGAAAGAAGAAAGAAAATAACTTTAAAGATCAGCACATCATAGCACTTGTCTAAATTTTCAAAGTAGAAAACAAACATTGCCAAATTTGGCTAAGTTGTCTTCTTTTCAGCTTTGGAGTAAGAAGTGTTAACTCCCATCCTTCCTCATTTTCTGACATGCTTTAGAATTCATTGTGAATGTGGGAAAGGAAATGATATGACCTCTTGAAGACAAGGAAAAGGTAACTGTGAAGGTCATATCTGGAGAGAGATCACTTCTCCATATTCAATGTCAATGTTATGGGGCCTTGGTCCAATTTGTCAGGGCCAAACCTGACAACTACCAGTGCAGTTTATTGTGAAATGACACAAGGAAAAAGTACGCTTTGTACAATCTTATGCAACCTCCTTTTTTTCTGCAGCAGAAGGCAGAAAAAGTCCATCTGAAAGTACAAGATCATTTGCAAATAGATTAAGAAAGCAGGAAATTTGTATCAATATGGATAACACTCCCCGTATTGAATGAACTTAGAAATAAAAAGAATTTGTTAAAAGCGCCATTTTAAGGACACCTCAATGGCTAATTGTTACCATACTGCAACCAGAATTTTCCGAAGAGCTGCCTATTGAACACTTTCACTGGCAAGTTATTGTTTAGATAAAATACCATGTCCACCCTGCACAATGTTTGTACCGGAGAGGATAATACACCAAAAAGATCCTATTCCCAGTCCATAATAATAATTAAAAAATTATGTGGGAGTTAAATCAGTCCATTGTTGGAGTTGAGCATGGAAAAACTTTTGAACAATGAAAACCAAAAATTACTTCTTTTTTTTTTCCTAGCTTATACCAATATTACTGAGTGTATATAATACTATCTTTGATGAGACTTTATGCCATTTAGAACTACTGGTGTAACTACACTGGTGCTAACAGAATTAGCAAACATGCCATTATGCAGGACTGCATTATCTGGATACAGAAACTTAGGGCAGATCCTAGATATGTTCCCAGAGAATGCTGTACTACTTTTTTTTTTTTTTAATTTACAAGTCATTGTATAGCAGGACACTGCTCTGTGCATTGGGAATGTCAGAGGGTTTCTGAAAGCGGTCCAGTGTTTGTGGTACTGCTCGTTACCATTGCTGTCACTCTCCAAGACACGCATGTCACAAGGAGGCAACAAGGAAACTGTCTCACCAAATGCAGCTTCGCAGTAAATGCCTTCTTTAATGGAAGCTGAAAAACACCACACACTGTTCACAATGACAATTAAAAAAAGAAACAAAAGAGTTAAGGTCTGATTAATTGCTCTACTTAGCTAATTTGTAAGCTCTCAGTCAGCTTTCCCTGCCTCCTTCATTGGCTTGATCTACTTTGTAAATTAATCTAATTATGAACACCTGCAATCAAAAGCCCCATCTCTGCAACTCTTATTTATACACAGTATTTTTAAAAAGGTCAATTAAAAAAAATCATCTTGCCACAAGAAGCATTTCTGGGATACAAGGAAGGCGTACAATAAGGGTCGTATTACTAAATACAGAAACCACTCCCTGCGCTCTCCAATGTTTAATTCCTGCTCTGTTCAGTAATATAAACTGCATTCTTCAAGAGAATTCTAATAAAAATTACATTACAGCAGATAAAAGATGACAAATGATTCAAAGTAATTGCAATCCCCAAACCACATTAATCAGATAAGTCATACATCAGAAAGTGAAGAATAATGCCAGGTTGAATTTAGAGTACCATGGGTATCTGCAGATAAACTGGGGACTTTACAAAGAAAGCCCAGTATTTTGATACCGTATTAGAAGCATGTAAACTGATAAAACTGTTTTGAAAAAAAGAAATTCAGCATCATCTATATTGAACATATTTTAGATAATAAAAGATTAACTGTGTATTTACAAGTCTACATGCATGACTTACCCTTGATTCACAACTGATAAGCAATCCATTTATATTTGCACCAGTTCTTCATACAGGACAGAATTCTTTGCAAATATAGTACAAATACAAAAGTTGCACTGTGGTAATTTTGGAAGTATGAACTGTAAATTGATTTTCTTTTTTAAAACTAGTTGTACTGATACTTTATTTGATCTCTACAATTGCTGTTTTATCCTATTTTTTCTTGTGAATATGAATTAGAAACAAAAGGAAGCACCAAACAATTTTGTCCGACTATAGAGATTTTTTGACACTAGATTTGTAATTCCTTTTCACAAAGTATTTTGCATGCAGAATTTCCAATACTCTGTTTTAATCATCATTTTCTCCCCCTCAAAACCATTAAAGAAAGATTGGACAGCATAAAAATGAATTTTTCCATCAAAATCAGAAAAGTTACAGTTCAGTTTATCTGGGGTTTTGTGCTAGCCTTGATAAAATGTGTTTAAAAAAAATTAGACTGACAATAATAGTCAGACTTGCCTAACTCATAAAAACAATTTGCATTAGTAAAATGTAACCATAAGCCCTTGACATTACAATGGGTTCTTGTATTTGTTGTAAAAATATTTTAGCTAAGCAATGCCAAGCTTGAGGTCTTAATCAGTAATTGTGTAAAGAAAAATTATGAACCCCTGCTTTAGAGAACATCTACAAAGCTTGCAGTGGATTACTGCTAGATGGACACTTTTATCATACCTTACAGCATAAAATATTGGTCCAGTATTTTAAAATTGAGACTATAAGAAAGTAAAGTTATTAATACAGCCATTAACTGTCTTTCTGGGCTTCCCACATCAATTAAATAAGCAGACGCAGGGCGAAGATACTCAAAGACCTTCCAAATCTCCAGCAAGCACCAGCAAAATAGTAGAACTGCTCCAAATATCGCTATGCTGTACAGAAGATCATGGAAAAAACTCATGTGTTACATGGGAAAGTTGCTAGAATGAGGGAAAAGTGTATAAAACAAACCAAAAAGTGGAAATATAGGAACTTTGGCATTAAAAGACCTGACAGACGTTAAGCTTTAGTTCTTGCATTAACTCTTATTCCAGAGTGATGAGCAATTAAATGTACTATGAAACTGAGCAAGGGTTTGTCCTTGGTCACAATCTGCAAAGATGAACATAAACCTTTACCATTGGCTGTTCAAGACTCTGCAAGCCAAACTATTCCCACAGATAAGTGTGCTTATTAAGAAGCCAATGAATATGCTAGGATTAAATATTTTTCCTCAGGAAGCAGCAGTATATTTATAAATGTGACTGGACTCCCAGAAGTACCAATCAGCAGCTTAACTGAACGTGTCTATTGATTACCTTGACAGTTTAATAAGGCAGATTTTCAATGACTGACTGAAGTGAACTAGGAAAGAAGATTAAAAGACTGTGTCCTTTAAAGCCTTGGCCACTCCTCTGACATCTCTAATCCCATCAGCTAGGGAAAGCTGTTTATTAACTTCTGGTCTCAGAGGTATAGGTCACCGAGTAGCACAGACATCCTTTGGCAGGTAAGGGAGAACTTACGAGGTTAAAGGGGCGGGGCGGGCAAGAAACAAGAGGGGTGGAACCACATGAAGATTCAAGCAACTTCCAGTAAAAGGCAAGAAGGAAAATAATTTAAAAATATGTATCAGTAAACCCAGAAGTACAGAAGCTGTTTTCTACTTAACAGCTCAAAAAAAGAACAGAACATAGCTGGGAACCATTTGATAAATGTGAGGCTTAATTAAAAAATCTGGTTTATTTTCATATCATATCCATAATAAAAGTGGTAATTTGCTAATATTTGGAGGAGAAGGAACAGAATAGACGTGTGCTGCTTTGGAGGAGCACAGGGGCTTATTTTGCCTATACAAAATGAGTTTATGAAATATTTTTAACTGAGTTATTTTAAGAAGTGCCAACGAGTTGGCAACCATGGAGAATTACTTAGCATAGATAAAGAGCCCAAAGACATGGAGTCTGGACAAAATGGGATTCGCTGGACCCCAAGCTGGGCCTTTTGTGTTACGGTTTGCATCTTCTTGTCATTTGGTGACCAGTCATGAATTAGGATGCCACTGCATTACTTAAACTACAAAAATGTCCTCGTCCTGCGGTGTCTGCGATTTTAGTATAATCATTGAAACTTTGAGGCCATTATCAGATTCTTCACAGATTTTTAAAACTGATTTTGCACTGGACGTTGTACAAAACTGGAAATTTGTCCCGAATTCAGTACAAAAGATAAAGACTAAAGTCATGTCACTGTGCTTATGATCATTTCAAATGACAGACTAACAAAATAACATAATATCCCCTGGAAAGATAATGTGTATAACTTAACAAGATGAAATAAGGCTTACCATGAACATAGTGCACAGCGTGATGCAATCTTTGTGCCACAGCATGCAAGCCCTAATAAAAAATAAAGAATAAAAAGTTTCATTTTGGAAATATAAATTATGACTAGATACAATGAATGTAAAATCAGGAAAAAAAAGCAGTCCAACCATTTAAAAGCATCTAGTTTCATTTAGATCAAAATAGTTTTATTGTACAATTAATAAAATTCACCTCATCTCTTCTGTATTACTCCATAATTGCAAACTTAAAAGTGAGTCTTTAAAAATAAAAAAATCCAACACACCCTCCAAAATAACTGAGGCACTAAAAATTGTTTAATTCCAAAAAAATCAAAATAATAATATACATAAAAGCTATTATGTTTGTTACCATTTAAAATTATTCTATAGTAGCATTGAGGTCTATAAGTCTTAAATAGAACTGATAACATCAATTTTTCTTACAATCAAATATTCTGAAGGGAAAAAGGTCTAGTAAATAAATATACGCGTGAATCAGGGTATATGAAAGTTTTACTCAGTTACTTTTGAAGGAGATGAAAACAAATCTCTCTTCCAAGAATTACATCAAGACAAACATCTAGATATCTCTTTAGTTCACAAATCAAACTACAGGTTTACTACACTTTCAACAAGGAATCTATTTAAAAACCTCCTGGAGATGATTTTAAACAGAAACATAATACTGTGTGTGCATCATATTTGTCAAGAGACAATTTGATAAGCATAGAGTCTTGTTAAACACACCATCTTACCCGTAGTCAGGTAATTGTTGCACTAAGCTGTGAGATTTATGCAGTTACATAGCAATGACAACCTTCTAGGAGTTCCAGAATAGACACATTCAGTATCAATTTCTCTTTCAACTTCTCAAAGCACTATTGGAACATGATAAAGTGATATACAAACTGAATGTACACTATGCTATCAACAGCCAAAGAGCAATTCTTTGAATCCGAGTCTCACTGTGAACACTGCACACCTGGTCAGGTCAGAAATTAAAAGGGCAATACAACTTACTTGAGAGTCAAGGCTAAGTTAGGTAGGTGACACATCATAAATGAAACTGAAATTTGGACGAGAAAAAAAGCTAACCCACTTAGTGGAACTGCCATGGAATCTAATTACTACAAGTAATCTTTCTTTCATCCTATGCCAACAGAAGTACTTGTAGTAGTTCCAAGTCAAACACCTTGCTCTACTACCCAGGCTACCAACATCACTCTTCCACATTTATTCCAGAGATTGCCCATTATGCAAATACATGGCAATTGCTGAAAATTGTGTGCACAATTCCAGAGCTAAGCAAAAGCAAAAGCAGTCCATCTTCTCCATAAACTGGCAATGCAATCCATGCATCCATCAGATATCATTCCACGCAATCTGCAGGTAGCTCCAAGAATCAAACTAACAGGGAGACTTACTAGGGCAAAATATCTAAGCGCAATAGCTTTGAAGTACAGCATGTCAAAACAACTTTAACAGCAGATATGATAATGATGCAAAGTAAATTAAATGAGTAAGAAGGGGAGTCCCAGCATGGGACTCAAAGCAGTCGTAGTGATAGGAATACTTAGCTCTGTCTTGGCCACACTCCAGTTCCCAACGTTTACTATTTGAGGCTTAGGTTGCAAAAAGTGTCTTTCTGCATTAATCCTCCTGCCACCATTTGCCTCGTCAGTAAAGTATTGCCACTTCTATGAGACTGATTTTGAGTATAAATTCAGAAGATAACATAAAAGTGCTCAAATCCTAGGGTGCTATACTCAAGTAAATGTCTAATCAGTGTTCTCAATATAATTTCTCTGACTCTATAAAGACTCAACATTTTCAGATTGGGAAAGGTAACAAAACTGTAGACCAGGATTATAAAACTGTCCCAGAGTAATCAACGCTAGTTTTAATACACATTGTTGCTTTGATCAGGGATTACTTAAGGCTCCATCAGATCAATATTTCTTTATGCTTTCATCTGGCATTCCAAGAGTTTTGGAAAATTACAGTTGCATATTGCTGTAAAATTCCCTATAAAGGAGCTTGATCTGAGAAAGCCAGTCACTCCTAAAAAAAAAAAATCAGATTCATACAAAATTTCTTGTTAAATAAAAGCCTTTGTGCTTCATTTGCTTCCCTAAATAGCTTAAACCCTTGCTGGAGCAGAAGTTCAGTACGCCTGCAATCATTCATTTGCTACAGTTGGCTGAAAATATGAATAACCATAAAAAAACTGATAATCAAAGAATCTGCTAAAGAGAAAAGTAGTTTAGTGATTTTTAAGACTGTTTTTGATGAGGGAAAGGTTTCACCTTCCCAGGTCAAACTGAAGATTGAACTATAAAGAAATTGATGCAAATTCCCATTTATTCAATATCCTAAAAATGTGGGAGAGTCACAGAGGTGGCAACAGTGGACTCTTCATCAACAAACTGGTTTCTTATGAGAAAGAAAATAGATTCTGTACAAGGGTACAAGAGAAATTTGATTAAGTATTAAAGGATTCTTTGAAAAGAGGAGGGCAGGGAAAGACAAGGTTCTTTTGTCCCTCTTTCAATCAGCTCTGGGATGCTAACCTGTTGCCTAACGTCTTGAGAACTTTTTTTATTATTATTTTTAAAAAAACCCACAGATACTTCTCTCTCTATTTTGGGCTGCTTAAGTGGCTTAACAATGTAAGTCATAGCAGTTACAATATACTCCAGCCTGCTCCAGGAACTGTACCCCTACAGGTGTTCCCACACCACCAGAATGCATCAATACTTCTTGCAAACGATGCAAAAGCAGAACTACAATGGCTCCAAGTTTAATTAACTGATCTGAGGATTATTAAAGCCTGGTTGGAAATACTCAGACGTATCAGTTGCAGATTCACTGAGGCTGAGCGAAATCTGTAAAGTATCACATGGTGTCTTCTTATAAGACTCAGCACATTGTGCCCTCTTGTTCATCCACTGTACCACACCCAGCCCTAACCTCACCTCAAGTCAGTACTTTGATCCTACTGTAACTACTTGTATGGTTTTTTTGTTTGATGGAGTCTTCTTTGTTTTGTTCTTTAAACATTGATGAACGCTCAGGCAAACAAAGAAGGCCAGCAACTATTTTACCATCTCTTAAACTCACTAGTAATGTTGCAGTTAAACACATTTTTTAACTCAATCTTGGAAATGATTTTGTACTGCTAAAATTGTATCACTTATCCAGTACTCTATGGCAATTTAGGAATAGCACTCAAAAGGTTTATTTTTAGTAAGTGTACCTCATTCACACATTTCGTAGTGCTGCATGGGGATCACAGATCTATATGCATGACTGCAGTGATAAGATCCAGCAACATTCTTTAATAACTGTTTAAACTGTTCTAGTCGTGTGCTTCAAGCAACATACAATTATTCCAACACCTAAAAAGAGCTTTTCCACTTGCAGTATTTTCCACTACTCAATATGTGCACCCTTGCCATCTGATAGTTAAGATTTTCCATTATTTCCTTTATTTGATTTACTCCTTTAACAGCCAATGGACAAAGCATGTACATATAGTTTGCAAAAGAAAGCTTAAATGTAATTTGCAAAGGCTATAGTAAGAGATTCTTTCTCTGATGCACAAATCCATGAGGACCAGGCTGAAAAATACGTTGTCCATCATTATATATTTATATAAATATGGAGAATGATCTTTGTAAAGACAAAAACTTTAACAAAATTAGAAAGATGACATCAGTATTTGGCATGATATTGAACAAAGCCAAAATTTATACTGTAGCTTAGACAGATCAAAGTTGCTTTGTATTTTTCAATTTACAACAAATTGCAGTAAGATACGTTCACTCCAGCATCGCTGAATTTCTTTCTACTTTACCTCTAAATGTTCTAGAATGCTGCTGCCGCTACACAGTAACATCTATTAAGATAAACAAAATAAATAGAACTTGTTAAAGCTATCACAGATGTACATTTTGAATCAAGCATAATGCTTTTGTTAATATAAAAGGCGGCAGAGCTTTGGGTGAAGCTGGGATAAATAAAACAGTCAGCTGTTATTAGGACTGTGTCTGGGAGGAAAGGCATCCTGCTGGCCAACGCTTTCATCTTGTGCAGTGGAAGAGACCTCAAAACCCAACTCCATTTGGCTCTTGCATCCTAGGTCAAAGTTTACTAATGTTTGAATATTGAATGAATGAAACTCTAGACCTGGTAAAGTAACATGCCATTTTTCTAAAGTGGACACTTTCACATGTAACATATACACAGTATGAGGGCTGTGACATTAGCAAAAATTCCATAACGAACTGTGCATCTACAATTCAAGCTGGTAGAGAAACGAAATCACAACATTTGCAAGTCAGGGAAGACAACAGGAAAGACAAACTACACTGTTATTTGGAAAACACATTACCATGCCAGGAGAAGAAGTTACTTCTTTTTTTAATTAAATGGTTATTATAAGGCATTTTGTCTTCCACTACCACTCCGCTGCAACAGTGCTACAGACCTCTACTACACCTTCAATTGTTTCCACCTTCCATAAATGTAGTATTATTCCAAGTTTGGCTTACAATATGAAACGCATCTCATCCTTCTTATAATTCCCTGGGATTCCAGTATAAGTAATTATAGCATTACAAAACAAAACTGACAGCCTATGTGTTAACTCAATATGTCAAAAAGACAGGCAGTAAAGCCTCTCAGTGGCTGTGGTACATCTACTGCCATCTCTCATCAGATGACGAACTGAAAAAGCAGCAAGCGAGGGGTTTCCTTGTTCTGTTATATGAGTCAAGGGTGCTCTTCTAAAGAGGTTGTTCTGTCTCTCAGACAAGACCTAGCCAGAAATGTGAGCTGGAAACATTGCCCCATAGTATTCACATATTTTCAAACATGCAAACCTGGTGCTTCCTTTATTGAAGTGACTGACATTAAAATTAAGGCGAAATTCCAGGCACTTTGTGTCGCTTTTGAAGCTAGAAAAGAGTTGTAGGCACCAAACAGACAACACTGCTTCTCTTGGTCATGAGAGTTAGAGATGCAGTAATTAAAATAATCCCACTCATTTTACTTGGAGATCTGAGATCACTGATGCCCTCACAGATGCTTTATTTCGTTAGTGACCTAAGCTGTTAGGAATGAGAAGATAGCAGAGCCAATCATAAAAGTGTTACTGTACAATGTCAAAACCATTTGTGGAAGCGACTATGCCTCAGTGTTACAGAAGAGTCTTGGCTGAGACTTCACAATATATTGAGTACTTCTTTGGGGATGTTTTGTCAATGGAAATGTTGCTCTGGTGGAGGGATGGGGAGGGGGGAAAGGGTTTGGGTAGCGGTTTTGGTTTGGTTGTTTGGGGTTTTTTCCTTTTTTTCTTTATTTCTTTACTTTGGCTTTATTTTAAAGATGCAGAGCTAGAATGATAAAAAAAGGCATTCAACACCTAAGAAACAACTACTGACTTCAATCCACAATGTATTTATATACACAAGTATTTCATACAATGACTATTCTATATTTTAATTTAAGGCAACAAAAATGAATGGACAACTTTACCTGAATCATATGATAGGTCCAGATGAATTTCATGTTAAAATTTCATTCAGTACAGTTGTGCATTTAGTTGGTGACCTATATTGTACTTAGTATGGTTAGTGGTTCAAGACATTAATCTGTATTATCTATTTTATCCAAAGGCCTTCTATTGTAGATTTAAAATGGGGGGGGGGGGGGA
>VYXH01000802.1:0-55083 GCA_013397275.1 Burhinus bistriatus | reverse complement strand
GGTTGGCGCGGGTGGGGGGGGGGGGGGGCAGAATCAGGTAAGGGTCTTTTAAGTGGTATGCTGCTTTGTCCCCCTAAGGTATTCAGTTTTAAAATAAATAATAAAACAGGTTTTTAAGATTTTAAGTGCTGGAATCAAATCCATATATTTCAAAAAATTCAAGGTGATGTCGGACCTTCATTTGCCTCAGCATTATTCATATCCCAAGAGGTCAAACTTGTTCTGAAATGGTTTTGGTTATAAGAACATTTAGTAGCTCAGAAGGCATAGTACCATCTTTACCACAAATATATTAGACGTATTTTCTAAATATTCCATTTTATTACTAACAAATGGGTCTGGATTTGTAGCAGAACTTGAACAATTTCAAAGCTAATAAAACAATTATGACCCAGCTTATGTGCAAACACCTTCACTGTTTGTATTTACCAGCACTTCATAAATTGGAGTTATTACTAATTCCGTTAATAATTTGCCTTTCAGATTCTAGATGGTTATCCGGGCTAGAAGAATCCTCAGATGATAACTATAGGATATTATAGAGCTTTACAGCTGTATTCAACATAGATGCTAGATTGTTCTCTCCCAGAGATCGGTTCAGTGATCCAGTAACATTTCTAGACAGTTTAAGGCTGTATGATAAACACTCAATAAAAACTAGTTCAAAAAGGAATGAGATTAACGTCTTATAAAGTCTCAAAAAACGTAATTCATGTTTGATTATTTTTTTTTTTTAATTAGAAAAAACGTGTTTTCTTATTTCTGAAAGCACAAGTTGAGGACTAACAAAATGCTGCTTTTCAGGCATTCCCAGCTAGAAATCACACATTTGTTAGGCTTGTAAGGCTTCTTGGCTACTTACAGTACTGCCTGTAGTTAGAGTACTGCCGATGTGTTGAGCAGGCGTCCAGCCAGCAAACAGCACAGTAGCCAGCTTCCGCATGGCTAAGAGAGTGCAAAAAGGGAATCAGATGGAGGATCCGCATGTTGGCTAGCTACTGCCATCTACCTCTGCTGTAAAGCGTCCTTACCCTGGGACAGCACGGACACATTCACACCACATGTCTCATTATACTAAATCAAACCTGCTATCAACTATGTGCCAAAAGGAGGGGAAAAAAGAATTTGTAAACATTTTGGTGAAAGAAATGACATGACCATAGGCTACGATGGCTACAAATAAGACAGACCTACTTGCAGCAGACAAAAAAAAACCCAACCAAAAAACCCCAAGAAGCCAAACAATAAAATATATCCACACTGAGAACAAGAAAATATATTTGTTGTGCAATGGGCTCCGCAAGAGCAATGCCTCCAAGCCTGCATGACAGCAGAAGCTGTCAACAGGGGATAAGCAAATCACAAAGCAAGCAACCCAATTTAGCAAAAAAATAAAAGTTGCTCACTTATCTCAACAAATGACAGGTTTAATGAACACAGCAACAGATACTTGCTTTTAGCAAGCATTTTGAAACAAAACCAGTTGTGGGAAAGAGGAGTCCACCATTCTCCCTCAGTAGTCTTAAACTCATCAGCTAGGAACGGTTCTTTTATACCAGCCCTGTGGATAAGCCACTCCTTTGTTTCCTTTCATTTATAATTTTTCAACACCTTTCCACAAAACAGAAGCATCATGCCAAAGTCCAAATACTCTTTCCACCGTAGCCATCATTAAATTATACATTCCTCCCAACTTACTTTTTGTACAACTTGCCATCGGTACCTTTCAGCTTTAATTCCCTTACTGTATAATGAACAGTTCTCCTTAGATATGGCCCCTTTCTCTCCTTTCTACTTTCTTAATATATGTAAATGTACAACAAGAATTTTCAAAGCCATCTAACAAAATTTGGTATCAATTTCTCATTAGAAATCTCTGCAGCAGCTCTGGGAACCTCAGCCTACCCTCTGTGATTTTGTTAAAAGAAAAAAAAATCCACGTAAGTGGTTACGGAATCATTGAAATTTGTATTGCATGGATGTTGGTTTGTTTTTGTTTTTTTTAATATATTCATGAAGAAATATTTTTAAAGACACTATTCAGTTACAAAGGATTTAACATAGTGTTATTACATAACTAGTTCAACAGCTTCCCCCACCATGTACTTTTCTCTGCATGTAAATTTTTTTGAAGTTATTTCTAAGGCAATAACTTGATATCAAAAGTTTAATTTCAGAGTGTGACAGATGACAAATATCTTCCTCCTATTTAAGTGCTCCCCCCACAGTGCTATTCTAGTCTGTGCAGAATATAAATGACCGACTGAAGGAAAAAAAAAAAAAGAGAGAGAGAATTACGAAGTATTTTGATAATAATCTAGTCAAAAGCATTTTTTCCAAGGTTTTTCATTAAAATCCACATTAAAGAGAGAATTAAAACAAGGGGGAAAGAAGTTATCCTCCCCAAACGATGCCAACTGAAGTATATTTTTTCAAGAGCTTCAAAGATTTGCTGAGCAATACATCACTCTTTTCCCCTCCCAAGGAAAAAGATATGCATTTAGAATTTACGCTAGCTACATTTATTGTAAATACATTTATGACACTGCAACAAAAGAATGCTGCCAGACTGCTCCATGTATACAGAAAGGACTAACTTCTGCAACCTTCGTGTAGTATAAAGGACTGCAATAAATTTAACACAGCGGTTCAGTGTGTGCTTAAATGCTGAACTTGGGCATATCTCAAAAGCTCGTGGTACTGGAAGCCTTCATGTAAGAAAGATGAATCAACTTTACTATTAAACCCACCAAACTGTCTAGCAAGACTGTTAATGTTTTTAGTAATACAAAGAAAATAGGTTTAATCTACTGCTCTACTTGCTGTTACACCAGATGTTTGCAAGGACATCTGTGATTCTGACTGCATCATAAGATGGGCTTATGCTATTAGCGCATTTTTATCACACTACTACTTTTTCAAGTATTAAAGGACAACAAGATTTTTCTTTTTTGTGCTTCTTTCTGCTTCTTTTTTGCCTGAATATCACTGGGAAGATTCTCAGCTGATGTGCACGGGGAAAACAACTTTATTCCATTTCAGAGAATCTCTTTTGGCCACTAGAGAAAACTGTGCATACAATTTAAGACAACCCTCAAAAGAAAAAGGGCTATAATTCTGTTCTCATTTAGTTTTGCTGGCTAGTGGAATACGCATCCTGCTGTATAAAGGTCATGTCCATAGGCAAGGCCTGCCAAGGAACAACCTGCAGCTTAGCTAAAGATATTCTTGCAGGAAAGAGCTATAAAACACTGAAATTACAGAGTTTGCCAGGCAGGCAGATCCTAACCATATGCACCTTACTGTGAATTTAGAAAACTAGAAGCACCCCCACCATCTCACACAATGCTTTAACACAAAATCTTTTTATTTTACTCATATATGTGGTTTGAGGATAGGGTACAAGTGCCTGTCTGCTGGCACAGCGCAGCCCTATGGGAAGATCTGAGCTGGAGTCCCAGTAAAAGCACAGACACGCTTTCGTAGCACTGTTCCAGAGTAATTTATGCTCGATAACAAAACTGTATTCTTGCTGGTTCTGGACGTAGCTCAGCTGCCTCTGCTTAGCTTCCCACTTGCACTGTAAACATAACCGGGGGGGGGGGGGAAGGTTTCACAGTGGGTTTATTTATCAAATTAAGATGCCTGCCTGGACCAAAAGTTTAGGATCGCCAAAGGAATGATTAAAAAGAGTTCCTAGCAAGTAATGTGAGCATCCATTAGGTGCATCCAAACAGTTTGGATTTGAGAAAGGATTTACACCTCCCTGCTCATACAACTGTGGTTAAACTGTTTTTCTGACAAAGTTTTACCTGCAAATCAATTTATTTTCCCTGCTAAGGTTTTCCAAAGCACCAGAAAAGTATGGTGACAACATTTCCAAGAAAGATTGTTTATGCAAAGATGCCTTCCAGCATTTTCTTAACTAAATTCAATGGCGTTGTCATAGCTGGTTTTCCCATCGCTTATAGTAACCATACACATAATTATTCATTACAAATTGTTATTAATGACACATGCTACAACTTGAACTACTGCAAAGTATCTTGCCACTGTAGTCCCATACCACTCTTAACAGAAGTAAAAAAGAAAAGTAGAAAGAAATATAGGCTACAAGAGGATTTGCACCAACTCAATTGCTGTCCAGAGGCATCATGAAACATTGAACATTAAAGACAGCTGATATATTAGAACTCCTTCAGAAATGAAAGGATGGAGAAATGAAACACACAGATATACCCTAATTTCATGACAGTGATCTGCAGGTAATGCATTCTGCTGGCCAAAGGAGTATTATCATTCTGTTCCATGTTATAAATGCAGTAACTGTCATACACAAATGCAGCTCCAATATAGCTTTCGATTGTGTGTTGGCTGATTTTGACCCCTCTAGTTCAAAGAGAAAAAAGAATTTCCCCTCTTCGAAGGGAACAAGCTTTGCTTCTGCAGCACATTCAGTTGTCAACAAGAATTGTGCCATGAAGTTTATAAGCAGATATATGCTTATCAGGAAAATAAACAAATATTACAGGTCAAGCCTACAAGGAAGAGAAAAAGGCTGTCGAACTGTCTGTCTTTAATAACAATCTTGGAGTTCCTGGAGTTATTAGAATTTAACCACTTCCCTTAAATATTTATTGTTGTTGTTTTCTCTATTTCTGAAGAAAGATTTCCAGAGTTTTCTGATACAGATCAGAAAAACAGTGCAGATAAAAGGAAATAAGCCTGCTGAATCATCTCTATCCCCCAACTAGAAGCATAATACTTAGATGTCACCTTTCCTTTTCTCTTTCCTTTCCTTCTTTTTTCTGCCTTGATGTCACCACCAAAAAAAAATTTGGTTAGGGCAGACTGGAAACTGCCTAATGAAGTTCCAAAGTAGTATAGGCAGAATTATTCTCAAATTATTTCTGCTCTAATTTAAAACAACAATTCTTACAAGGAATAGGATTATAATTCTGATAAGGTGGTATCTGTTATTGTAGAAAGATACAAAAATTTGCAGAAGATTAGATATTCCTGAATACTTCCTCTGATCTTGCAACTTTTACAGTTTCTTTACAGCTGCAGTTTTCTCAATAATAGCAACAATAAAATACAAGGTAGTTTTGGCACATGTGAGTAAGGATAGGACTGTAACAACAATTTGCAAAAATTCTGTACGTCCTCATACTAAGACATTATGTATGGCAAGAAGCATCTGACACAGATTTCTCTGTAAATTAATCTGTTGGCTTTTTATGCAAGACATGTTATGCTTTGCCTGTATATTAATGCCTATGACTCAAAAGCAGCAATCAATTAAATTTTCTTTGATTAACTAAAATACAGAAATTATTTTCATGACACATATCGAAGTGGTTCAAGATGAATTCCTCTGATTACAAAGCAGACAACAAGTCATTTTATCAATTAAAATGTAACAATAAGATGTCACTGAAAATTTTTCTTGTGGTTGACAGCTAACTCTATTTCTACACTATTACCTTTTAACGTCTGTGGCTGGACTTTTGAAAGAATGCTTACAAGAGCTGTTTGGAGAAATATTGTTTTGTTACCAGTACTTTAATGTGCCTAGGACTATTCCCTGCAAGCTCTTCATAAAAGAATTCACTGGAGCACACCACTTTTTAAAATCTCTTTTTACACTCTTTTTAAAATCCAAGTGATTATAATCTCTCTTCTATTAAAGGCAAAACAGTGATCTTTCAGCGAAGCATGAAGGAAAAGCAGTAAGTATTTTAAAGCATTTCTTAGCTCTCCAAGTCTTCTCCAGAATAGCTTTCCCCCACAGTATTGTCACAAAAAGGCAATGCTGACAGCTCTTCAGGCTCCAGCAGGAAGCCACCCACACACAAATCCAGAAAAATTCTGCCTTGATAAACTGGCTTCTCCTGGCCAGGCCTTGACGTGACGTCGCACTTCTTCCTACAGCAACATGGCATTGGCAGGACCTCCCTCTGGGGACTCATCATCTGCCACTGAAAGCACTTTGCAAGCAACGGCGTTGCTTCCAGCCTCTCAAAACACATTATGGTCTCAGGAGGTGTGTTCCCCAGGTGTTCTGAGAGGCCACTACTAGGCTGACTACTGCTTCCCCTCAGCAGTAGGAAGTTTTATGGGCAGGATCAAGGAGCACGTGCAATTAGCAAATGCAGTTAGCTAGAAGTTACTATATTGCAAAAGGACAGCCAAACAGAGGCAAAGTCAAGTTTATTCCCCAGGGCAGTAGCATAAGGGATGATCATGCTAGCTTAGCTTCCTGATAATTACCTACCTGAAGATACCCATTACTCACCAGTATTTTCACAACTATTAGAATATGTTTCAGCTGAAATTTTCTGTGACAAGGGGTTTTGCTAACCTTTGTTTATTTTCCAAGTTTAAAAAATAAAAATCTCTTATCATAGATTAGAGATTTTTGGTTTTATTGACTGTGTTTCTGCGCAGGGGAAACAACACATGGTTAGAATAAAGAGCACATAGTTAGAATGAATTGATTTTTTCAAGTTAATTTCTAAGCATGTGAGCAAATACTTGAGGAAATACAGACATAAAATAATGTCGGAGTGGGAGACGGACCCAGAGTAACGACAGAGTCTCAATATGAGTATGACCGTTCTCCCTTTATTCAAGTTTTCACGGAGTATATATAGATAAATAGCAAAAGCGCGCGCTAGCGATAGCTATACGACTGGATTACAGTCTTTGTTCACACGCTTGGAATGCTCACACGACTGGTGGGGACCTTTTGTCCATGCAAAGCAACAATTCCTCATTTCTCGGAGGTGGTGCGGCTTATCTTGTTCGCCAAATGGTGACTCCCTTATTCTTAAGCCGTTCAAGGACAGTTCACAGTCGTTTCGGGGCCTTTGTTTAGCTCAAAGACTGGATTGCTCATTGCAATCAAATCATGCCCCTTTTCACTCAGCCATTCCTCCACAAAATAAGACTGTTTTAAAGGTTATAACACTGTACTGTATTTTTTTCCCTTCTCTGATAAAGCATGCCTTTTGACAAGAGAAAATGGAAGGGGGACCAAGGGCTTAAAACAACTGCCATCAACTGAAGAAAATGTAACATGGTTTCAGTTGTACCAGAGATTAGACCTATTAAATGCAAATACATGCAAAAATACTATTCGTAAAGTGTTTTGGAGGTCTTAAATAACCGTTTTGTAAAATGTGTCATTCACAGAATAAATGCAGATGTATTAGCTTGTGTGAGATGTGACGTAATTAATGTTGACTGATGTATTCAATTTTTGTGAGATTTCTGACCTTCATTTGAGATCAACATCTAGATCCTCAGTGGCTTCAGCATGCACAAATATGGCCAAGCCAAGTGCCTGAGAATCTTACCAAGTCTTGCCCAGAATGCTCAGAAACATTTACCACATCAGTGATGAAAATGCATCGAGATTATGTAAATTCGAATTGATGCCAATATTTGACTTTACACAATAAACACTCACATGCCAAACTAATGAAGCTGGAAAGCTATATAAATCATGATTATTATTCCTTTCAACAAGGAGAAGTGAGCCAACAAATAAAAGTTGGCAAAACATTAGCACTACTTTTCAGTAACCGTTTGCAAAGGTCGAAATGTATCAGACTTTCAGCAAGTAAAAGAACCTGTAACCAACAGCTGTCCACAAAACCGACGAGAACCAATACAAACATTGCTTATGTTGGTATTACTAGGTGTTACCTATCACTTATAGGTTCTGGTATCATCATTATTCCAGGTTTCCCCATATGGACGCCTCCAGATTCAAAAGTTTTTACCCATTGCCGTCACCATTTCTTCAGTTAATGAGCCATGAGAAAAACTCCATTCACAGGTACTTCTAGTACATACAATATGCAACATAAGCAATCTTTTGTTTTGCAATCTGGCTTTATTTACTGCTTGAACTGAAGAAGACTCTTTAGACATTGACAACAGTACCACAAAAGCCATTTCTGCAGCATCTAATAGAGTTATGAAAAAAATCTGAATAGCTGCTTTTCAAGCAGCAAATACCTCTAACACCACTAGAAACTCCAACTGAAAAGCATTGCAAAGCCCTTCTTTACTTCCGCCAGAAGTCACTTACTTTCTGTAACTCCATTATAATTTACATCTGGTAACCGGGAAACATCTCTATTCACGATACTTCGCTATGACCGGTTTCGCAGAATAAAACCTGCCCGAGAGCAGCATGCTGCTGGTGAATTTTGTTTCCACAGACAGGCCAAACAAAGACAAGATTCAAGAGCCATGATTTGTCCTCAGCCAGAAGAGGGGGCCAGGGTGGAAAATCAAGGTTCAGCAGCTGGGTCTTGTGCCATATGCTTTGCCTACAGCCCTTCAGCAACTGAGCTACAGGCACCACTGAAACAGCTTTTGCCTCTTTGGGGTTTTATTTTTTCCACTTCTCTCCCATTGCCGTCCATTTTTCTTCTTAGGAACAGAATAGACTTCGACTTCAATAGTTGAGCTTAGGCAAAAGTCTGTCTTAAAAAATAAAAAGCATTTTCAAACAAAAAGTAAAGAATAAGTTAAAATAAACAGCTTGATTTATCTGTGTTTGGTTTTGAGGTAGAATTAAAAAAAACAAAAAACAACAAAACAAAACAGAAAAGCACAAAACTGCTTAAGTTTTTTAAAAGAAAAAAGTAAGTACAAATTACCATGATAAAATGCAACAAAATTTGTAATATTTTCAATCTTAGCAGACTTCTATAATTACATTTTCTCTCAACAGTAAAAGCTTACCTCCAAACAGTACCCCCTGTATTAAGTGCCAAAGACTCGAAGAAATACATTCCTCTGAATATTTCTCATATGAATAGTACATTATATCTACTATTTGATACATTTATAGTGCTACCAGTGGCACACTAGATATATACTTATGCAAAAGGGTGGATTTATTTCCAGCAAACAAAAAGCCATAAAGCTTTCCATCCATAGGGGACAAAGCTAACCACGGTTCTTTCAACCACCATATCAAAACATTAATTTAAGACAGTTCGATTACTTTCCTACTGAGGACAGATGGCTCTTGTTTCTAGATAAATCTCCAACATGAGTTTATGGAGTCAAAGAGTTAACAGGGACCCAGGTATTCTGACATTAAAAGGCATACTTCTTCAATGGCCTTATTTCCACAGGCCAAAAGAGCATACAAAATTTCCCACCAGTTGCATGTAACAAAATATTCCACATTTCAAAGCAACGCTGCATTAGTTTTACTTAAAATTTCTCTACTCCCATTTTATGTGCTTACATATTTAGCCAAATAGTGGACATTTTCTCTTATTACACTCCCTACTTTCACTACTTGAGATTCCAGCTGTCCACTTCAGTCAGCACAAAAAGGCCAGTTTTTGGAGGACCAGGGAAGAAGAGGGTTATTTTGGTTTTTTAAGTAAATCCATTTTCAGCTGTCTCAGACTGACCATCTCAAATCAGTAACAAGCTTTACAGTAGCCTTGGTCTTCATCTTTTCATTTACTTGCCTTTACTCCCTATAAACTAATAAAATAAAAAGCTTTCAGGGATTTTCGGTGACCCATTCCCATTGAAGCCAAATGGAAAATATATATTATATTGTAATAGTCTATAATTGGGATCCTGTTGCAAAGGAATACTCTGTATAAAACAGACGTTTTCCCTTATAAGTGAAAAAAGGACTCTTCCTTGTTTGGTTGGGGTTTTTTGTTTGTTTGTAGGTTTTGGGGGTTTGTTTGTTTTTAACCGAAAATTGCTCCATTACACTCCATGTATCTAAATTTGTGCAACATAATAATAAAGGTTTCCTTCTCAGAGAGCTTTTCTGTAGCATCTGAAGGTGCATTTTTTTAAATCATTGTAAACATAAGATAGCAAAACCAAACAAAACAGGTCTTTACCCCCAGTGTAACATATGAGATATGACGGCTGAACAGAAAGTGAAAGTCTTTCAGTCGAATAGCAGTAGATCACATCTGTGTGAAGCATTTTCCTCAACACCTGGTACTCATGACAGACACTCTTCCACTAACCGAGAGTGTAGAAATGAACGGTCTGACTTTCTGAGACATAGAAGTTTGGGCTAAGAAACCAACAGAAATGCAATTATCATGTTAAGGTATCAAAACTTTAACACTGTACGTGAAGACAGAGCAGGTGATTCATGGAGCAGCTCCCAAAATTTTATTGTGCTGATCAGACATTTCTCAGGTTTTAAAACCTTTACAGTGTTCACTTTAAATCAATTACACACAATCAGAATTTGAATTGGAATTCATTTGTACATAGCAACACTTGTTTTTCAGAGTGCTGCTAACCTATTTGGTGACCTGCTCCCAAGATACACACATTTGACTCACTCTGCAGTGTGAGATTTGTGGTAGTCGGGACCTGTGTAGACTTCAAATAAAATAAAATGAAAGCACATAGTTTTTGTAGAGCATCTTATATTCTGTCTTCATAAAGCTTTTTTAAACCTAAACATACATTTAAACATTAGCTTCTAATGCTAGTTGGAAGCTGGGCTCCTTCAAAACAAACCAGTCTACTTGCACCAAAGAAACAACCCGCACATTTGACTGCCTCCAGTATCATCCATCCCTTTTGCTGGAGCTAGCAGCTCAGCGTGAAAGTATCAAAACATTTTTTTTTATTACTTTTGTCATAAAACACTGATTACGGATATGATCATTGCTACTATCTGCTGAGGTTTGCCATAATCACAAGATACAATTTTCAAGATTTGCATGCCTTCAAAATAGTAAAACCACAAAAACACTGAAAAGAAAAGCACACCCCCAGACAAAATGTCGTGGGCGCCTTNAGCGGGGCAAGTAACGGATAAGCAAGAGCCTCTCTGCATCCCGTTCCTTGGCATCAATGATAAACATGGGTCTTATCCCTCTGAGAGCAAACAGTTTTCTGCACAACATGCTGTTAATTTCAGCAGTTAGAAGAGGCCTAGCTAAAAAGTAAAGTTACTGAACAAAATTGGTCCTGTTTTACCTCAAACCAGGACATTAAACCTTACTAATAAATAAATGTGTAAAATAACAAGGAAGAAGGTTAATACCTGCAAGACAAAATTTGAATCAGTAGGTCAAAAATTATCTTACATTATTCTCTTGTACAATAGAGAATAAAGAACCTAGTCTCAGGCAGGGATGAGAGCTTATAAAGCAGCAATGCAGCAATTCCTTATGTTTTTCAGGTAAAGTCTTCATGCTGCAGTGAATGACTCAACAAGTGAGACCTCTTTAAAAGTCTGAACTGCACTTGCGTGGGACTGCTCTTAACAACCGTCAGTGATGGGACTGTAGTCTCAAATAGTTATTTTTAAGCTGTGAAGATTTGATTGTCCAAAGGGATACTGTTAAAAACTGGATGATGAGGACAAGGATGAACGTATCCAAATTACCCTGAGCTTAGACGAATGGGATCAAAGCCTGGACCAGGACCCAAAGTTGACAGCAGACCCTAGTCTTTGCATTAGATCAAACCAAAGTATGTGCTCCATATGCAGTCTGCATTACAAGATCCTTCTGCAACTCACACCCATCTCTATTAAAAGCAAATACTTTTTTCAAGGTATTTATTATGTACTAGCTTTGGTAAACTACTGAGCAGAGTAACTAGCTTCAGATCTTAACACACTTGACAGAGCTCAAACCAGCTCACCATAAATAAAATAATGTAAGAAAGAAAACCATGTAGGCAATCCACATTTAAAACAAACAAACAAAAAACAACCAAAAAAACCCCAACAACCTCCCTTCACTTATTCTCCTATACCACTTGACTATAAACTGGTTTTGAAATTGGTCTACTACAAAGTGGTTTACAGACCCTGAAAGCAAACTGAGTATTATTTGTTTTCCTTTGCAGCCCTGCAGGACCAGCATCTAGAGCAGAGCTCTAGAGCTTTGGCTCATGTTTCTTTGATCCTGGAAAACCAGGTTCTGCCAAAACATTCTAACAGCCCTCGAGGCTTAAGGCTAAAAAGCAAGTGAGGCTCATACATCTTGACCAGCGCTAAAGGGCTACTTCTCCAGTAGCCTAGAAGCAGAGCTTCCACAGATGCCGTCATGGCCCACACCTCTTGCAATGCAACCACCCACACTGTGGACTTGTACGATAAGCACCAGCACATCAATGTGTGATCAATTAATTAATGTGTATTTAATATTCAAAAGGAAAAGACAGCTAATTCCCTCACTGAGATTAAGAGAATTTTTATCATTAGTGGCAGCTACAGGTACATCTGTGGTCCTGCAACTCAAATACAATATTTTAAGTCCATAGGTGGGACAGATCTACTAGAACTGTTCACAGAAGGATGATTTCTCTTTTCGTACTCACTTCACACTAATTTTGTTACTGCCATACCAGTAATTACTCTTACTAAATGCCTTCCCTACTTTCTTCAATTTTAATTATACTGTGTCAACACCTAAAAACGTACAAAACACACACAAGACAAAGATAATGCATTTCCTACAGAGGCTATAGAGTTTTCAAAAGAAGGAATACAAGAGCAAGGCCCCACTCAGCAGAAGACATCAGCTTTACTTGGCATAGCGAGTCCCAGATAGGGATAAAAATAAACATCAGTTTTTGAAGGGCTAGGACAGAAAGCCATAAGGCAAAAGGAGAACTGCAAAAGCCAACAGAGGCAAAAGATCTTTCCCAACTCCTACCCTTACTTGCCATTCTCCCCAGACTCATTTCGCCCTAAAAAATTATGACAAAGAAAATGCTTGCTTGTCACTCCCTCTAAGTAATACAGAACCAAGGCTCACAATCAGCTTTTAAAAGCTTTTTCTGTCCTTTCCCCTCCAGCTTTTCTACCACAACTGTATTACCTCCCAGGGCAAATACAATAGTCCATTCCAGTAACAACATACATCAAAATGTTTACAAAGGTGGTAACTTTTCTTTTGCAGATCACTTTCCTGAAGAGAAACACAGCAGCAAGTACCCCTCCCTGCATCCAGCACCTGCAAGCAGACCTTCAACAGGCTTCTGCATTGCTGAGTAGGTTTGATGTGTGCAGATTCACGTGCTCTGCAATTGTTTATAAATCAATGCAAAACATCTACTTGTGAGAAGTTCCTTATTAAAAGTACATAAAATAATTTCTAAAAAGCATTCTGATGGCTCAATAATGATTTGTATTTAAAAGTAAGTAAAGGTCAGAGAACTAGAGTCACAAGTAAGATGAACTGCCATGGTTCAACTTTCTCAGATACAGTTAAGGTCATAAAAGGCTTCTCAATCAGACTCAAAACCTGCTTTCCATCTCCAGAAAACAGTTTGACAAGCCAGAGGAGTCTCTGACAGGGCCTTTTCAGACGACCATTTTCCCTCTGCCTGTCAAATAAGGTTGCCTTGAGTTCTCAGCTATTAAGAATTCATTCCTCTTCTGGTGTGAGAGGGAATTACCTAATTCATCACAATTCAGCCTTACTCTCATAATAGCACCTACAATTAGCGCATGTGTCTCAGAAAGTTAACCCTTCTCCTTCTAATCCTCAAAGTCTTTATCCATCCAAGGGAAAAGCCACTAAAGCTATGAAAAGAAAGAGTCGGAGGATGGATCCAAAAAGAAACTCAAGCCCCACGGTGCTAGGCATACAACCTGAGCAATGTCTTATTTCATTTATAGGTCTCTGGCCCCCACAGCAGTAGCCAAAGTCCTGTTTTAGGGACATAGACTCCCGATGGGTATGAATCAGGATACATCTAGAAACAGGATCCACCAGAAAGATCTTAGGAACTTCCTATTAGGAGGTACTTCTTTTTACAAGGGATTTCTAAAATCTTCCACAACTGAGGGAATGCTCCCGAGATTAATTTATCATATTAAAGGAGCAAGGCATCATTACTGCCTTTGCCCCCTCCTACTGTAGCCACCACAGCTTTGCATAGCGCCACTCTGGAAGATAAATCATTGAATCATAGTATGGCTTAGGATGGAAGGGACCTTAAAGATCATCTAGTTCCAACCCCCCTGCCATGGGCAGGGACACCTTCCAGGAGACCAGGTTACTCATAATAAATGATATTCTTCTTATGTATTAGCCTTGCTTTAATAAAAGACAGTGCAGAAACTGCTGCAATGATGTTTACATGCCATCCACCTGATGGAGGGTATGATCCAATGTACCTGTATTTTACAAACAGAAAGTATAACTGTTTCTTCTACGGTCATCCATTTTACATTCTTTCACATCTCACTAAGTAACTTTTTTACCAAAGAGATCTCTGAAGTACCCGAGCAGATCATGAAGCAACATTTTATAAGCAAAGTAAAACTTACTGCTTTGCCCACCAGTGACATATATTTAGTACTTAAATTGTTTCATTGTTTATTAATTATTTTTTAAAATATTCCAGAGGAAAAAGGGGTAAATATTTTGGTCTAATGGTAAAATAGCCATTTAACATAATTTTTAAATTCTGCTGGCATTGTAATTGGTTGGCTGCGTTACTTATGCACTAACAGAAGTACATACGAATTACTTAAAAGCTTATACCAAAAGTGTCGTTGATGGGAGACACTTTTTCACATCTAATGAAGAAAAAAAAAATGTTGCTATATAAATTTTTTTTTGTAAGTCACCAGACATCACCTTATAAAAATATAAAACACTTCCCTGCCTCATTAGAAGTATACTAGACAATGACTATTTAAATGCTGACAGCCAGCTCCCCACCTTAGGTCTTACAACAGACAAGGGAAATTTAAGTACTTTTCAAGGCCTTTAGATAATTCAGGAACTGTTTTAGACCAACAACATTTCTTTAAGGGCTTTAGCAGCTAAGATTTTAATACAGTATCCATTGAACTTTCTCCCAGAAGGCTTAATGATACGTAGCACCTAGTTCCTTTTGTCTCACTTCACAAACATACCAACAGTACAAGCTCTAAAGATAAAGCTTTTGCTAGCGTATAAAAAGTGCATTTTTCCTGCAAGGTTTCAACACTGACATATACGTGGAAGTCCAAGGCTTTTGGCTAGAGAATTTTGCTCCACAATGTATCAAAGCAAACATGCAGGACCCAGTTCTAATCTCAGTGCACTGTAAATGCAACTCCATTAACATTTAGCAGATTTGAGCTCAAAAAAAGAATTTAGTATAAGTATTAATTATGCAAATTAAGTAAGTATATGCTTTTAAATATACTTAACTTATGGAAATGACCTAAAATTCTAACTTCATTAGAGTTATTGTTTAAGTACCACAGTTTCATTTATTTCAATGCAGGATTAATTGGGAATTGGTGTCATTTGTTTCCAAAAATACTTCTAGCCTTCTACCAGAGCTATGTTGTTGCTGAAGAGTAACATGTTGCAGGTATAGCCTGTTGGGTAGGTAATATCTTCATTTTGGTCAAAATTTTCAATGAAGTGAGAAGGAGATGGGGGGTGGGGGGGTGGAATTTTAGCAGTCCTACCTGCTAAGTATAGAGACGCTCTACACTGTAGAGGTAAAAGCAGTTCTAAGAGAGACTATACTCAAAGAGTTCCTAGAGGAGCTACCTGTTTTATGAGCTCTCTTCATAGATTTATAATATCTGATTTTTCCAGATAGTTCTTTGCTAGTTTGGCATCAAGCCTGGGATAAACCAAGCTGAAATCTGTGCATTATTGATCGATACTTGCATGAGTAGCTGTGATATAGACAGGTGGATTTAAAATACTGGAACCTATTCAGTGTTGGTATTCCCTCTTTTGAGTCGTTTTCTCTTTTGGTTCTTTGTTGGTGACAACAGTATGTATTCACCCCAAACAACAGACTAAATCTTCACTTAAACCACTTCTATTATAATAAATAATTAACAGTGGTTTGGGAGTTTTTCCTCAAGCTACTGCTAGTTTTTCCTCTAATTTTAGCAACCACCACTAACTTAGCTCTCATCTTCTTCCCTTTAAAATGCATACAAAGGAAGGAACAATTATTAAAAGATAAAATAGTTCTTAATTCCCAATGTTTCTATCAGATTCTTTTTCTCTCTAGTTGTGCAAAATCCGTTCCGGAGAGTTCTTCCCCTTTCTATCTTCCTCCAGTTAATAGTCATCATAGCACCATCTTGGGGTACAGAGAGGAAGTTGGGGTGAGATGAAATGCTGTCTGAAACCACTTCCTGAAGTAAGACGGTATCCCCGCTGGTGTTCCTGGTGAGAAAAGACAACAAACCTGCACTACAGGGTAGAAGACAACTACCAATGAGACAGTCCAATGGCTAGAGGACAACAGCTAACGATCCTCCACTTGCAAAATGCCTCTCAGACTTGGCATGTCTTCCCGGGATACTCTAGGCATCACCCTGGAGCACATCATGCCCGCTTCTAAGAATCTGATTCATACATTTGACCTGTAACCTCAACCCCAGCATGCCGAATCTTCTGGAGCTCTGACAGCGCTCTGGCAAAATCCCACTAAGAAGAAGAAAGGGGGAAAGGAAAAGGTTGAAAAGTTGCACACTCAAAAGGAGGA
This sequence comes from Burhinus bistriatus, assembly GCA_013397275.1. NCBI lineage: Eukaryota > Metazoa > Chordata > Aves > Charadriiformes > Burhinidae > Burhinus > Burhinus bistriatus. The sequence continues at coordinate 38,580 of VYXH01000802.1, read as the reverse complement.
GAAATAGGAGATTCAAGTCATAAAAACCTATATTGTTGAGAATTTCACTAAAGGCAGTGGAAGTGGCTTTATTATCCAATGACTTTGGACACCAGATAACTGGTATTATCCAGTCTCTAACCAGACCTGGGCAGAACAAAAATCTATGATGAGAGAACAGAGACTCACTGACTGATCTCAAATAATACGTGGTTGATGAAATAATCTGGGTTTTTGCCTTAAACCCATTAGTGGCCCTGAAAGCATTAGTATCACCTAAAGCAAATTTAAAAAATAAATAAATTTTAAAAACAAAACAAAAAAAACCCAAACTTAGCAACTCTAATTAGAAACCCTGCCTTCTAGAACACACTATAACCATACCGCCAACAAAAAAATTATAATAGGAACACCAAAAAATTCCAGTTTAAAAATTTATTTTTAACTTACTGATCAAATAACTACTTTTATTTATCTCTAATTTAATGAATGGGTTAATTAAAACAAAATTGCAAGCATATATACACAAACATCTGCTTTGGATGACTTCATTACTACCATCCTGTAATTATTTTATCAGGCTATGTCACAAGTGTCACGTTATTGGCATTTCTTGACATGACAACAACAATAGTTCTGGTATGATTACATGAACGTTTTATTGCTGTGCTGACAAACTCTGTGCTACCATGATATAACGCTTGGTGGGTGGAAAGAAAATTTTTTCCTTCACACTCTTCTTGGTGATAAAGGCCAAAATGAAATTTTTTAAAATTCTGATACTCCAGGACCATTGTTCCTGAACTGTATGATACTATTACTGACAGAATCTTTTCTCTTCTAAGTTTGACAGTAGCTTAGGTCTACTGGGAGGTGTCCTTGCCCATGGCAGGGTGGGTGGAACTCGATGATCTTTAAGGTACCTTCCAACCTAAACCATTCTATGATTCTATGATTCCTTTCTGTGAGCACCATACATCTAACTACAGCAACTATCACGCAGCTCAGTCTCACTGAAGTTTGATCAGCTACACTCAAGCCAAAATAATTTGACAGCAGGAAGAAATACCTCACTTGTTGGATGAAGAGATGCTGTGCTGAACATTACAAAGGCCTTACATGATTTTCTACATAGATAGGAGTGATCTCTGTTGAAGAATGGCTTGTCATCCATGAATAAGAAGACAACTGTCATTGCTATAACCTATTTCATTTTTTTCAAAGTGCCTCCCACTGAGAAACCAAGTACAGTGCTGTTTCTCAAACACTGATATTTCTTCTCTTCCAAAAATCATGGAAAATGTAGTGAAGAAAAAAAGAACCTCCAGTGCTCTAAAGCATATCTGAATTCTTGTTGAATTCTTACAAATGTCACAAGAAGACCTTGGCTGCCATGTTACACAACTGCTAGGAAAATTAATGGAAATGCTATGGGATTACTAACACAAAACAACCAATCCCCTACTACTTGAGGAAAAATATTACACATAGTTCTAGGCTAAATACAAATTGCAGTGTTTTGAGGAAATAGTGCATTGATATAACAGCAGGAGTGAAGAGACACTGTTAGAGGATGGTATTTTTGTGGATTTCACTCTTTGGTTCAGATTTGCTTCTTTATCAATGAGGCTTTCCTCCTGTCAGATTCCAGTCTGAGACAGATAGCTAGTTTGTAAGGGAACAATTTGCATTCAAACTACTTTCATTCTATTCTAATAGTAGTAGTACAGACTTACTAAAATTAAGTATTCTTTTTTTTACCTTTTATCTCTTTTCTGTATCTCTACAAAGCACAGAGGAATCACTAACCAAAACTGCCCTCGTGCCTATCCGCTAGGAAGCAGGCTGACTTCACTAAGGCACAGAAAGCCAAGCAAACTTCTAGCACTGATGAAATAATAACAACTAAATTATGTTTTAAACGAGGCTTTCATTTGCTGGTAGCATAGAATTGATCTGACCAAGAAATAAACGGGAATGGACATTGCTAATAATAATATTTTTATCCTATCAGTGTGATTTTAGTAATTCCATTGTTTAGATCTAGCGGACAATACGTATCAACTTACCTGGCTACACTTCATCCGCGTAGGCTAAAGATAATCCTTCAAAAAGAGCTGCGTGGTTCAAGAGGATGATGGGATATAAAGCTTTTCATCTCTTGGTAGCTAGTTAAAACACATCCTAAATAAATTATGATTGCCCATCAGGATATTTGACAGATTATGTGAAGCAAATCTAACAGTCTGAGCCCAGTTTCCAGGCAAAAGTAACCTGCAGATTGGTTCTAATTTACAGGTTAGAAGTAAATGACAAAATATGTATGTCACATGGACCATACAAACTGAACACCTGCTTTCTTTAATGGAAACCTGCCCCATACTAAATTGGATAGAGAAGAGAAAAAAACAATTACGTAATTTTGTGCTGAAGTGCAGGACCTCACCTTCCAGGAATTCCTGTTATATAGAGAGATGAATTTACTTAAAAGATCCTGCCCCCCAAAAAAGCAACATACCTAATATAGCTTTATAGTGTACAGATAATAAATCTAAATTAAAGTCTTTTACTTACAAACTCTATAAAACATTAATTAACATATAAAAGCTTCAGCATTGTGCATAACTGAATTCTCCTTCACTTGCTTGTGTCATTTATACGTAAAAGGAAGCAACACAAGATGATACCAGTGTAATCATAACAATATAACAGCATGGTAATCCAGCACCAAATAAAAGATAACCACACTCTGTTTCACAAACAGTATAGTACCACTATAATGTTTTTTGAAGCTTTTAATATATTGAAACAGATTTCTTTCTGCAAAACAGGGGAAGACAGTAAGTAACAAAAAGTTATCCCCTTCCAACAAACTAACTTAGAAAAAAATAAATTGTTTCAATAATAATTAAAAAGCTGTGTAATCCTACTGAGCCCTACAGATTCTTACCTTTAAAAAAAAAAAGAAAAATTCTACGGTGCAATTTGAAATTACTTGTTCCTACATAATGGAAATAATGTATTTTTTTGGGACATCTTCACAAGGAGCAAATTACAAGGGCTGTAAGCCCCTTCAGTTAAATGACATTGGAAAATACTGCTAGATCATTTAGAGAATTTCTGATTCTGATGAGTTTGGCAATCTGTGTGCATTTGTAATAAATACTACTGCAAAAATTAAACATCTAAAACTTCACCAGGCTGAGTTCTGAAGTTCAAGCCCAAGTTATGAAGAAGCATCTGCAGCCACTGATAAGCAAAGGAATACAGAGACTGAACACAGAAACATCATGTGTCCACACAAACACATCCCCAGTGTTTTAGAGAGACAGAAACTGTCAAAGGGCAAGAGATTCTGTGTTTCTATATAACAAATACTATGACGTCTGTTCCTATCTCTATAATAATTGGATCCAAATAGGTTCATAAAATAAGTGACCTTTGCCATTCTCATGGATTATCATGACAATGGCTTGGAGAAAGAATGCGAGGCAGTAAATGGCTGTAGCAAGAAATCTTCAGAGCAGGACAGTCACAGCGAAGGAGTAGGGGAAAAGTGAACTTGTAGTCTTACAGTTTTCATATTTTTCCCAATGCCAGGGAAAAGCAGTTGCCTTCCTCTCCAACATAGATTACCAGATCATTGCATCCTCCATGCAAAATAAAACTGCTGTTCCCTGTCTTCTCCAAGCCATGGATTTTAAGGTTTACCTGAGCTAAATGACTTATTTCCTGCAGAGCTGATTGTAAGTGGTCCCTGGCCCCTCTATAGCTGTGTGACAATTTAAATAATTGACTTCAAAAGCAGGATGAAACAGCATAGTAGTGTAAGCCAAATCTCTCAGTAGTCAAAATCTCAGCTGCTAAACTGCTGTCAACATATAGTGATAACCATCTCAGCTGTTCACAGACACCAAGCAATTAGGCTGTCTGGAAAGATTTCAGTTTGAATTTTGCCATGACGACTAACGTATTGAACAACAAATGTGAGACAGACCCTTCTGACATCACTAACTTTTTCGTTTCAGTGAAACAAGTTAAGAAGTTACACAGTGCTTTTCACACATACACAGCTTCCCCCCCACCTTCTTCAAAACGAGCTTCTCTCTGCTGCGAAGGTTTGCAAATGATCTGCAGAAGCAAAAGCTGCGACTGGTGCTCCAGCAGGCAGAGGAGGTGGTGAAGCATGAGATAGCCCTGGAAGCTACGGCACAACCTGGAAAACTCCTCAGAGCAGGGCAAACGCATCAGTTCTCTCCAATTTATGCACAGGGAGCCACACAGCTGTAAATGTTTAGTAATGCCACAGAAAAAGCTGTATAGGACAGTACAAAAGTACTGTGGAAACAAAATTTGTATTTCAGCTTTCATCCTTAAGGGTCTGACAGAAGGCTCATTCAGAAGAAGAGAGCTGCATCCACCCTCCTCAACAACAATACCAAATTCCTGTTTGGACTTCTGCTGAAGGTTATTTTTCCATAAAAAGCAGTGGGTTTGCTTTGTTGGTGTTTTTTTGGGTTGTTTTTTTTGTTTGTTTGTTTTTTAAAGTGAATATGCTATGAGAATAGTAAAGCAGAAAAATTTAAGTAGTGCTAAAGAAAAAGGAAGGTTTATTAGACTATCTAAAAAAAGCTAATAGCATTCAACACTTTCACTTCATCTCAAGGTTCCTTGAGATGTACTTAAAATAACAGGGCATAAGGGCTGAGGTTGACTTTGCAGATCAGATATACCCTGAAGTATTATTAAACTCAAGAGCTAGCTTAACAAAAAGCCATTTTTCTAAATAAGCATAACTGTTCCACTGGTGTAGGGTATCAGATCATATAGACAATACACTAAAATTCAAAGGAAAAAGCCCTAAATGTTTCCACTTATTATACAATTATTGCTTTTTTTTATAAGACATTTGGAAACTACACATACCTGTGAATTTGCAGTCCTACCTGCTAAGTAGAGATGCTCTACACTGTAGAGGTAAAAGTAGTTCTAAGAGAGACTATACTCCAAAAGTTCCTAGAGGAGCTACCTGTTTTATGAGCTGTCTTCATAGATTTATAATCTCTGATCTTCTTCCCCAGGTTAAAACCTCTATGTTACATCTGTAGTACAGATGCGTAAGACTTTCAGTTTTACAGGTGGAAATGAAAACTAATGTGGAACTGCTAAGTGGACAAAATAGGTCCATAGTTGCTTAAAGAAAAAACATATTCCTTTCTTTACAAAATAGATAAATTAATTTTTTTAAACTCTCTGCAAACTCACTTAACTGAATTCAGAAAGGCTTTAAAACCACAACAAAAAAAACCCTTAACCCAAACAAAAGTAACAAAAAGGCTAATTCACCAGGAAAGGTATTTCCAAACTAAGCATCAGTGAAGTATGTTCAGGACACTCACATTTATTTTTACTTTCATCAGACTGCTCTTTTTCAAAAAGCATAACTAGGTCTGATATTCAAGCATTTCTATGATCACTTTGGAGAAACTAGTAAACTCTAATTTGCCAAAATAAAATAAAAAGAACCAACAAGTAAAACACTGAAAGAAAACAGTCACAAACAGAATTACAACTTCTGAAATACATAATATGAAGGAAAGTAACAGACTGACAATGCTACATAATTTAAAAAAGCAATTAAAGCCTACATATTAAACTCTCTTTACCTCTACATACGTCGGTATGCTTTGCAATTTCTATTCAAATCAACAATAATTGCATTCGAGATAAAGTTTCACTACCTGAATGAAACAAGACTATGCACTGTTTTCATGTAAATGAAGCTACACACCAGGTAAAAATATTACTTCACATGCTAAAAAAGCCCCAAACTCCTCATGTCTAAAGTTGTGAAATGTCTAGAACTTTGAAGTGTTCATGTAACCATAAAACTTTTCATAAAACCTATCATTTTTGTCAGTTGCTTGCATTCGTGAAAGCAGGTCACTTTCACCCTTGTCTGTCTCTATTAAAGAAAGTCCAAATGAAAGCCATTAAATAAGCACTTTCCAGCTGGTTTTTTTCCAGTGACAACATAAAATATTCAGAGCAGTGAAGCTTACTCTGCTACACTGAGCCTGATGCAACATAAAGTTAAAATACCAGAAGGTGCTGGATGCCCTATGCAGGTGAGTGTTTGGACAGCTTACACATATGAAAAAAAAACCCCACACATACAAGAGTGTCTCTGCACAAATACAAACTGTGTTACTTTTCCTGAACTAAATTTATATATGATATAATCTCATTCACTAGGCACATAACAACTCCAGTCCGTAAGATTATACTAAACTATGCCTTTAGAACCTCTTCATTAAGTTAAACCACTTGCAAAATAATTAATTTAGGATAACTGGGATTAATGCTACTTCTATACGCTTAAGTCATGCAGTCTGCAAGTATTAAGGTAATGTCATTGTGGTTCACTGCCAAGAATGGAGTTGTCACCTGCCCGCTGACGCCAACCCATTTAACATAGGCGCACTTCACGTCACTCACCAGAGCGGCCTGCCCAGGTAGCCTCTTCCACTCCAAACAAAGCCGCGCATGTGACTGAATACTAGGTTATTTTAACTTTTTTCGTCTACTTAAAACTCAGCTAAGTCAGCTCTGAGAGCGAGGGTGTTGTGTAGCACTTATGGGCTCCCTGCCTCATTTATGACAGGATTTGCAGAAGTAGGAACAGAGAATTTTATTCAGCAAGCAATTCTGAAAAACAGACATCGCAAAACTTCCCACAGAAGAAGAAATCAAGATAACTTCTGAAAAATATGACAATCAAGGTTTGATTTCTGAGCGAGCAGTGGTTCACAGGGCCTTCTGGACACACCTGGCTTTCTGCAACCACTGAGCATCCTGGGGCAAAAACCAAGGAGCCAAGAGCCCAGGCTTTGTGAGGTCCTGTTGTGAAACGGGGAGCCCTGGCCCTGTTCTACAATCTAAAAAGGAAGGACCGCATGCCTCCTGGGGCTGTGGATCACAGCAATCCTCACAGAAGCTCTGTCTAAAACTGCTAAAGCCAAAGCTGAGCTAGCAGGAAACAAGTGGTTTCCAATGGTCTGTTTCATTAGAATTTCAAAAGGATACATTTACACAAATACTTTGTGTTACAATGAATTTAAATTCTTCAGCCAAAAATGGTTTTGTCACAAGTCTCCACTATTCCTGCCACCAAATTAAAAACTATTAAAAAAATGAATTTATTATGCAGTTCTGGCCAGCTGAGTTCTTTCTCTGCAGCTCCTGCAGAATTCTTACATGACCCAAAGCCAACAAAATTTTTCACCCATGCTCACTGACAACGTGCTGTGCATTTTCTGTATCCAACCTGGAACTGCCAGATATGCTGAACGCTCACAGCTACAACTGTAATTTAATGGGTAGTGGAGCCCGAAACAGAAGAAGTACTGTTAATACATAAAAAAGTTTTAAAAGGAGTGACAGTATTGCAAGTTAATGCTCTTGACAAGGTGACACTATTCAGTGTTCTGAATAAAAACATTAGATTCTCTTTTTTAGCTACCTCATGATTAAAAGATTAAGAGAAATGTACTATCACTGACCTACCGACATCTCAGAAGCACTGATTCTCTTGCTTTGATGTTGTACAACACCCACACGACAGAGCCACGTCAAAATACGTGATTTCTAAAACAAAAATTACAAGCTCAGATTTCCCCAGCCCAAGATCCTGCTAGAGAAAGTGTTACTGCAAAGAAATTACTTCCAACAATCATCCCTTTCTGCTGCAAGAAATTAAGTAAATTCAGAAACAAAATAATTACTTTCATTAATACTACTGATAACAATTTTGCAGGAGCAATCAATGTAGGTATTGTTGTCAAGCTGTCATTGGTGACCTATCAGCTTGGCAGACGTGCAGCCATGGAAATAGCTCAGCTACTGATTCATTCTCCAAAGACCAATTATTTTCTAAGCTCAGGGTAGCAAGGCATTACCATATCGTGCATTTTATATAAATCAAGTTTCATGGAATGACCTCCAAACAGAGAATAAACACTTTCTCACTGCTCCTCCTTGGCCTCTTCTAACGTATCACCCAACCAGGAGCATACGGAAACAAAGAAGGTGACTAATAATTTGAAGTAAAACACAATCCACCATATCGCAAACTATTTACTTTCATTTCTAACAACTTTTCCATTAGGGAGGGGATGTCAAGTAGAAGACAAACCATTATGACATAAATGGTTTCGTGGAATAAGGATTTTGAAAGATTAGGCTTGATTCTGACTAGCATGAAGTTAGTGTCAGTGTAATTGCTAACCTCCACTGGAAGCTACTGTTGATACACAAAAAACTGTAATGCATTTCAAAAAAAAAAAAAAAAGATGCTTACGCTCTCTGTAAAGATTAAATGGATGTCCCACTTCAAGCAAATATAATTTATTAAAGCATGAGTTAGACTAGCCGTTATACTTTCATCTTATACATAATATTGACATTCCAATAAGACAACTCAAAGCAACAATAAAAAACAGGAATACAATTGCATTTAGGTATTTGTACTAACAAAGAAGAAAACTGATGTATGCTATCCCTGAAACTCCACAAGGTTAATTTGTTAGTGTGTATGCATTAATTTAAAGGTTCTAGTAATGCTTCCTTCCAGGAAAATCTTCCCATATAGAAAATTGGATTTTACAGAGATTTCCAGACACTCAGTCTAATTTCCCTCTAATTTACATACAGTTATGAAGGTGGAACAATAAAGTGCAAACTTACACATCACAGTAATAATCTGAAACGCATTAATGCGATGTCTAGAACCTCTGGGTTCCAAATCTGACTGGGGATGCTGAAAACAGTATTTGATTCCTCCCTTCAAACAACATGCATTTTCATATAAAGGCAGTTCTTTGGAAATGGCCAAGGCTTAAAGACCACACCAAGCAGCCATTTGTTGTGCTAAGGAGTTTAGTAACCTGCTGCAAAACCTGTTCTAGATTCTGTTCACAAACCAGAAGCTCCTCCCTAATACACCATCACAGCAATTTTGTAACAAAGGCGTTCCTATCCTTAGAAGACCTCTCAACTTTTCCTTCTTCCAGAACTAAGGTGGCCTGAAATATCAAGGAAACAGTTACAAAAATGGAAATTTCTATCAGAAAAGTGTATTTACTGAAACTCTGAGAAATCAGTTGTTCATGGGCAGAAACCCACATTTCCTTCAACAAAACATCCTTTAGAGAATGCTTTGGCATTCAAGCAAGAGCTGCAAACAGTGAAGATGCGATGGTTTAATTTCGGGCTGCAAGATCTTGGGGGGGGAACACTTAACATTATGAACTGGCTTTTTACACAGATTCTATTGTAAGTGCTTATTCCCCAGCAAACTGGCTCTCTGCTTTCTTCCTCCCTGGCCCTGCTTTCTCAAAGCCTAGCACTGCCCAGCATTGGCATAAGGAAGAAATGAAGAAGGGTGGTGGTACTCAAACAATTACAATATTTTTCCATGAAAGGAGTAACAATAGAACTATTTTTACTTTTAGTCATTTAATAAAACTTTCATAATTAAAAAAAAAAACCACACAAAAAAAACCACAAACACAAAAAACCAAACCCAACCACCTTAAACAACGTTTCAGATGAGTTACGAACAGACACGCTTCTTCTCCTTACCTCACCCCAATTGTAAAACAGATTCTATCTCAGGAGAAGAATACCATTTTGAATATTTCCTTTCACCAAGTCAGAATTTCAAGCAATGAAATAATAATTTTATTGATGCAATGTTGGTTTTTTTGATGGAAAATAAAACTAGCTTATGGGTTAAGACATTAGTAAGAAACAGGACAGCTGCATTCATAGTCCTATAATGTGTTGCTTATATTGTTGTATATATCCTCAATGCTGCCACAGTCGTGGCCCACAACCTTCAGACGCTATGTAGTGACTATCTATCCTTCTCCACCAGATCCAACATAGATCACAAGCAATTTCTCAAGTTATTGCATGACTCATTTTCTCTTTGTAGACAGGAGTGATTCCCCTACTTCTCAGAGCTATTGAGACAACATGTCATAATATTATGGTAGTACCATCACAAATACTAGTGTAAGTACCATAAAATTCAACAAAGTGATAACATTCAGTTACACTCTAGTATCTCCCAAAAGCATCCAGCTCTATGTTGGAGAATTCCCTAAGGATTGGAATTTGTTTCAGTTTTCTGCAGAGCCCTACTGCAGGAAATTATATCTAAATTACTGAAATACCTAGTCCACCTTCCTGGAAAAAAAGCAAGGTTTTAGCTAGAGACATCATCACGTCCCAGCGTGGGACAGGCCTAACTTAAACGAAATCTAGGTCTTCTAGTAATTCAGAGTCCAGTCACGTTACTCTTGTTTTAAAAGCAATAATTAGACCCTCATAAAACATACTGTACCCATTTTACATTGACAGAAGTCATTACAATCATTTGAGTGCCTCCTGCCAGCAGGACTGCCTGAAGCCATTACTCTTTGTATGGGTTTTCTCCTTTTCATTCCTACAGATCTATTGAATAACTTACCATTATTTTGGAAGCTTTTTAACTTGTCTTAGAAGCTTGCCCTTATGAGGAAAGGTTGGTCATAAAGAGGTCCTTTGCCTAAATGGAACAAGTTAATACAAGTTAATCTGCACACCAATTTTATGTACGTGTGCTGTGGCACAAACTGCCCCAAATACTTCTAGAATCCAACGGTGCTGAAAACAGTTATGTCACTTCATACCTTCTTCACGTTTCAGATTGATTCTTAAGACACTTCAGAAACTATATAGTTTCATATTATGTAATAGTCTCTTTTTGAGACTTTTCAAGTTTATATCTACAAAACAGGAAAAGAAAAAAGCTCATTTGTCATATTGCCTTTTTAATGCCTCTGGCTTTACAAACTTCAAATGCTGAAAGTACAGTGTGGAATAAAGCTAACTGAATGCGTGGCCTTGCCATGGTCAGGAATGTACAGGATTAAGACGAGCAGCGCTAAATCATGCTTGCCAGTACGTTTCCAAGGGATACAGCTCTGAACAAACTTGACTCAACCTTCAATGGTTCTGTTGTAAAACAAGGTACTCCAAAGAAAAAGGACAAGCTTTAAAAGCAGCTGGGATAGTCACCTCTAAAAACGGCAATTCAGCGATCATTAGTGACCTTCTTAAAAAAAGTATCTTATAAATCCTTTTACCATCTACGTGCCAAAAATTTTTACATTCAGCACCTAAGGGTACATGCTGTCAGAGAAGAAATAGCAACAGCTTTATGAACTACAGTGTTAAAAGGTAATTCTCTGAATATCTTGAAAAACTTCAGAACAGTGAGTAAACAACCTTATTTTACTGCTTGGAAATCCAAGGTACAATCCCTGAATTTGAATATAGTATGCTCACTGACTCCATAAGAAGATTATAAACAATTAGAATCCTTAAAATCTATTTCAACTAACTTGTATTTGTTTAGCTTGAAAGGCAGCAGTACACCACATGCTAGGTAAAATTTTCAGGGAGAAAAAGTATCTTTTATAAGAAAAAAATTATATACTTTGAAATATAGAAGAGCATCAGGGTACAAGTATTTTTTCTTCTCAGCTACAGATGTGACATGTAATTGTAGTATCAGTGGGTTTTTTTTCTTGAAAGAGAAAGCAATCAATACTTTTCCAACTAAATTACAGCAAGGTTCATGATACGTTAGTGTTCAACTTCCCCGATAGGAGGGGAACAAATTCTGACAATAACAGCTGAAGAGGATGCTGTGTTTCTGTGAACTACAACCAGAGCACCTGTAGTTCAGCACACCCACCAAAAAGGGTTAATAAAGACTCTAAAGTGCTTGCAGATCAATATTAAGCCATCCAGTCCTTTTTTTTTAATCCAGCAGTATTAGTATCAAATACACAAAATATATATTACACACAATAAATCGCAGTTTCTCATGTTGCCGCATTTCAAAAGAACAGGAGAGAAACTGTTTTGGATAACAGGCTAGGCTTTCACAGTTAAATATAAGATTTATGAGAGAAGCATTAGCTACTGTATAATACTGGAGCAGGCTAAAAAGAAAAACCAGCATATGCCAATTAATCTTGCAGCATGACGACGTGGCACTAAAATCAGACTACTAAGATACAAGTGTAGGCAGAGAAATAATTTGTCTTCTATTCAGAGGCTTTTTTCCTTGGAGGAGGGAAAAAGGAGAAAAGGAGATGCAGAGGACCTAACAGAAATAAAAAAATTCTTCCCATGCCCTTTTTCATGTAAGGTTGGAAGTATCCCACAAACAATCTTCAAAATAAGTAGAATCTGCTAGCACGAGCTAAATTTAGTTGCATATGTTTTTCACAACATATGCAAGTACAACTTTCCCTCTTCTTCCTGAGGGCACACACTTCACTAAGTTATCTTGCACTCATTAATCTATATTCTCTGTAAAATTTCTGAGGAATATTGTATTATGCAGAGAAAGCATCCTTTTGTGATTGAAAGTCTTGAAACAACATTCTCAAAACAAGAAAGTAAACTTTCTACTCACCCCCCCTCCCCCCATAACTTTCCCACTATGTTGAAAATCAGTAACTATCAGACAAAATATGCCTGTTATCTTAGCTATGGCTGTGAAAGAGCACAAGAACACACACAAAAACCCTATCTTTGAAGAACTATTTCTGCTGCAATTCTACTTCTCCTTTGGGATAACAAATTCTCTATTCTATCATGGAATAAGAAATATTAATAATAAACACTAATTTTCTCTTTCTTCCTTCCAAGGATAACAAGTACATTCCCCCATAATTACTCCTTTTCACTCTACACCCTCTTTTCCAGGATGTTGTTGATCATCTTTTTTTAAATATGAAACCTGATTTCCATTTGCAAAAGATTTCAACTGCATTAATTAACATTAGTCATTACCAGAATAAAATGAACACTAACTCCTCCTCTCTTTGACTTCTATACATCCTTACCTCTTTGAAAGATGTGTGATTTCCTATACTCATCTCCTGTGTTAATGAAATAAAGCAAAAGTTTCACCTTCTAGAAACCCTTCACCTACTGTTTCTCAATACAGCTACAACCATCTCACCATTTCAGCGCACCAAGTATTACCTTCCAGTGGGAATGCTGACACAACTAAACACAGTCAAGTACAATTCCTCCAAAAAAACCCTCTTCAATGGACAGTGGGGGTCGAACTTGGCTAAAACATAAAGTCATAATGATGAGTAACAAATCAATTTAAAATAAAATTGACTTTAAGAACTACTCAAAACAAAAGCAATAGTTTCAGATTAATATTCCCAGCACCCATCACTGAACAAATTGCTTTATTATCTTTATGCAATCATGTTTTTACCAGATAATAATGAAAAAAGAAACAAATCAAAAGTAGCAGCAACTATTCCTTACCTTGTCAAGTCCTGCTGGCTAGATTTGAGGAATTCTATACTAAATGCAAATTAGAAAGTACTTTTAATCAAGAATAATTTTAAGCAATACTCAACATAATACTCTTAATGGCATCATTCACAAAAATAGAATTTGTGAAGATAAGACCAAAATCCTTACTGTTGCTTCAAAATGTCGCTTACAATTAAGATACTTCTGCTCTAAAGAGAATAAAAACATGCAAGTAGTAAGTAATGAAAACATATACAGCAATGAAGGTCCTTCAACATTTCCCATCCTACTTGCAGAGCAACAGCTATGAGACGAAAAGAACACTTCATGATCCAATACTTCTATGCTATACCTGTAAATCCATGTTCAGAAAAAACCATCACTATTAGTACTATATTAAAGGACAATATTTAATGCTATATAGCAGAGGTGAAATTTCTGTTCTACTACTGTCCAAGCTAGAAGAGAGCGTTCGTTTTGTTTTTAAACTCAGTGAAAATAGTAAAATAATTCTGCTATGTCTCATACATAGGTACAATACTGCGTATCACAGCTGATCATACCAAGGTTAGCATAAATCTCTGCATATCTCTTTAAGTCAACCTATGTGCCTGCCTTTTTTCCTTTGCCTCAACTCACAGAAAGATCTCTAGAGACCAGTAAAAGTAAAAAGAAGCATCAGGGCACATTCTAGTTTCCAGACTTGACCCAATCCTGCAGCCTGTCAAGCAAAGCCAATACAATCTCACATTTTATCCATAAACCCTTCCCTCTCCCCAAAACCCCTTTCCCCCTCCCATTCTCTTTCACGCATTCACTAGAAGTGAAAATTTTTCATTAATGACTTCTGAACAGGGTACTTCAAAATTCTGCAGTCAGACCAGTTTTTTTCTTACTTCACGTAAATGCCCTGTAGAATTACAGAGCTATTTACTTGGGTCAGACTATGTCTACTTCTCCCTCCACCCTGGTTCAAACCACATTGAGTCCTGAAGCACCGAGATGAAGAACTGCGTCAACATGCAAAACGTACCAGAAGAGAGTGGGGAAAACAGATAACGCAGAAGAAGCAATGATGCTTTCTACTTCATGTGCTTCTCATACAAGAGTTTAAACAGAAGAAAATTAACAATGTCTTAATACCAACTTCTGATTGAACTCTATGCAAATTCAGTGTTCAGTTTTATTCTCAAAACACACTATTTATGGAAAACCAGCAGAATCAAATACTGTCTTCTAAGTCTCTTAGAGATACAAGCTCACATTACTTACCTACAGGTGATCAGCAGGCTCATTAAACAGGGGGCCCCATTCCTACCAGTAATGCTAACTAAAAATTGTAGATCTGAGCCAACAGAATCCTCAAAGCATAGTTGTAAAATAAAAATACATTTTCACAGAAACACCCATAATCCAACAAATTAGATTACTAGATTTTTGTCTTTTCTGTTCTAGTAAGGAAAACAAAAATGTCCCAGTAGGAAATTACAATGAACCAACGAAAAAAAGGTTTTGCAAGTCTTGAGGAAATATCAACTGCAGTTCAGACTAAGCTATCTTTTTAAATCAGAGTAACTGCAAAATTTTTATTTTGAATGTAACATGGGGTACACTCACTCTTAAACATAATGTGCATAACCTGAAAGTTGAGATGAATTTTTACTTAACATAACCAACAAATATATTGCAAAGTCACTAAAAAACAATAATTAGAATAGCCCTGTTAGAAAATTTACTTCCAACTTTTCATTTTATTTGTAGGCAGAATTTTATTTACAGAAAAGAAGCCACTTTTATTTTAACACTTTTTGGTTTCTGTGGTTGAAAAATATTTATAGGTCTCAGTCACTGGAATAGTGGAAGTATGAGCAACATTTTGAGGCCAATACTGGCTTCTTCACAAAAGTGATTTTAGGAATTGTGCTGTGGAAAAGAGGAGCCACTTCAAATAAGGAGAGTTTAAGAACAGCCATAAGCATTTTGTTATGAATAAAAGAAAAAATAATATGTGCATGTGCACATATATATACACATCCGAAATAGTTAGACCATATGTACACATGCACTCACACATACACCACTAACCAAAACTTCAGAAAAGAAAGTAAGTTTCAGCATTTCATTGCCCTCCTACACCCAGCATCACAGCTCCACAGGCTTATGAAACATCACATAAACAAAGACAGCATCTTTCTCTCACTGGAAAATTCACTTCCCAGTATCTATTCCCAGACTGGACACAATTGCCTATCCAAAACTCTCCCTGGCTAGGGCTAAAGACTACTGGGCATGCTGGCACATAGTCTGTTCTTCTGTCCAAGTATGAAGGAATTATCAGCTGTTCAGTCCAGGACCTGTATTTGGGGACGATCTCCTGCTTGTTGGAGAACAAGTTCACAAAACCACTCAACTGTACAGTTCCCTAGCACCAAAAGCCTCGATAATGAAATTGGGCTTCCTTCAACCTTCTAACAAATTATTAGCAAAGGAAACAATGTTTTGCAATTTCCCACTTTGGAAACAGATTTCTTGCACACAATCTGGCACCTTCTCAGAAAGGACAAGTTTAAAACTAAATCAAAATATAAGGTGCCCCCTCCCCCTCATAGCCATTCATCTGCATATTTTATGAAATCATTTCCAAAAAGCTTTTCTTAGCTTCCTATTCTAGCTGGGGAAGTCACACATAAGTTAGTCCTCTGCTGAAAGAAAATTCAAAACAGCACTAGGATAACAATTGCAATTGCTTTCAGATAACTACTAGGGAGAAAAGTAAAGTTTTTCATTATTCCAAAAAAGATCAGAAAATTTTGAGGGCAATACCAAGAATAGCAGTTTCTGCTATTATTTGTTTTCCTTGAAACAGGGAGTTTTAAGATTATGTGATTTGTAGACCAATTAGGACAAGTTAAAATGGCAAATGTTACAGGACAGTGAACACTACAGAACATTAATTTTGAATAATGCTGACCACAGACATCAAACCCTACACAAGTTTTTCAATACATACTGTTCCTAATAAATATTATAGTTAAGAATAGTAACATTGTTAACTAGGAGTAAATACAACCCACACACATTTGGGAAAGATTTTGACAGAACAGATAATTTTTACCATTCTCAAAGTGACATTCCAGTGAAGTGAAAACCAAAAGGAACCATAAAATCAAATCCCTCTCAGTTAGGCTTCAGAATACCAATCTTTTTCACAGAAAGGAATGAAAGATTATGTAAAGCAAAGACACACCACCGAAGTCTGACTTGCATCAAAAGTACCTTATAAAAGCTTCCTTCTTCCCTCAGAAGAACACAGATGACAAAGACCGGTGGTTTTTATTTATATAAAATTAGAATTACAGATAACTTAAAAACAGCTATAAATTCAATTCCTAGATACATGACCTAGGATGGTTTATTAATTATTTGTATTTCCCTCCTCCCTCAAGGTTCTTGGCAATTTATTTCTGATAGTCTTTTTAGGAGGAATGTGACATCAAGAGAAACAGGTGTTAATCTATATGGTGAACGTATGACAATGCTTAATTTAGCCTAAAAGATCCCATATGCAACCTTTATTATTACTACGGAAGACACACTTTGTCAGACTCCTAAATTATATGAACACATCTATGCAAGGTATTTATTCCTTGAGCTCACCAAACATTTTAAACTACCAGTACCAAGACTGAAGAAAAGTATTCAAACATACAGAGTCTATTAAAAATACGCTATGATCTACATACGATTTTACAGCACTGCACAGTATTTTGTTTACTGCACAGTCCCACAAAGCTGCAACATATGCTTCACTGAAGAAGTCTTCCAGAAAGAAGAGGCTAGAGACAGAGACAGCACCCAGCCACATCCCACAACGCTGCTTCCCCAGTTAACAACTGCTGCATTTACCCGATTCTTTTCCGTCCCAAATCTGATACAGGTTGACATTATATACATTTAAATAGCTCTAAGACTGTTTGCAACTCCCATTTGTGTCCACAGCAAACCTGGAACACTGATTTTTTTCTGGTTTGTTAGGTTTGTTTTTTTTTTAAACTGTTACGTTCCACCCTACCCAAACACTGAAGGTGTCTCTTAGCTCCCTCCTTTGGAATGCACTGAAAATTCCAAGTGGATAAAAAACCCCTATAAATTTAAAATGTTTCAGGATTGCCACTTCAGAGAATTCCAAAGAACAAGAGCAGTCCACAAACAGAAATATAATTTTTTAATATATTTTAAATAGTTAAAAGGAAAAGTAGCACATTTTATTTATATAGGTTGAACTCTTAGCATTGAACCATCTAAAAACATTAAATATAGCTGAAATTGAGTCCTCCCTGTTTCAAGCATTTGTCCTCTCACTCTTGAATCTTCTCCAGGGGTTAAGGTCAAGCAAACAACCTGAGAAACCATTGTCTGCCAGGATTTGCTACCAGAATCTTTTGTGAACTGTTTCAGTTATTACAAAAGCATCAGGACCAGAAGGCCAGTAGGCAGTTCTCACATTGCTGTTCAGTGTTAGAAGTTGTCAGGAATGCAAAGATACTGACTGAATTATAACAAAACTCAGTCGAAATACCTGTTAGACCCGTTACAATTAAGGTTAAATTTCCAAAGAGTTACTATATTTTCTTCAAATTTGTATATGTCTTTTAATATAATTTGCTGAGCACAAAATAAGAATCTGCTATTTGTTAACATTTTACCAGTCATTGCCTTTGTCAACCACTCCAATCTGAAATCCTTAAGAATAACTCAAAGTATTGGTGATGCGTTCACTGTCTCATTCTTCCTTTGCTACTTTTTCTTCATAAGTTCCTTTGCTTTAGACTAAGCACACGATCAGGATTATGCTTAATTTAACAAGATCTCTGAAAATAGATTTTTCACTTTGTCCTAAAGCATAACATGCAAAGGCAAAAGGTCAAGCCACAGTCACATGAGAGATTTTAAATGTGAAAGCAGTAAACATAAGGGTAGCTTGAAATAAATAGTTTAGTTTGGGTTGTTAGGCTAATTAATTTTTGTTTGACATTATTAGTATATTGCAGCAAGCACTGATTTAAGCTGCTGCTTAAACACAGATCATGCAAATATATGAGCATAGGCTAATGGGAAGAATGGCATATTTATTTAGGTTAAACATTCCTGAATAAATTAAATAAAAAATACTCAGATCACAAGCAGAACTGTGCGGCTTTCTGAAATAAGTAGCAGAAAAAAAGCTTGCTTTACTAGTCCACATGAGGGAGAGCACCAAATGAAATATGGTGAGTCCAACAAAGATTCTGAAGTTGTTACAAGCCGTTAACAGACCTCATTTGAAAAGAACAGACTTCTATTAGAAATAATTCCTCAGCTTGCTTTTCTTTAGAAAAGTATAGAAGCATTTTTCATTATTCAGACTAATTTTCATAACCAAAATGCATTGCCGTTCGCTTTGATGCTGTGTAATGTTTCTTGGTTCTGTAAAGTGGTACATAATTATAATCTTCCACTTCCCCCAACAGAAACCATAAATTCTTCATCTTTTGACAGTTTCAAACAATTAGGCTTCAAAAATACACAGTTGAGGCATATAGTTTAAAATTTATGTGAAGCTGTTAGTCTTTTAGATGACAGAAGGGGTCTGAGCGGTATTTAGTGCTTAAATCCCAAGCTCTGAAGATCTGACGGAACTGGCAGAGCCACCTTTGGTCATCCTAATATCTGGAAACAATCCATTTAAATCTAAGATTATATCAGCACTCAATCCTCTGACCTTTCAATGCACACAGCAAAGGGACTACAGCAGTAGAGACTCAGCATTATGAACTTACTCAAAAAAACTTCATATGGATACACTATCTCGTTATGTTAGCTCATTTTGAGTTTTGAAAATAAAATAATAAAAGTAATTATTGGATGCAATAGTACTTCACAAAGCTGCAAGGAACATTCTAGATACCAATGGGTAAAATTCAGAGTAGGCCTGCGATTTTCCTGTTATGCTCATGCAAAGACATTACAAGAAGGAACATCATGACTGTATTTCTTGAGACCAGTCTTCTCACACCGGGGAAACAGATGAATACTCTTCATCAGGGAACCACAGAAACATAGAATACCAGGTTGGAAGGAACCTCAAGGATCATCTGGTCCAACCTTTCTTGGCAAAAGCATGGTCTAGACGAGATGGCCCAGCACCGTATCCCCTTCCACTTCACCTAAATCCCTTCACGAAGACCGTGTGAGCTAAAGGGGCCACACAGGAAGTGTGAAGTGAGATCTGCTTACCTGAAAAAGAAAAACAGGCTGGAAGGAACCTCAGAGTCCTTTCCCACAGCTTGGGCAGAATATAGCAGGCTTAAAAAGTGTGCCTGACGATGCGCCTCCAGTCCCATTTACAATCCTTCACACAGCCTCCACAGACCGCCCACTCCAGTGCTTCAGTTCTTCAAGTGTAGTTCAACTCTCCCCCCACCGCTACCCCATTTAAATCTTTGTTGCAAACTCATCTGATGATAACTTTTTGTGCTATGCTTCTTGGATCAGAGGGAACAACCAATCACCATCCTCTTTTCAGAAACCTTGTATTTAAAGAATCACGTTGCCAGCTGATAGGTTTCTCTTCCAGTTCCTTCAGGGCTTTTTGTCCCCACAAATCACCGTCCCCAAACATTTTATTCTTCCCTTATCCACTGTACTCTCTGCAATTTGTCCTTTGCTTTCCTTTCTCTTCCACTTTTTTAAAGGGCAGTGCCCAAAATTAGAAACTAGCTAAGTGGGCTTTCACAAGCTCTGAGGGAGCCCAGAGCTGGTGCATGTTACAAAGGGTAACTCCAAACATCCCAGATTACAAAATTTTATAAGACACCATGCTTTCATGTTCATAGTCTGCTATAACCCTATACCCTACCCAAACCCTAATTCCCTCTATACCTACTAACGGAATGATCTCTTATTTTAGGTTTGTACTTTTGATTTTAATTTTTACTAGTAATTCATACATTTCCTTTTTGATTTGTTCTTCAATGTTTTTGATTAATTTCACCTATTTGTAAACATCAATTTTAATTTTGGTACTGTCCTGCAAAATGCTTGCATCCTCATTTATCCTGGAAGCACTGAAAGTCTTGCAAGTTTTTCTATTCTAGCATCAACCTGTTATTAAAAAAAAATTACACAGAAAAATCAGGCCCAGAACATATTCTTGAGTGATCCATTCCAATTTCAGTGCATAACTGATAACTCTGAATATTCTAAAGTGGCTGTTCCCTTGAAAAGGCTTAATTGTTTTGCAGTCATTTCACCTAGTTCTGATTTTTCTTATGAAAACTTCATATTAGACCATGTCAAATGCCCTACTGAAGCCACATTTGTGTTTTTCCCCTCTTCTGGTATTCCAGCTAGCCTCTCAAAGCTGTAAAGTAGGTGGGTTCTCAGTAAAACTTGTAAGCTATTTAATGAAACCTGTCCTCTATGTACTGTCAAAAACATTTTTTAAAAATCCTGTTCTGACATCTTTCCAAATAACCAGTTAGGGCCTCTTTACCCTCCTACAAAGAAAAGCAATATTGCTTCCCACCCACATACACCATCCAATTCTCTGGAAATTTTTCCTTCTAACAAATTCTCTATGTCAAATGGCAGTAAATCATACGTGACTTCAAAGAATTCCTTAAATAGCAAACAAAGTATATTCATTGGGCCTAACCAAGTTGCATTTATCTGAATTACCCACATATTTTCTAGCACGTTCTTATCTTCAGGTATGCACTACTGTTTTGAAATTACATAAAGCAGCTGATCATAGACAATCTCTTCTGGATAGGCTAAGGGGAAAAAAAAAAAAAAAAAAGATATTACATGCTTCAGCTTTCTCCAAAATCATCTGTTATTTTCTCTCACTCCCTAGGAGAAAGAGACACCTCCTTCTTTATAAGCCTAAAGATAGTAATCATTCTGGTTTTACCAGACAGTGGTCATGGTGAAAAGTCCCAATTACTGTCTCCATCCATTTTAATTGGAGAACAGTTTTATGAAGTTAATTAACAGTTTGTAGAGAACCAAAACTGTTGAACCTAATTTTGAAGCAAATCACTATTTAACTCGGAACATAACACTGCCAGTTAACTGTCTCTTTTATGTTAACTTTGCCTTTTGGCAAACATTAAGAAGCCTACAGCTATTTACACTACGTGGACTATATGAAATTTCAGCTGCTTCTTTCAGCAAGCTGACACACACATACGTAATTTCTTTTGCTGCAGATACTATCCTTCAGTAATTCCCCATTAGGCTCTACAACAAAAGGTCCCCAGAAATCTATGTGAAAAACACCTACCTTCCTTAGGTTTTTCTAGAAGTATCTTGAATTTATAAAACCAAGACAGAAATTTCGTGATTAACACAGGCTATTGATGGCCAACAGCAACAGAGAATTTATTTTTCCTGACCTACTTACAAGCTGAAAATACAAGGATCTAGGTACTCAAATTAATAAAGTTAGTACTGTAAAAGTTCAGGAAGGTTTGTAATTCTTTGGAGTGATGGGATAGAACAATTCATCGTCTCTCTTCATCTACTCATATCACTATTCTCTATTAAAAAAAAAAAAAAAACAAACAAAAAACCAAGCACAAAAAACCAAAAACCCAAACAAAACAAAACTTAAAATAGTGCAGATGGTACTTACAGACCTTTTAACACCACAGACCTTATTCTTTGCTCAGATAAGCTGCCCAATAGACAGAAATTTCAGGAAAGAGCACCGCTGCAACACAGTTAGTTTGCTTATAAAAGCATCTATAAGTGGATCTGTCAAGATGTCATAG
Organism: Burhinus bistriatus; assembly: GCA_013397275.1. Taxonomy (NCBI): domain Eukaryota; kingdom Metazoa; phylum Chordata; class Aves; order Charadriiformes; family Burhinidae; genus Burhinus; species Burhinus bistriatus. Next base: position 16,384 of record VYXH01000802.1, on the reverse strand, counting down.
ATCCACCACCTAAACTTTCCCAGCAGTGGGATGTAGCTGTAGCTATTCAAGCAGTGTTTGGCACTTCAAACAGTTTTTATCAGAGACAAAAATCAGAAATTTCTGTTTCCTCCCCACATTTTGCACACATGCATCTGACTTCTGAATTTACAGCCTAGAGTCCTCTATCACTTCTACATTAGTTACAAATCATTTACTAAATACTATGGAATATTTTTAAACTATGACAGATTTCTTAACTCTCTCAGATCCTCCCCAATGTAAGAAAGACTGTCGTCTCTCATTCTCAGGAAAAAAAAAAAAGAAAGCATAACTGTCGCTATGAATGAAGCTGGAATTCCATCTGTATTCACAAAAACCAGACAGTTCAAACCATTATTTTTAAATTATCTGTTAACCTTAAGGCAAACATTTCTATCAATGGTGGGGCAAGGTCATCTACTCAATTCATATTACATACAAACCACCACCTATTTCAGACAGCAATCTCCACTTAGAAATTAATTTGGTTCCAAAGAACTGGAACTCAGTTCCACTGTTTAAGTGGATTTTCCTTGCTTTAGTCCCTGTGTAACAGTTAAATACCAGGTCCTCTCACTTTTTGAGAATTTATTAGAAGAAACAGTATTTATGATTTACGTCAAGTTTTGGACCCTACTTGTCTTTAGAGGTTTTGAATATCCACTAAGCTTTTTTTGCTGGTTTTTCATAAGGAATGAAAATTAACTAAGCTAACTACCTTCAGTTTACTATAGTGAATATAACACATCATACCACAAATGCAGAGCTTCTTACAATGTGCAATTAAAAAAACCCTCAAATATACCTTGCCAGTGTTTTGTTTAAAAGTTAAATCTACTAGAATGTATTCGAGCTTTTGTGCACTAATAATGCATTCCATGCACAGTAAAAAGTGATGGCCAACTTCAGCAAACTTTTTAAGAGGACAACCGCAAATTTGGAATCAGAGTATCATTCAGCATTTAGTAAGACAGGAAAATCTCTTTTCAAAAGCACTATAAATCTGTTAGAGCATTTTAGTCTATGCAGTTGGGTTTCTGTGGAGAAGGAAGATCATTATATATTATCAAGAGTAAGTTTATAATATAAATAGAATTAAATTAAATTCCTCCTGATACAAAAAGCTTTAAAAAGATGCAGTATTTCTCTAGAATATATATTAGCCCCCCCCCCCCGAGGATTAATTCACGGTTTATACCATTGCAGCAGCTACTAAATCTCTAGAAAGATAAGCCTTTTCTGGTTCCTTCTGGATGGATACAGGAGCTGGTTTCAAGCCTATACTTGGCAGGAGTCTGTTACTCAGAAAAAAATCAGTTTGCTTAAGCTTCATATTCTGGAATATGGAGTTTAAAAGGCAGCATACTGGTAAGGATGCTGGTATGGAGCAAATCAAGAGTTCTTGGTTTCTAGCTCATGAAAAGATTTATACATATACATAACCGTAAGTTACATACAGATGTCCTGGCAGCTGGTGCTGAGCGCAGGTGCTCTAAATGCCCGCGGTCCATTCTGCACAGCAGGTGAGAAAGTGATATTCTGCATTAGTAACGGATTATGGCTGGGGTCATAAGTGAAAATTCAGTGGAAAAAGCCACAGTTCTGTTTTGTGACACCACAAATACCGAAAAGGGAAACCCAAGCAACAGTCACCACACACAAATCTAGGAAGAGGGGTTAGATTAGTAAACCTAAATATCACAGGGCAAGCCTGTATTAGGTAAGCACATAACTCAACATAAGCTGTGTGTCTCACAGCTTTGTTCCTTTCCATCAATCACTGTTTTCAGCTGCATGAAATTCCCAGACGTATACAAAATATTTTAGGGCCTTCTCTTCTAGACTGTCAGAAACAGAACAAAAGAAAGAAATGCCTCTAAACAGATTTTCAGCATGAACATCATCTAATACATGATTGACTACAAACTATAATACTTTATGATCTTTCCCCATAGCTTCACAGCAGGAACCGTGATAATACTGTTTCCTTTTCAATAACACAGATGTTGGAACTACACAGTGAATAGAGTTGGAAGGGCTGGAAATACAACTCAAGAAAATATGCCATCCTTCCACCATTCGTATGAGGTCAGTGGGTGAATTGTTTCACCTGCCTTGCTCAGTCACTAAGCCTTAGTGGTGACAGAAATGCTTTCTTCTGGCCTTGAAAGTTAAGTAAACACGACACTCCTATGCTGTTCACAATGATTCTATTTTGTGTGGTTTATCATGCACAAGCATGGTTTTTGTATACAGTTTATACATAAAGTATCAGTTAAAATTCTTGTCCTGAATCGTGAGATAAGACTGTTCAAACTGGGCAAAAATGAAATATATAGCAAACACACAATAGGTCTTACAGTTACAACAGGACCCTCAACAAATGGACATTCACTTTTAACAGCTGTCCTCTGGAAATGAGGAAACACATGAGAGAAATGTTTCAACATAAAGAAGCAAAATAAATTGGCATCAAGAAGACTGAGTCCGACAGAGAAGTCTCACAGTCATCTTTGGTGAAGATCTGTAGGACTGTGATTCTACTGATTCCATTCATCGCAAGACATTAAAAGAAAACCACTGAAAACATTGTTCTTACCAACTCTAGTCTGGACGTTAAAAAAGTCACACACAAGAGAGGAGGGGAGCAAGGGAGGGAGGGGGTGGGTGGGAGATCTAGTGAGAGATCCTGGACTGTTCCCTATAAGCAGTTTGCATACAACCATGCCAGGTGACCTCAGGACCTGAAAACCCACTCTAGCACATTTAACTTAATTGGACTATAACCCTAACATACTTAGCAAACTTTTGAAACTTAAGAGTTGTATTGAAATAAGCACAGACACAGAAAACAGAGTCAGAAGGCATCCCCGTCCCTCAAAAAAGAATTAATAAAGCTTCTGATGAGGACTGAAAGGCATTCAAAATTCACAACAAAAAGTAATAAACTTGCAGATATAGAACTGTCTCCAAAGAAAACCAGTATCACACTGAATACTGAATCATTAAGTTTGTTCAGGACTCGGGTCCTAAGTTTCTTTAAAACCTCCATTTATATTTCATGGTTGCTCAAATACTTACAAATACTCAATCATTGCAAGCCACAATTTTCACCGTTATATCCAAACAAACAGATCAAATCTAATGCAGAAAACTTCAGAAAAATGGGCTACAACTTGGGTGTCTAAACACACAATTTAATGCCCAAGGATAGGTATCCAAATATTTACATCTTCACTCATTTAATAAATAAATGAAAGTTGAGCATCAGGGAGAGATTTTAGCCTGCAGGATGGAGAAAAATGGAAGGCTCAAAACCTAATTTTGACACCTGAAACTCTCCCAAATCCTCTCCCAAATCCAGACATAGATGTCTAGGAGAAACCAAGTTACAGAGTCCAAGCTGCATTAATAGCTCAGGTATTTAAAATTACTCCTGTAGTCAATACAAGGTGAAAACTGACTTCACAGACCACCTCTCACTTCACCATAACATTGCAAAAATCAGAGATAAAAAGTAGCAATTATTGACAGGTAGAATCTTAAAAACCTGATGAATATAAAGCTAAAAATTTTCTTCTCAGGAACTGGCCAAGTTCAGGCTAGATTCCAGTTTTCTTTTTTTATCCAGTTTAAGGTACTGTATACATAGAGCACAAATACCCTATAGTCTTCAGTATTAATTCTGCACATTTCTTCATATCCCAGTGAAGCAAAGTGAATGACAGCAAATGATCTGCAGTCTAAAGGGTAAAGCAAGAGCAGGGGGAAAGCCTCAGATCAGATTACATACATTCTGACAGCATCAAAGAATCAAGTACACAAATACACATCACACACAAGGCTTGGCACTACAGTCAAACATGATACAAGTAAATATTTGACACTTTGAAATGACAAGCTGTGAAATAGAAATAAGTACCTAAACTAAAAGCAGCAAAGCCCCTCTAATTTCATGGATAATGAAGGAAAGAAAAATACAATTAAAATCAATGCAGGCAAAAAAAGATTGTCACAATTTAAATCCTGTAACTCTAATCCTTGTCAAAAGGCTGGAGAAAACCTCTACATTGATGATTTTCCCCATAAAATATTGCTGGCCTTTCACCCTGAAATATTTCAGTTCAAACACCATCTAATTCCAAAAACTTTCACCAAAACCCACAGTCTGTATGTCTTAGCATGCGCTAGATGTGACTTGAGCTTGTGAAGGGAAATGAGTTCCAGTAAAAGCAAGAGGGGAAGGGTGAATCTGACAAGACTATCAATAACAGACAAGTTTTCCCCTTTTTACATCCACGAGAATAAAAGCATACAAACACATTCCTTCACAGGTTTTGACTCAGTGAAGGAATAAGCCTACAACTAAATTAGTTCCAACTGAAAGGGACTGAGTGATGCTTTGTGCATACCACCAAAAGGACCAACCTCTCTCAAGCATGCACAAACAGTGCTGTGGTAGCCAGAAGGAGGGTAAACACAATGCCTTCATTTTTAAAAGTAAGTTTGAGATAACAAATTACTTAATCAACTGCAGTAGTTATAGTAATGTCTAAATCACCTTAGGAGATCAGCACATAACATTAAAGAAAAACACAAAGCATGTTATGAAATTTAAGTAGGAAAATGTTTAGTGGATCAATCACTGGTTTCCTAAAACATATGAAAGACAAGCAAAGTTCTAACTTCCAAGAATAACCTAGTTTTAAATGCATAATTTATCAGCTTTATAAAACAAAAAAGAGTAACAAGACTATCTAGGCAAGTCTTTCTGCTTTTTGATAAGACTTGTCATACAAATGACTGACTGCATTAATATACAGAATTAACTCTGTTGAAGCCATAGCAAGCAATAAGAGATGATAAAAATGCATAGGAGCCTATTTAGTCACAACTTCTTTATTTTTATGCTATCTCTGGAAATTAAACTTTTAATAGCTGTAGTAATAACACGCAATATTCTTAGAGCTTCTTTTTCCTGGTGAGCATCTTTTGCTGGCCTCTACAATCCTTGTCCAGGAAGAAAAAAGATCTTGGAATAAAAGTGAGAAGAGTAATATTATCAAAGTGTGTAATAGAGCAGAGATAGTGATGCCTTAAAATAACAAAGGTTCACAATCTCATGTAAAACAAACAAATAAAGTTATAGACACTCCATACACAAGAGGGTAGGAACTGTCACAATCTGTTAAACTTAACAGAAACTATGCCTCTGTTGTGCATTGGCAGGTACCTTGATGCTTTACAAAACGTACAAAAAAGTTCATAAGTATGGATAGCCCCATGGCATGACATTATGCACATAAATGTTAACTTGTGAGACAAAACATACAGAAATTATTGCACTTTAGCCCAGTTTTCCACCAGTGCTGATAAATCTGTAGTTGCATCTGGCAGATTCTTATTTAATCCAACAGTTTAATTCACTACAGCTGCTCAATACAGCAACAGAGCACCTACTGAAGTGAACCTGTTATCCCATAATCCTCACTGTTATGGTTTTACTACAATGCTTGACAGCTGAAATATATTTCATTTTTTAAAAGAGAGTCATAATTCCAATTACCTTCCAAGTTAGCTATCTTTTCAGTAGACAGTTTTTGGATAATCCTATCCAAATTAAGGATTTTGCATTTCCTTCTTCAAAGGTTCACATAGTGACTTTACCTGAATTCGTTACTTGAAAATAACTATTGAACCAAGTGAATCTCAAAAGTACAAAAGTTTCCCATTATCTCTTGGTTTTTTGTCTAAGACCATCTGTAACATTCAGAGATGATGATAGCAGTGATTGAGTTTAGATTATAAAATCCCAAATAGTCTAAGTACTAGAATATATATTTGGAACGGTAAGGAAGATTACAGGCACTTTTCTTGCATTCTGTTAAGAGAATTTGTTAGCGGACAAAAAGAGAAGACGATACCAAAGAAATCTCAGCAAAATACAGTGCCAAGCATTGAAGTTAGTTAAATGACAGAAGATTTTTCATAAACTGAGGAAAAAAACCGTCCCAAAATAGCTTATTTTAATGAACCACAGTAAAAGAATTCCATAGGTATTATCTTCAGCACCATCTCAATTTAGAGGACCAAAAATGGTGGGAATCTTTCACATCACAAGACAAGTTTTTTAGAATTACTGAACTAAGCATACATTAAACAAATTAATCCCTACAGCATACTCTGGGTGAAAAGACTTTTTTTTTTTTTTCCTTCTTTAGTGTAACTGGAAATGTAAGCAAAGATATGCAAATTATGTGCTTGTCAGCATCTTTCTATTCAGATGCATCAGTCTCTATTGTTCACAGAAGAAAAATGACCACCAACACCTGTAACCCTGTCATTGCTCATTCTGTCAAATCTAAGACGTTGGGTACTACTTCCCCCAGTATTCCCGTAACACTGAGCTTTTTCTAACTAATACACAGTAATGGCAAGTCAGCCTTCACTGGTGCTCTAAAGAAAAAAAATAATTTCAAAAAACAGTCAAAAGCCTTCACATCAACACCTATGTGTGTGTTTACTATTTGGCATTCATCACCACTGCATCTAAATGCCTATCATACATACGTAGATCAAATTATAACCTCCAATTAACACTTCATATCTAAGTAAAGCCAGTACACAAAAAACATTTTTATCTGTGAAAGGGGAAAACTTTTTTTCATATTGATGAATTGGAGGTTTCAGCATTCTCTGTATCAAAAAGAACCCCACCTGAATTATAACACAAAAGTTAAACATTCTATAGAAAGGAGTTTAAAACTCTTTTCTTGATTTTTAAATACAACACCTGGGAAATTTGCCAGATCTTTAAAATATCTCCCAATGTAAGAAAAACAGACAGAAAAATAATTTTTAAAAAATCTATCCTTTAAAAAAAACATTGGTGAAAATAAGTTTTACTGACATAATGTGTTTTGCAGCTATTTGTTTTAGATGCTCTTAATTAATACAGAATTATTTATGCAATTACATCTTAAGCAGTCAAGGAGGATAAACTGAAGAACTCTCAACAAGGCAAATTCTGCAGACTGGAGGTGGTCAGTCAGATTCCAGGTGCAAAGGACAAACCCAGAGGAAAATCAAAATGTTCACAGAAGTGACATTCCTTTATACTGTTCTAAACATTATTTGTGTTTCATTGAATCTGAAGGACTGTCAGAGAAGAATTACAGCTAAGGAAGCCTAAACAAAGCAATCCATTAGATTTGATATCCCTATGATATGAAAAGTTCTACCTGATTAAACCAAAGAATAAATATCAGAGGGATGTAGAAAAATATGCTGCATCTATTTCTGACTGCTTTGAAATAAAAGACTCAAACTATATTCGAAAAATGCTTTCAGATTCCAAATACCTCTTTATAGTATTTCACCAAAATATTCTCCATGTACATCTGCCACAGTGAATACTAAAAATAAACACTGCCAACTGTACCACAGGCACTTGCTGTACAACAACCACAGGTTCTTTTTCAATTCACCATCATTCACAATCTAATAGGAAGTGAGGTAAGAACATTCTGTAGCATTTAAACAAGTTAAAAACCTTAGATGACTTCATGTTTGTCAACATACTCTGTCTTTTGGCCACTTAGAAGTTAGTAGTGATGGCACACGTGCTGTATTTAAAGCTTAACAGGGATATATGTTCCCATACACTGTACAGTCCGGAAAGCAATAAGAACAGCTATTTATCAAATAGTTTTTTCTAAGCGTCTGGTAAGCTTTAAGTAAATTATGTGAACACAGAAGTATAAACCAAACATATCTAACTGAAAAAGCAGAGATTACTACACAATTCAACTTCTTTCCAGCATATGGCAGCAGTACACATGGGCAAACAAATGCAATCTGTTTGAACCAGTTGCTTTCAAAAGCTTTCCCTATTTGCTTGATGATAATAAGCAGGCAGTGTTTCGCATATAAGAGACCTGGAACCTCCTTTCATCACTGCAGTTCTCTCCAAAGCAACTGTAGATACCATGTCACCACAGACCATCACGAACTGGAAGTCAGATCAAGCACAGTGAGCTTAACTTCTTGCGGTCAACATGTTACAGAGCTATCTCAAGATGACCCTTCTCACTCTCTGCCAAATTATGTTCATACACATGTACTGGATTTGTTGATAACGTTAGACTGAATTCAAAGGTGGCAGAAGACTGATGTTATCTGATGAATTTCACTGATCACGACTCATTATTTTGCTGAGGCAGTCTCAGAAGTTCTCTGTTCTCTAGCACCACACATTTTACCTATATAATGTTTTCTCACATTGGCTTAGATTTAGCATGTCTCACAGCAAACTTCTTGTAAGCAAGTGCCAGAAAAAGTGTGGGGGAGAAAATTTTCAAATCTTGTCTGTTTTGCTCTTTCTTATTTTAAAAGAACTAATTCAAGGATATATCTGCCAATTAACTTCGGAGCTCCAATTTGTCTAAACAACCATTCCTGTTAGGAAACACGACATGCTGCATTCCCTCTTAGTTGCCATTATATCCATTCAGCCTCTGGTTCACTGTTGGCATCTTAACAAGACCTAGCCTACTTTCGCCTCTGACCACTTCAAGTGTTTATGGAGTTGCATTACACAGTTGTGTATATTTGGACCGATGTTCTTTCCCTACAGTTTGGTTTTCTTAATATTGAAGTGCCCAAACATCTATGTTGTGTCCTAGAACTCTTTTGTTTCTATGGTATTCGCACATCTGTATAGTGGTGCCCAACAATTTTCAGTGTTTCCTTTCAGTATGAGAAAGATTTCTCAAGACTTCACCTAGATAAACTTCAGCATGTTTCACTGCGCAATTTAACTCTATTCAGTTGACTCTATATATAAGTAATCTGAACTGCAGCACATGCCTGTACTTTCCACCTTTATAATAATACGTGCTACGTATGTTGACAGCAACCGATAAGCCCCGTTGTTCTCTTAGAGACAGTCAAGTCTACTTGCTTATTTCTAAAGGCCTGAAAAACTCCTTTTTTTTCCCCTCCCACTCATCAAACTTGGATAGGAAATAAATATTTTTTTTAAAAAAAAGGAAATAAATAGAAAATTTTAAAAGTCTGCAACCTTTAGTACGAAACTAAAAGGCATTTGGTTTTGGTTGGTGGTTTGTTTTTTGGGGTTTTTTTATAACTACCTGTTCTGGGGCCAAGGCGGGGGGAATTCCTTCCAGATTTGGTGTTTTTCTACCAGGTTGGTTTCAAAGTGACTAAGGTCACAACTTCGTACTCTTAATGGAATCAGCTTTTCAATTCTTTGCCTTCAGTAAGCTCCCAAGAGTTTCACTTTGTTTCTATGCCCTCTATCTCTCCCTTTAAAATGGAAATCAGCTTGTAATTTTAGTCTTCCTTCTGACAAAGGCAGGACCATCTCAACATGCAAAAAAAATTATTAACAGACAGAAGACACTGTCTTTTCACATAGTGATGCATCCTTTTACTCTCATTTTATGAGCTTTATGAGCTATTCAATATTTTATCAGAAGAAAGGAATGATGTTTTTTATCTTAGTGTCCTTCTCCTTTCAACAACCATCAGTGACAGCCTTTTCTCCACTTCTGTGGCTTCCTGAGCATATCCATTTGTAACTCATAGGCTTCACAGTCTGGAGCTAGAACTTCTCCCGACCTCTGTCCCTTCACTTGAAAATGTCCAGCTGCCTCGGTGCTAAATGGCTGTCAGCCATTCAGTCCTGGCTCACTGAATTACCTCTCTAAAGTCCTTAATAAGCACAGTTCTCCTACTTATCCTAACTTTGACAATTTCTTAAGGCATTCCCTGCCCGTCACTCAGTCAGTCTCTGCAATGTCTCAGTTAAACCAAAGTCCCTCCCTCGGCCTTTGCATAGCTGGCATTGCACTTCAGCCCTTTTCTCGTATCAAGGTCGCTACAATCGACATGGGGCCAACCAGTAAAGGGCTGCACACTGGAAGCAGGAGCTGAAAAAGTATTGAGAAATGGCATGCTTCCAAGTCTCCAGAGAACAGATCCAGAGGATCTAAGGAGGACACTATTTTGCTAAAATTGTATCAAAGTTCAGGCTTAGAATTATTACAGGTATAATATATGGCTGTCTCCATGCCAGATAGCTCCTTATAACTATTATAAATCTACCATTATTTTCATTTTACACTTAACCAAGAAGCAGCTGATACCTGTCACACCCAGCTCTATGTTTGAGCTCAAACAGGTGTTTCTCCAATAGAAATGGTTCATCAGTTCCCACTCCCCATACGCTCCAGGGAAGACAACAACTTACGATATTTAACTGAAGTCTGAAGTCCCTTCACACTCCAGGAGGTCAAATTAAAGTCAGTCATTTATACAAATTATACAGAAAGCAGAGAGAATCGGCTGAATTTTAATTAAAATGAATGGCTGTGTAGGCAGGATGAGCTGAGCTGTTCCTCACCTGTTTTGCTGAACACAGAAGGCAGTACAGTATGTACCATCCATTTAAACAAATCCATTTAAACAAAAGAAGCAGAAACACGTTCAAAATATTCCCTCAAGAAAGACAGCAGCAAGAAAAAGAATCTTTCATTGTATTCAGCCTTCAGAAAATACTCACTAAATATCGCACAGCACTGTTCAAATTCCCACTCAGTTTGACTGCATAACCTCTATATGATATTGTAATCCACTCTTCACTGAATATCACAAAAAGAACATACACATTACGTGCATGCCTCTCTTGGCATCTACTTCTACAAAAAGTTACCAGAATAACAGGAAGCCGTAACACCACATAATACCACCTCAGCAAACTTCCAACATTCTGAGGTTGAAGATCTTAATTCCAGTACAGCTTCCTCTGCAACAGGAATAAACATGGCCTTGAACAATTTCTGACTACAGTTTACATGGCAAAGTGTGAAAATTGCTATATAATGGCAACTTTTAAAAAGACAGATGCAGAATTAATGCAAATTATAAAATCCATGCAACCTCTACTTAGGAGAAAAAACCATTACCGCACCTTAGCAGCTGTTGCAGTGTTGACATAGTCCAGTTCCTCACGTATTTTAGGAACATCTTCATCTCCCTAAAACTCAACGATGAGACGTCAATCAAAAGTGTTGCAGGACACAATCTAGAGCCAAGGTAATGTTCTACATCTACTTTTGCTGAAGCCATAACTTCTTGGTAGCTTCATCGAAAGCTCTAGGGATGGGTTAGAACAACCCTCACAGATGAGATGGAAAGTGGCAATGTTACTACTAGTCACTAACCCTGTTTCTGGAAGCTCCATTCTGCCATTCTGGATTTAACGTTCAGCTGTGTTTTGTGGAGGGCTACCGGCTGTTGCTCTCAGAGATCTCTAAAGTATCTTTTGTAGGAGAATGGATAGAAAAGCACTGTGTTTCATAAGGATGAGTTGACAAGCTCTTAAAATTTAGCATGAAGCAAGAATTTTTGTTGGCCAAATGGATTTTATGTTTCAGTCTTATTCAGAACTAACTATTAAAAGTACTATTAAATTAAATAAATAAAACAAGATGAAATACAGGGATTAATTCCTCTGCCCCTACTTTCTTATTACGTATACAGCCATTGTTTGCACACAGCCATCTGTCAAGTCTCAGAGCGCAAATAATCTTTTGGCTTAACATGGTCCACCAAAAGATAAGCTTAATTATGACAGAATAAATCAAACATATCTGTTAGAGGAAAAGGAAAAAAAATCAGAATAAGTTTTTTTTCCTACCGAATGGCATGTACATGTCTATAAATATATACTATAGATAGATAAACTGTGTAGTTCTGCAACCTCCTCCTCCTAAACTGCAGTGTTGGCAGCAGGCTAAAGGTTCTCAGCATAAGCAGCAGATTCTGTTGCTGCAAAGCTTGCTTTGATTTTGATCATGAAAAGAAGTTCGACACAGTGGTCAGTAAAAGGTCAACATTACCATATCACAACAACTATAGCCACATTTTTTCCTCTCGACAGAAATAAACGTAAACCTTGCTTCACTGGTGAACATTTCAGCCCTTTAGCTGAAAAATGTAGTGCATTTTACATTTTCATCCACCAAGACCAAGGGCGTATCAGGAAAACTGACTATATCAAAACGTAGTAGTAAATGAACAGGTTTTTCTAAGGAAAATATTGTAAGATGTCTATAAAGCCTTAAGGAAAATGGGTCTTAGTTTATTTCTTCCATATTTTAAACAATCAACCAAAGCAACCAAGCTCATTTCTCTCGCATTTCTTCACCTTGATGAATAATTCCTGTTCCAGAAATAAAATCTTAAAAATATTTAAAAAAGAAAAGAAGATTGCCTGACTTTCCTCTAAAAAGACATACCTACTAACGCCAAATTCTCTCATTATATCCCTACCAGTGTGGTAGCGTGATCACAGCACTGTTCAGTAACGTCAAACACAGGTCTATGAGCACAAAAATGGTTGTAAGTGCATGGTAAGGAAAGAATGAAATCCACTTAATAGCACTAGGTATACTTTGATGAATGTTTTAAAAGAAACTAACATTAAATAGGTCAGAAATAAATGGAACATTAAGTAAATAACCTCTCAAAATAATATGATGAATGAATTTATTAAAAATAAATTTTAAAATAGATTGCTTTTCTGACTACTACACTTGCTTTCCCCCGCAAAGGAAATGAGAATAATTAATGGATTTGGCTGCTTCTCTCCAGCAATGAAGATAATCGATCTGTGGGGGAAGGCCTTTATCTAGCACAGAGATAGCACTGGTACAGAAGGGGGGTGGGGGGTGGGGGGGAGAAGCGGGAGGAGGGAGATCTTTTACTGGCATACCTCCAGAGATGCTCATCAGCTCCTACTGCTCAAACTAACTCAACTCTAGGTATTTGAAATGCTAGTGAGGTTGCCAATTGTGAAATGTGTTCACCTGATTCGTGTCAATATGGAACAATGCTAGGGCCGCATAGTGAAATGTGACCCTCTCTGTGCATGTAACCTTTAACTATTCTGTTCTTTCCTTGTATAGCCGCAGGCCTAGGAGAAGCAGGATGGTATGTATATAGCTCCTGCTTAAACCGGTTTTGCTGCTAACTGCATAGTGTTAAGCAAAGAGAAGCCTGTAAACCGCATGTGTAAAATCTAGGGTCGTCCTAAGGGCAAGCCGAGGAAGACTACTGACTTCATCCATCGACCACCAGATAAGAGTCAAGAAGACCCCAAGAGGTGAAGAGGGCATGCGCTGAAGACGACACGCCTGTTCCTGGAATTCATTTGCAAAGACCAACCTTTTCTCGGAAATAGTTATGAATATGTATTAGCAGAAGGGATATAAACCAAAAACAGGAACTGTACAGCGTGCGTGTCTTGGTAGAGCAGAGACTCCTGGTGCACCCAGCGCTGTTTGCTTGCCTCTATTCGTTTAATAAATTGTAAACTTTAATTGTAATCCTATTTGGGACTCAGTCATTAATCACAATTGGGGGCTCATCCGGGATGGTTTTGGTTCCTGAATTCTGACTTGATCTAGGAGGGGCGCCCCACCATTCGGTGGCTCCTGTTCGAGTCGGGTCGGAACTAACACCATCCTGAACCTGAATAAAGGCAAGCAAAGAATTTGATTTTTTTATGAGCTCCCTTGCCAGTTGCAGCAGTATATTTTGCCCATAATTCTGCACGTGAAGATCCGAACGAGGACGACGGAGTCGTAAGTATTTAAGGTGTATACCGTTCGGTTGGGTGGGATTCGGTTGCCTGTGTGTGTAAGAGTGTGACTGAGACGGAACTTAGTTCCGAAGCGATTGTGGAGGTCTTCTAACCGCGGTTCCAATCTCCCATGAGGGACTTGGCCGGTGAAGGACCAAAGTGATTCTTATAGGATTCGTGGGTGGGTGATAGGTCCTAAACCCCCTGCAAGACACTCTTACTAAGGTAACCAAGGGCTGTAGGAATTGCCACAGTAAAATTCCTAGATGGGTCAGACAAAATCGAAGACCCAAGACCAGAGAAGAGGAAGCAAATTACCAGACATACCACCAGAAAGTCCATTAGGAATAATGATTAGAAATTAGAATGATAGGAGCCCCAGAAAAGGAAAAAGTAAATTAAAAATGGTCCAGTATTGTATGGTAGAATAGCCAAAGGAGCCTTTAAGACCACATGTCTTTTGGCCTGTTTTTGGATCCTTTGAAGACTGGATTTGCCAGGCCTTAAACATACGTGTTAATTCAAAGGAACCTTTTAGTCAGGAGGAAAGTGATTATGTAGGATTATGGATCAGCACTTCACGTCCTTTTCCAGCCTCAATATTTACATTAAAGGCGGATGAGAAGTTTGAGGAAGAAGACGGGGAAAAAAGGTGAAGAGAAAAAAGAAAAAGATGATAAATGGGAGCCATTGGATAATCTACCACCTCCATATCCTAACAATCCACCTCCAGCGGCTCCCCCTCTGGTAGTCATATTACCTCCAGCAGCACCACTGTTGCCCCTGCCTCCAACACCAACAGCACCGGAATTAGATCGACCTCCGGTGGCATGTACGAGAAGTAGGACTGCCATATCTGAAGGAACTTCTCTATATCCCTTACGAGAAGTGTCCCTCAGAGGCAATCAGGGAGGCATTGGGTTTGTGGCAGTCCCACTAAATACCACAGATGTAAGAAATTTCAAGAAAGAAATGGGGACCCTATTAGATGATCCCCTTGGAGTAGCTGAAAAACTGGACCAATTCCTAGGCCCCAATACTTCTACCTGGGAAGAAATACAGTCCATTTTAGGGATCCTATTTACTGCTGAGGAAAAAGGAATGATTAGACAAGCTGGAATGAGAATTTGGGAAAGACAGGACCCCCGGGAGACCAAAAATGACCAAATGTGGATCCCCACTGGGATCATCAACAACCTCAAGGAAGACAGAATATGAGGGATTTGAGAACATTAATCATACAGGGAATAAGGGAAGTGGTTCCTCGAGGGCAAAACATTAATAAAGCATTTAATGAACAACAAGGGAAAGATGAATCTCCAACAGAATGGTTGGAGAGATTAAAGAAAAGCCTACAAATGTATCCTGGAATTGATCCGAATACAGTGGCTGGAACCGCACTCCTTAGAACACAATTTGTAGCTAAATCCTGGGGGGACATAAGAAGGAAATCAGAAAAGCTGGAAGACTGGCAAGAGAGAGGATTAGAAGAGTTACTTAGAGAAGCACAAAAACTATATGTTAGGAGAGATGAGGAAAAACAAAACGTAAAAGCCAAGATCTTTGTAGCAGCAGAGAAAGTCAGAAAAACAAGACCCCGTCTGGAGAGAGAAGGGAAAAAGAAATAGAGAAAACACCCAGGGGACAGCCTTATCGAGAGAGATTCACAATTCCTGTCTGTTACCACTGTAACAAGAGGGGACGTAAGCAGGAACGAGATGAGAAAACGTTCAAAGAAGAATAGAGGTGTCAGGGGCTATATCTTCTGGGGACTTCAACATCAACAGAGCCCTTGATAAAATTATTAATTGGTCCCCATAAAGAGGAAGTTTTATTTTTAGTGGACACAGGGGCTGAAAAATCCACTATTCAACAACTTCCAAAAGGAACAGGAAAAGGGAAGAATTATATGTCAGTAGTAGGGGCAAAAGGAGAGCCTTTTAAAGTACCTGTCTTGAAAGATGTAGAAGTAGAAACAGAGAAGAAAATTTGCCTTAATGATTTACTTTTGCTCCCTGAAGCGGAGTACAATTTATTAGGAAAGGATTTGATTTTGAAGTTAAACTTGAGCATTCAGAGTCAAGAGGACAAATTGCAGATTAAATTATACACTTTAACACGAGAGGATGAAGAAGTCATTAACCCCTCAGTATGGTATGAGGGGGAAACTGGAAAGATAGAAATTGACCCCATAAATGTTCAAATAATAGATCCGCATTGTCCAATTAGAATCAAACAATACCCTATACCAATGGAGGGTCAAAAAGGATTAAAACCTGTAGTTGACAGACTTCTGGAAAAAGGAACTCTAGAACCATGTATGTCACCTCATAATACACCCATCCTCCCAGTAAAGAAATCGGATGGGTCATACAGGATGATACAGGATCTGAGAGCTGTAAATTAGCGAACAATCACTAAATTCCCCGTGGTGGCAAATCCTTATACTTTACTGAGTCATCTATCTCCCAAGCATACTTGGTATAGTGTAATAGATTTGAAAGATGCTTTTTGGGCCTGCCCTCTGGATGAGGGATCCAGAGATTATTTTGCCTNCTGGATGAGGGATCCAGAGATTATTTTGCCTTTGAGTGGGAGGACCCTGAAATGGGACGAAAACAACAATTAAGATGGACTGTGTTACCACAGGGGTTCACAGAGTCACCAAATTTATTTGGACAAACTTTAGAGAAA
>VYXH01000800.1:0-50333 GCA_013397275.1 Burhinus bistriatus | reverse complement strand
TTTTTTTTTTTTTTGCATACTGAAACTCAGCTTAATGGTTCAAAAACATATTTACCTGAGTGGGTTGAGAAAACCATTTATTTATCAGACATTAGGGTTTATTTGCTGATATTGTAGAACGTAGTCAGGGCTGACCATGCCCCATCCCTGGAAGTGTTCAAGGCCAGGTTGGACGGGGCTTTGAGCAACCAGGTCTAGTGGGAGGTGTCCCTGCCCACGGCAGGGGGGTTGGAACTAGACGATCTTTCAGGTCCCTTCCAACCCAAACCATTCTGTGATTCTATAACCTTGCAGCAGCTGTGGGTAAGCCCAAGAGAGAACAACTGAAGCAGGTTGCACAACCCAGCTGCTGTGTGAGAGCTCTCAGATGGGGGCATGCAGGGTCGAAAGGAGGAGAGGCAGAAGTCCTCAATGAGGGAGGGCACAAATTGGAAGAAAGAGCTAGTCCAAGTTTCTTCTGCCTTGGAGATTTGGCAATTTTTTCCCACCTGACTCACAGCAGAATTTCAGCACCAGTAACTTCCTTTTCCAAATTTGGGGTTGGATAGTTTTTATCTGGGATAGATCAGGGAAGGAAGCTGCTGAGATTTCAGAAGGGTCTGAATCATCAGGTGACAGCAGAGATTTTTGATCTGAAATTCTATCTTAGAGTCACATCACCAGGAAAAACTTCTGATTTTTGGTGAACTGTCATTTTTCTTTATACTGTTATGCAGTATTTGCTCAGAATCAGTCGATGCCACGCTTCGCACGGTGCCTGCTGAAAGAAACAGGCCGAAATTGCCTGTAGAGTATGTTGCTCATCTGCTGCAAGCAGGAGAGCTGCCCAGTTTTGTTCTCTCTTCTGCTAGTGGCAATATGAATATCCCCATCAGTCCTTCAAAACTGTAGAATAGTTTTTTATCAGTAGATGATTCAGAGAAATTAGACTTAAAGAAACCATTTAGAAAATTGAAAACCAACTATGGAATATGTTGTATGTGATTGCTTGGAAAAAATCATCCATTTCTTTTCAAGGTGTTTCACATTTGCCAGTAACAGTTTCTTATTTCTCCAGGATGGTGAAGTCATAGGAATCAACACATTAAAAGTTACAGCAGGGATCTCGTTTGCTATCCCGTCGGATAAAATCAAAAAGTTCCTAACTGAATCCCATGACAGACAAGCGAAAGGTACTGTACTTCACCATTTTGAAAGAGAAATAATAAACCAGAAAGTCAACAGCCGTTGAGGCTCTTTTGGTAAGAGCAATTGATCAAGACTTGTTTTCCTTTTTGTAGGAAAAGCTATAACCAAAAAGAAATACATTGGCATACGAATGATGTCCCTAACTCCTAGGTAAGTAGAACCGGTGGTTTCTCACCTTTCTGCGTGTATTTGGGTCAAGCTCATGATCTGCAGAAAACCAGGAGGAAGAACTGGCAGTGTGTGCCTCTGTAGGTGCTGGTGACAACTTGCAGCCAATTTTTGCTGCCTTTTTCTCTGTATCTGCTACATGGTTCAACTCTCCTGTAGACTCTTGTATGCGCTAGTTTTTAAGTAACTCTCTGGCTTTTTCTTAATGCTTTGGAAGAGAAAAGCTAGCGATCGTCAGTTTGTCGCAGGGCTCTGTAAGTGTTGTTACCCCCTGTCCCATGGTGGCATGTGGGTCAAGGACAAAACAGGACAGTATGTTTTCAAGAATTATAGCAGCTACATACATATTTCTATTTCTATAAAAGTATTTCCATTAAAAAAATCATTTAATGTGAAGTGAAGCTTTTGTGTGGACTTGCTTATTCATACTCAAACCAGAAAAGACTCATGAGCAGGTGATAGTACGTCCTGTAGAAATAACCTGAAGTTTTCACATGTGCAGGATCGGAGGTATAACAAAGCATTGAAAACTGAAGGGTTTTTTTAGGTGTTCAGGATCTGCTAGTTCTAAAGTAATGACCAAGTTTTGCAGTGTTTTAACTCTGATCCTCTGTATCTATTGAAACAATTGCTTTTACCAGAAATAGGCATTCAGAAGCTGTATGCATGCAAAAAGGGTAAAAATTCTTGAACTACTCTTAAGGGTTAAAATGAATTGTGAAGTGTCACATCAGCGTGTGTCAAATACCTCAGCTAGCGAACGTAAAGTGAGTTAACTAAGTAAAAATGCATGATTTTTTTTTTTCCCGTCTTGTCAAAATATTTTTGTTGCTGTTTTTTCATTTTCCAGCAAAGCTAGAGAGCTGAAGGATCGCCATAAAGACTTTCCTGATGTTGTCTCTGGGGCCTATGTTATTGAAGTAATTCCAGAAACACCAGCTGAAGCGTAAGTTGAACTACTTTTTTCTCAAAACCACTGCCACTGACTTGGGGGGGCGCTAATGATGGAGAATGTTCCCTGCTTAACTGGCTATCTTGATTATGCTAAATTAACAAAATTACAGCCATCTGATAGCTATTAGGTTGTCTGCTGGAAATCAGTTTGTGGTTTCAGTCCGGTCCCCGATGGGCAATATTGCGAATGTATCAGGGTATTGCAGCGAAGCCCTGTCAGCATTCCCGGTCGAAAGGGCAAGGATTCAGTGGGAGTGAAAACTCAATTTTCATTTTTCTCAGCGATTGCTTCCAAGACATCTGTTGCACCGATGCCAGTGCTGAATAAAGACGTTTGCTTGTCTGTGCTCCCCACGGCCCTGCTGGTCTCCTGTAGGAGAGTGAGGGAGAAGCTTTGCTTCCACCTTGTGAGGATGTGTCCATCTCGGCCCAAGCACCTCAGTGTTGGACAAACCCACCAGCTCTCCTGGCGTGCCTCCATCGGGCGCGAAATCCTCTCTTGTCAGGAGACAGTCTTCCATGCGAGAGCTGTGTCAGGAGTCATGTTACTGGGAAGAGCTTTTGGTTTTGGCCAGCTGATCTTTTTCTTCATATTTGCTCAGAACCTCACCTGCTGGTGGTACCACGCTTCACAAGATGCCTGGCTGAAGTACGGCATCTGGTCCGTGGTCACTGGCACTGGTCTGGCTGGCTCTTGCTGGAGACACTTTCCCTTCAGAGTCTGGTTAATACAAAACCGCTTAGTAATCTAGGGTAGGAAATAGGAAACTTTATTCATTTTCTGAAACGAGATCATTTAAGAGAAGAGTAAATCTTTGTGGCAGGAAAGAGGTGTATGTAGCACCAAAGGCACGTAGGCAGAAAGCTGGTTGGAGCAGGCATATGTTACCTCTTAGGGAGACTGTGAGGATGGTTGGATGATGTCTTTTTGTTGCAGTTTGGATGTCATTGTAAGATATACAGTGTTAGCTGTCTGGCTTGCTTTCTAAATTATTGCTGCTTTTTCTCGATAATTCTCGTTGGCAGCGCTGTTCATGCAGAATGCTGGTGCGTGTCTGTAATGTGAAATTAAACCACAGTTAGCGTAGGAATAATGTGGCTGCTTCAGTGTGGGACTGAATTTACTGCCTTGACATGCAGGTCCAATCTGAAGATGCAGAAAAGTCATTATCGGAGTACGGATCATAGTTAGCCGAGAGTGGGAGAAGGACATTAGAGATGTAGAGGAAATGGGGGGCAATGTAGCATCGCAACTTGAAGGCACACTCTAATCTGGACGCTTCATCCGAAGGCTGGCCTGGCAATTAAAATGCAGCCCGTGTTTGCTCTGTCTCCCCCACTCCTAGTCCCCTTGCCTGTGGGTTTCCCCATTCTGCTGATTTCCTCTCCGATGCACGTTGTGTAGACCTGCTGGTAGGGGATCGGAGCAGTTCTGCAGCTACCTGCCCTGAGTATGAGTCGAGAGGAGAGGCTGCATGAGAGACCAAGACAATCCAAATGGTTTCTCCCATGAAAATGTTTTAAGCCATGCCTTTGGTAGGCAATCAGATTTGTTGCAAATGTTGGCTGAGGCATCCTGCTTACAGGAGACGCTCATGTAAGGCGTTTTCTGCGGGCAGAAGGGGCCGATGACTGCTCTGTGGTTTTGTGAAGAAGGATTATGCTGAAGGGCTGAATCATGTCTGATCTGGTTACTTGGTTACTATTTCCATAACTTAGAGCCAGATCGTTGTGCAAGACTGGGCAAGATGTTGTGGTCGATGGTATCCCTCACCACCCCGTTTCTCAGTCCCAGCAGCAGTCTCGGCCGACCTGGGGAGAGACCCGCGGCCCTGGGCAGAGGAGCCTTGCCATGCTGGTTCCGCTTCTGCCCTGCCTTCTTGCTTTGAGTCAGGAGGGTTTTGGTTTCGGTTTGCATACGGTGCTGAGGTCAGGAGAAGGGGTTCTGGGGGCTACGGGCAGGCGGGCAAGGGGAAGGACACACATACGTTTTTGGTGCCTGGACTGAATCGCTGCACGTGTTATTCTGCTCAGGTTTAAAAGATGAAGGTAAGGGGAAGTGGCTGCCAATAAGCTCTGTATGGAGAACAGCATGGAACCGGCACTGAAATTCCTCATGCGTTAACACACAGTGCCACTCAGATTGCTTTGCTATGTATACCTGAATGAAAGCTTGGAAAATTTCCCCTCTAAAATGAGTGCCTTGTTGCAATTATTTTAAAAGGAAAATATGCCTCTGTCTCTTCTACCGAATCAGCATCTAGGATCCTTATGGCAGAATTACTGCACTGTTTGCAATAGTGAATTCCTTTAAAGACAGTGAAATATGGGATTCATCAAACATGTACCTCCATCTGATTTCCTGAGGTTTCTGCATTGCCTTGTAATCTTCACCGCTTCATAAATTCTGATTGCTTTTTGCGTGCCCGCTGTGGCTCTGTGCGACTGCTGTTGGGTGGGAAATAGGGAAAAGTCCAGCATTCCTTTTCTTTTTTTTAAACAATATTGTAAAGAGAATAAAATGTCACTTATAGTAATACCTTGCTGCTTTGTATTTTCAGTGGTGGCCTGAAGGACAACGATGTGATTATAAGCATCAATGGACAGTCGATAAGTTCAGCCAGTGATGTCAGTGACATTATTAAAAAGGACAGTACGTTGAACATGGTTGTACGCAGGGGCAACGAAGATGTTATGTTAACAGTAGTTCCCGAAGAAATCGATCCCTGACCAGAAACATGAGCTGGATTTCATGTTTTCTTTTAACAGCATTGGACTGCTTATATTCTCTCTGTGCTGGTACAGGAAACGTTAGACTTCTGACCAACATTCTGCTTGTTCAGTGGATTAGTATTGGCCAACAGAGTAACTTCTAATAGGTTTAAGGTGCAAAATCAGTGTAATTTCACATACTCCAGATGATAATTTTTTTTCCTTCTGTATTACGTATGCAATGTATTCTTTACTGGCTGTTACATTTCCCGCTTAACAAATCGACGTTTGCTTCCCTGTGTTGAATAGATTTACCATTATTTCCGCTAAGATTTAAACAAAACCCACGCACACAATGTGTGTTGTGGTATTCAGGTATTTATAGGTTAGCTGTGTTTTAACTGGAAATACCTTTGTAAAGGAGTAGTTGGTTTAAAAGAAAACACAATTGGGGAAAAAAAGTTTGGTTCATAAACACAAAGAAATGCCAACCAAAATAACCCTTTGAGGATCTCGTGCAGGATTTTAATACTATGATATTTTCCTAGTGTTATTAAAAGAATTCAACAGTACTTCTTGTGAGTGATTCATTTTACTTCCCCTCGTGGAGTGTTTTTCTTTGAACAGCACATCTGCCTGAAAGGATGTCCTGATGGTCTCGCTTTTATCGTCATGAACCAAAACACTTAGTTTTCACCATGTGCTGGTATTTGTGTTCCTGTGCATCTGATTTCCTTAGAACGGCTGGCTCGAATTTGTCATATTGGCTATCCCAGACCGCCTGGCTTGCAGATGTTAATACATTTTCCTTATGGTTTTAATTACAACTTCACCAATGCCTGAAATGGGTTTCCCCACTATAGAAATTGCCATATTGTGGATCACAGATCCTGTACCATCTGGTTCAGATACTAGGATGTCTGTAACCCTTGTAGATCTGGCCTTTAAGCTCTTTCAAACAGGCTTTTTTAGTCACAATCTGAACGCTGGTGTGTGTATATGATGGGACCTGGGTTTGACTAGGAGATGGGGCATTCCTCTAACACAGAGACCAATCTTTATACGTAGATTTATGGATGCCCTTGAAGCTTGGGTAGTGAATGGGATTGTCTTACTGTGAAGGCGAACAATCAACTAAATTTAATTACAGTGTGATTACTCATTGGGTAAACAATAGGCTAAGCAACTTTTCCTTTCCTCTGTTGAAATATGCATCTCGGAGAATAAATTCAAGGGCTGTAGACAAGTTTTGGTGACAGTCGTTCCTAAACATGCTCTTCTTTTGGAAACCACTTCTTGGGAAAACTCTTTAAATGGGTGGCTGGCATTTTATGATTTTTAAAGAAAGGGCTGTATTCCACACAATTATGCAAGAAATCCTCTAGACCCGGATGCCTGACAGTGCTCCTTCTCCCACCAGCTGTGTTTCAGTTCTGTGTCAGCCAGCTTATCCCAGTTTGGGAAGCTTCTGTGTCCCCAAGCACCAGTGCCTGCCCTTACTCACCTGGATCACTATAAACTTAGTCATACAGTGTATTGACACTTGCCGTGACTGAACAGCTCATTACTGATTTACTGGTTCTGTCGCTGTGATAAATCACACAGGTCTGAAAGTCTGCCAAGATATTACGGTGCCAAGCGCTGAAGGTCTGCAGTACTTTGTAGCATGAAAGACACAAAGTAGAACGATCTTGCAGAGTTGCGCTGCAAGTTCATCTTACTGGGGCTGATTAATGTTTCAGCTTCCAGTTGAAGTGGTATTATGTTTTGCAGACCACCCGTGCCCTGTGTAGTGCACAGTGTGGTGACAGACAGCTCTCAGCAAAAATGAATTAAAAAAATCACCTACTTTCTCTGCCCCTGCACCTAACCCAACTAGCGAAAAATAAAGCTAAAGCCCCAAAGCCAGGAAATTGTGTTTGAAACAGAAGTTATTTTTCATCTGCCTTTTTATTTCAAAACAAGCGGTTGCATAATTTACTGAGCTGGTTGATTCTCTTTGTTCCTGTTGTTGTGGTCTCTTAATATGCAAACCCATTGATTTTTTTTTTTGCTTGGTTTCTAGCTAGCTACTTTGGGCTTCCCAATGCTGTCCCTGCAAGCGACAGCTAGGGCTGCACATCTTTGTGCCTGTGCTTTACATAGACACTGCTGCGGGGCATAAATGCCTCGGGACAATGGCTCGGGTTTTGCGTGGCCATTAGGAAAGAGGCAAATTAACTTGACTTCTGTAAATGGTTTTCCTGCGCCACTGGGATTAGCGAAATATTTGACCAGATTTCTGGGCTGTGTAGTCAAGGCCCGTAGCTCCATCTAGTGGGATGCGAGATGGTCTCTTATTGCAGCCAGTCATTTCCCATCATGTATTTGAAAGTGGTTTTCTGATTTATCTCTTTTTTTTTATTTGTAATTAATTTGTTTGTGTCAGATATCCATAACCACGAGTGCATCCTGAAAAACGTTTAGCATTTACCCTTCTAGTATCCAACCATGTCTGCAGCTACACAGATGGTTTCAAAATTGTCTCTAGATGTTAAGTATTTAAAATAAGATTACTGATAAGCAGAGACACAGAAGCAAGGTTTGTCTTTAATACAATTAAGTAATATGTATTTTTGATGTATTAGTAGGTTATAGATTTGGAATGGGTTTTATTCTTTGTTGCTTCAATGTACAGTTCTTTCCAAAGTGCAATTGAAAATACTTTGTACAGAATAGCTTTG
Source organism: Burhinus bistriatus (assembly GCA_013397275.1). Taxonomy (NCBI): domain Eukaryota; kingdom Metazoa; phylum Chordata; class Aves; order Charadriiformes; family Burhinidae; genus Burhinus; species Burhinus bistriatus. The sequence goes on along the minus strand of VYXH01000800.1, from coordinate 42,588 downwards.
GCACAGTTTGTATAAATGTCAGTTTCCTGGAAATTTTAGTAAGCGTTGGATGGTAAATCAGGAAAATTGGACCTTCTGGATTGATTTTCAGTATTTTGGAATGTCTGAAATGGAAACTGGAGTTGCTGCGTATGTGATGGCGAGTAGATGGCTACGTGTGGCTACGCTCGAGGTGGTTTTGAAAAGTGTGTTCACTTATTCCATGAGGGAAATGTCTCAAGCTGTAAAAGAAATGATCATGACTAACAATTGTCTGGTTTCTGTGGCTTATATGCCAAGCAGTAAGGTCCTGTGGTTTCAATACCAGAGAACTTTTTTTTTGTTTTTTTTCTTTTTTTGTCGTTCCCCCCCCCCCACACTATTTTGTGTTTATGTTAAGGAAGCTGAGGATGTTTATAAAACTGTATCTTTCCAAATTGGAGTGAGAGAGACATCTAGTAGGGCATTAGATAATATGCATGTTCTTATTGTATATCAGAAAAATATTGTAGAGGTGATTAAAACTGCGGTTGCAAATATCCAGGAGAAGCAGTGATGGTGAAGGAGGTAACAGTCACCAGTCCAGAGCAGTGAATGATGCGTGCCACTGAGTATTTATTTGCATGCGACGGTGGGTCACCGCGGGACTCCTTTTCATCCTTAGGGTAAGAATAAAGAAATGTTCATTGGAGGTTCCAGGCTTCTCCTTGATTGAATTATATTTGAGATTGTTCCTGCTCTTCCTAAATTCCTATATTATTTCCTACTGTTTCCTCTTCTACGCCAAAAATAAAGATGGTACATGGCATCCTTTACTCCGTTCCCCCCCTGCCTTGCTCTGACTCCCTCCCCATTAGCACTGCTGATGACTGTCAGCGAAAGGAAACCGAAATTACACCCTGGGCTGACAGTTAAGTCAGACTTTGAAGCTGAATATCGGTTAGCTGTTGCGAGGCTTTCATCGCACCGAGAGGCAGAAACGTCCCTAAGAGACAGGAAGGAGCCAGGCAGAGAAGTGATGGCGAGAGCTCTGCCTCCTCCTGCTGTACTCGTGACGTTAGGATGCAAACCTCAGCCTGGCAACCTCCCAAAATTTAACCAGCATTGGATAAAGTTATCCGGAGGCAAAGGGATTGGTAGCATTACTCATAATGTGAATGGCATCGTCCTTCTCCACTGTACAGAAATGCAGAGCACAAAGCTTTGCTGATTTTACGCTCTTAGTGTGTGTAAGTTGTATGTCTACATCCGACGCTGTGTGTCCAGCTGTGCTGTACAGCTGTCTGACACACCATCTGTTTCGTTCCTCTCAACCCCCAAACTCCATCCTCTTGTGCAAGATGCCGGGAAGTCAGGGCTGGACACACTGGAATTGATCCAGTTTAGCCTCTTTGCACTCTTTCTCTGTGAATATGCAATAACTCCATCTATCAAGTGTTATTTATTGCACAAAATTACAGCTAAAACAAGTGCATATGTGATTTGACAGAGGAAGTGAGGAAGGAACCTGTCAGATCAGCTCATCAATCTAATCTGCATTTTCTGGAAAGTTTTCCTCCAATTTTCATGGGTTTGGTTAGTAGTCACGGTACTGCAGTATCTGTCCCCATAAACTCTCTGAGGAAGTGGATAATTATTAGGAATTGATTAGGGGCAAAATGGGTCAGAGCTAAAGCATGGGAGTCAAATTTACGGAATGTGGTAAATAATTAGCTTTGGTAGCTTGGAAATACTGCACAGCATACCGGAGAGGAAAATTAAATACTTATTCTATTCGTTCCTTTTCTGTTCAGGGTTTATGCAGAGAGCACAGTGATTTTCGGAGCGTTTACAATGTGAGTATCTGCGGGAAACGGACTGTGTTAGGGCAGCGCGCTGCTGCCGGAACCTGCTCCGTCAGGTTTTTGTGGCCGTCGCTGGAAGCAGTTGCAATTAACCTGCTAGAAAACCGCTGCTTACGTGAATTATCATCGTACCATGGGTATGGCTACAAAGCTAGCGACGCGTCACGAGGGGAATGTGTCTGTCTCGGTCTATGGGATTAGAGCACCCTGCAATGGCAACGGCTTGGTTTACCCGTACCTGCTGTTGCTGGACTCACTGCGCAGACGTGGCCCAAAGGGTCTCGCTCTTCCATGCAGCAACTTCCTATAGATGTCTCTGATAAATAGGATTTTTTTCAAAAAGTAGATTGGGATGAAAAGTGGTTATGGAAACCCATGGCAGTTTATTTTTTATTTCTTTTTTTTTAGTACAGAAAGGATTTTCTATTCAAAGATTCATGTACAAATATGTAAAATTACCTTCCCTGACTAATTAAAGCAGTTGGTTCATCTTACTGATAAATCAGACCAGTCTTCGTTCTCTTTCTCCATTCCTTTCCTGTCATAATTTTAATTCATATGAACGGCTTTTTTCTTATGGTTTATACTTTTAACTGCTATTAAACCAAGCAGGTCATCGTAGCACTGAATCTGATCCTGCACTTTGCATTTCTCTTATGTGCTCCCTTGCTTTCATTGGAAGCCCCACACCATGCAGAGTTTAAGCACCATTACTTAGGACTAATTCATCCCATCTTCTTTTAAACGCCAAGGTAACCTGACAAACTCAGACCTTTTCCAGCTGATGACTCTCTAGCAGCACTTGCACGAGAAGCGATGGTTTGCATCATCCTGCTTGCCCCTGTTGAGTTTTTGGGGCGGATGGCACCCATGCGGTTGCTGCATTTCTTCTGTCTCCTGTTCATGGGCTGTGACTACTTGCAGTGGAAGCACGGCCTCCTCCGAGGTGGAGCTAATGGTGCAGATCACCACTCTGCAGAGGAAAACAGAGGTGTGAGGTGTTACTGATTGAGGAAACTGTGATTTAGGCTGTGTTCCTGTGGGAGCTGTGGGGTCTTGCTGTATCTGCCTGGCTACCCCCTTTCCCAAAGCCACCGAAAGCTGAGAGAGGAGCAGCATCCCATAGAATCATAGAATGATTAGAGTTGCAAGGGACCTTAAAGATCACCTAGTTCCAACCCCCCTGCCATGGGCAGGGACACCTCCCGCTAGACCAGGTTGCTCCAAGCCCCGTCCAACCTGGCCTTGAACACCTCCAGGGATGGGGCAGCCACAGCTTCTCTGGGCAACCTGGGCCAGTGTCTCACCACCCTCAGAGTAAAGGGGTGACCTCCAGGATAAATAGGTATTCCTAAGAACCTCTGGTCAGGTAAGTCCACGAGGGGGCGAGTTGAAGCTAAAAACTCAACACCACCCTCAGGGGAAGGTGCAGAGGCTGTGTCTGGACATCGCACTGTAATTACCCAGCATGGTGCGGTGACGCTGAGTCGGGGGTGACCTCTCGCAGGAGGAGGGTGATGCAGGGGGGAAAAGCAGATGTCCATGGAAGCCTGAACTGTGTTTGTTCAGAAAGAAGAGCTGCAAGTTGTTCTCATAGCAGAGTTGATGCCAACTTTCTGAGGGGCTGGGCAGGTCCGGCAAGGCAAGCCTAGGCTTTGCCTGCCCCTTGGGTAAGTTGGTGTGTCTGGCAGGGAAGGAGAGGTGACAGTCTGGGTTGGAAACTGGTGTCAGGATGCTGTGACTGGTTTAAAATCCTGTACAGCTTTGCTCTTATAGGAAAAAACACCAAAAAACCCCACAAACCTGCAAGTCAACCAGAAACAGGCAAATATAACGCTAAAGACACTCTAGCTGTCACTCTACGGTGCAAAACAAATCTGTAACAAACCACCCCTGGAGAATAAGAGTACATTTCCTCACATCTGAACCGGAAAGCATCATCAGAGACTGTATCTTGCTTGAAAAGACGGGTACGCACCGAGGCCAAGGGAGGCCGAGAGCTGGAGTGCAATTTGAACAGCTGAATGCAGTTGTGGCCGCACAACCGCAGCGTCGGTCCTCTCGCCTGTCAGACGGGGCTCGTGAAAGTCAGCAGCGGGGCTAGTCGTGGCCTGCGGCTGGGAAGGGTATGTCTCGTTTGAACTGGCGGCTGGGAGCTTGAAGGAAACTTTCCTTTTGAAGAGGAGTTGGCAAAAGAATGCTGCGTTGGACCCGCATGGTTCGTGGGAGACAAATGTTTTATTGATGTAACAGAAAAGGGTTCACAACCATGTAAATGTTGCAATTACATATACAGACTTGTGTAAAGGATAATAATATACTGAAGTTACGACACACATTTCTTTCTTAAAATCTTTTAGTTTTGCTTTTATTTTTCCTTAGGTAAGTGGGTTTTTTTGTTTGTTTAACGAAAAAGCACTTCCCAAGAGAAGGCAGGAGTGCTGTGCAGAAGGAAGAGCTCTACCAGGATTGGTTCCAGCTTCTGCAATGACCTCCTGCAAACACCGAGGGACATGGCAAACCTTGCCACCACGTGCAAGGGCTTCCTCTGCTCAAGTTGGCCTGAAGAACAGAGCAATATTTTATTTTAATTTTTTATTTTTTTAATTAAAAGCTAGTCTGCCAAAGCTCTCTGCTCAACACTGTTTCTGTCCCGGAGGAAAAAAAACCAGTAAGAGCAAATCCCAACCCACAGGTGTTCCTGGTGTCATGTGATTTGTCACTAGAAACACTAGATACTACAGCTCCACTCTTGGCACAATTCAAGATAGGAAGTGGGAGCAGCTTTAAATAACCTTCGCATTCGCTCTCATTTGGAGCCTCCCGTCACCGGCTCAGTGTACAGCAGGACAACTTCAGGACTGTTGCCTGAGAAGTCACTAGGGATATTCCCGCAACCGCACGTGGTGTCTCCACGGCACACATGGTTCGAGAGGTGATGCATCTCCTGTGCACAGCCCAGTGATTTGCACTTGAATCAATCCTGTCTGAGGGTTCCATACATTTGCCAACTCCCATCAGCTGTATCAGGTTTTTTCCGGATACTGAATAAACTTTCAGGTTATTACTGAAAAACTTTACTACTTTCCCTGTCTATTATAAGCATGGACATCGCATCTTGCCTGCTTCCTCTTTTTAGCAACTTATTGCATATTTGAAGCCTGCTGTCACATACCCCTCTTTGGGCTTTTTTTCCTCTGAAGACAGAGGACAATTGTCTCAGCAATCATTTTAATCTCTTTTTATCTCGGGTCACATTCTCTATACCTGTGCTCATTACTGAGCTCTTTTCGGTTGATTCAAATCCTTCTTGAAGTGCCCAGCCTGGCCAAAAGGCATCATTTGCAGCCGTATGGATAAAGTAAAGCCACATGCAGTGGTCCAGCTGCACCTTCTAGCAACTCAGTGGAGACTGACAATTCTGACAAATCTGTGGCTAGCAGTGGAGTGATGTTACATAGGATAATATTTGTTCTTTAACTCTGGCTTCAGTCTGTGAGGGTTTGAAATTGCAGCCTGGTTTTGGCACCTGGTTCCCCTCTGCAGGAGCTGCTGTGTACCCCGTGTCTCTGTGTCCACTGATCCTGAGCACCATCCAACTAGACTTGTCTTGTTTATGATAAATATTGATGAATGCATAATCCAATTTAAATTTTTTTTCAGTAAATTATTAATCCATTTTCGAGAAGAGATATTGCACTTTATTTTATGTGTGATTTCGTGAGAACAGGGAGGCCTTTGTGTCTCTTTTCTCTTTGTTCACATCATCCCAGCAGGAAAATTTTATCAAAGAATCTTAAATTTACTGCTCAATTCTACATGGCTTCCATATTAAATTACATACAGTATACTAAGATAGATAAAGGTGTATATAAATATACTACCCATATTACTGCAAGTAACACGTTTTCTGGTGGCATAGTTTTCTTTCTTGGTAGTCTGTCTCCTCTTAGGTATTTCTGCAGGCTGCCTGTGCTGATTGAACTGGTCTCTCGTAGCTCTGACTCACTTTTTCTTCAGCTGTTTCCCTCACAATTTAGGGCATCCCACACAATCTCCCACATCAGAAAATCTTTATACTTGAAGGGCTTTCCCCTGCAGCTGCAGCTGTACCATGCAGTTGGTGGCCATCAGATAAACTGAAGATTGAACAAGGCAACATGTGCTGCCTCGTCTTTATCACAGGAGTGCTAGACTTGTTCAAACAGCAACCACGTGGTAGAAGCTTTACTGCTAAATGGAAAAGGTTATTTATTTATCTTGATTAGATGTCATGATATCCAGTGGTTACTGTAGGGAAATCTTTACGTAACTTTCGTATAACCATCAAATAACCATAACATGCCATGCAATGGTAAATCCTGTTATTTAGAATCAACCATTAGTTGTTATGTTCAAATATATAATTGGCCATGCAAACTGCTTTGGTCAAAATGACATCCACATGGTATATTAGGTTAACTATGCTGCTGCTACTACTAAAACTGGAAACTTGCACTCATTACAGGAAAACAATTCCAGCAACCTACCAAACATTTGAACTTAACAAAATGATTAACTTTTTGAATGAGTATTGTCTTTCAGAAGAGGTTTGCTTCTGGATATCAGGATGCCTACATTAAAATTTGGTTTATGGCCATTCATTTTCTTAGGTTTGTTTCCTTTGCCTGCATTTGTTCCAGGCAACAAGAACTCAGAAGGGTTAATACAGTCTTTCTCAGAAGAACTGATGTCCAAGTCAAGCAAATATTGGTTCTTCTCTGGAAGTGGGCATTGCTCAGAAAGGCAACAAAACGTACAATCTGGGGTGGGCTTTGCAGGAGTCAGACAGCCTTGTATTTGCAAAAATGCATCATATTATGACTTTTTTCTTTCCTTTTTATGTTGTTTGAGCCATTCTGTGGTAGGTCTTGAATGGGAACTTGGCGAAGGTGCTCTGTCGTTGCAGGTGTCATTGAAAGTGAAGTAGATCGGCATGATACTGGGCAGATGGATGGTGCAATGGGTGGGTTGGCACCACCCTGGAGTTTCCCTGGCACTCAAAGTTGGATTCGAAGGGTCAGGCAGGGCCAGGTGTTGGTAAGAAACATGGTTTTCTAGGAGGATTTTGACTCTGAATTTTGCCTGGCACCTCATTATTGTGGTACGCTGCCTGTATGTTTTTTATAAAATGGTGTTTGCAATTCTCATAGCTGCTGCCCTGCAGGGATTCGGGTTGGGATCTGTGTTAGGCGATTTTCTCTTTCTGAATCAGACCTTTGCCAACCCTCAGCCACAGCAGGGAAATTGTGCTTCCAGGAAAGTCTGCTTCAGCAAAGAAATATAATAAATTTATTTAAAACAAAGGCCACAGAAAATGATTCCCAGACATTGTGCAGTGACTCTGAAGAGCAAGGCAACGGGAAGTGGCACAGAAACCCAAGGCAGAGAAAAGGGCCTTAATCTGATTCCAAACCTCCTGTAGAAGGACAGTGCAGGGGTAAGGAGAGCTGGGGCTGCCCCCAGCAAGAGCGTTGGTGCCAGGCTGGAGCCGTGGCAAGGGGCTGGCCCTTCAGAACAGGGACTTATATTTGGGTGCTGTTGGTCATTCATGACTCCAGTAAGTGCTTGGGCATCTCTGAGTGGGAGACTGCCAGGACACAGCCTTAAATGTCCAAATTTCTGGCATTTGGTGTTGGAAGTCAATTTGCCTCTGAATATTGCTCTGAGTACTCAGGAGGCTGGAAGACACTTGGCAAGTACTGTGCGATATTTTGGAAAACACATTACAATAATGACGAGAGATGCAACTGCAGAATTCAGTCATGTCTCTGTGCTGGCCAAACAGTTGTTCCCCTCATGAAGCATATTTTTGTGGTTTCCTTTTTTTTCTTTTAAACGTCTTTATGGGCAAAGTCTCTCTGCTTTGTAACAGAAATGCCCTTGGCTTTGACTTTTCATTTGGCTGTGGGCTTATTTATTTTGTCAGGATGGCAGAAGTATTTGATGCCCTTACAAGTCAGATTGGGAAAAAAAGGCATAACTGCTAAGTTTGGAACTAGCAGTGACCGTTCCAGCCCAGCTGAATTCAGGAAACCGTTGCCTTAAATTCAAAACTAGGTGGGATGGATTGTTTAGGAAGTTGGCCAAACTATATAGGCCAAAAAAAAGTATGTGTTAATAATACATAACATTGTTAGTTTCTCTCCCACTGCATAAACGATGCCGGAACATTGTCAATATTTGTTTAAAATCAGTGTTAAACTTTATTTAATGACAAAACAAAATGTTTTGTCACTTTTGGCAGTGAAGCAATTCATGACAGGTTGTGAACTTTAGCACTAGCTTTGGTTTTGGAGTTCTTGGTTGCAAGAAAACACAAATTTTCAGGCCGTGATACCTGTGAAATGCTTCTGGTTATCCCTAAGTTTACAGTAACATTTTTATTTTCAGTGATATTTTATGGGACTGTGGTTTAGTGGCTCACTCTACTAATTATTTTCCTTTCTGTGTTCAGCAATCAACAAGATTGTTTCAGACCCATCCTGTTTCTGCAGGGCACTGCTCACCTGTTTTGTCAGGTATTAGATCAAGCTTGTTCAACAAACTTAAGGCAAGATCCAAGGGACATCTTGGATGGATGGAAGCTGAACTGCCCTTCCCCATCCCTTGCTGGCACCAGTTGCCACCAACTTTGGAGGCACTTAAATTTGATTTTGGGGACTCAGACATTTGGTACCTGCCTAAAAGGTCTGAAATGGTGGGTGATCTCAGTGAGTGCCGTATGCACTATGACTGGATGAGGCTACTTGCAGATGGGAAAGTAGAAGCTGTTTTCTTTCTAAGCATGGGTGGTTCCCATCTTAAAATGGCTCGAGAGTTAATCTGCTCAGCAAGGAAATGCCCAAGGTGAAAAGGGGTCAAATCCACCCGTCTCACCCCAGAAAAACCAGTCTAAACACTTCACTCTCATTTGGCCAGGGTAGGAGAGCTATCCGTGCTTCTACCTGCATGGTGCCAGACACGAAGAGTTTCAGGGTAAAGAGCAGCTTTTTAGCAGTGGCTAAAGGCTGCTTAAAAGCATGCAAACCTCAGTCCAAGTCCCTGCTCTAGGTCTCGTTATTGTCTCTCTTCCAATAACTGTTTATGTAAACCTTAGATATTCAGACTTCATAGTGACAAGGATATTCTGAGGTCATATTTTTCATTTATTTTTCCTTCGCCATTGAACCTTTATCTGTCTTTACAGATCTGAGTGTGTTGATTTAAGGAATGAAAAGTGTATATTCATATAAGGAATATGTTGTGCTCTGACACACTGTATAATATATTAGGGTGTTTGTTACCCGAAAGTAAATAGGGATTAAACAGTTCCTGCTCTGCAAGATATCCCCTCATTGTAAGGTAAAAACGATTGGTTTCTGTTATCTCACACAGACCTTTGGTAAACAGATCTTGTTTCATTCAAGTGTGGTAATGAGCTTGTGTACCTCACTTGGGTATGAAGAAGAGGTTGGTGTTCATTAGCTGGGGTCGGCTGGAGTCGGTGGAGGTCCGGGAGAGGGAGACACGCTGGAAGTAGATGACGGGCAACCAACAGGAACTCAAAATGGAGACTAGGCACAAGTTTTGTGTCTTTCATGACCATCTGCCTAGTACCTTTCCCAGATAATCCCAAGTCCCCTATCTTCCTCAACAGTTCAACATGTCTTCCAGACATGTTCAAGCAGTTGAATAATAGCAGAGCTGGTGAATAATAAATTTTTCAGTTCCAATCTTACACTGCCTCAAAGGAACAGTGTTGTTTTGTTCTCAAGTTTTCAAGCTTTAAAAAAGTAGTTTGGGTCAATTTCCAATAACTTTATTTGAAACATTTTGTTATGACAGGTACACAACAGAAATTTTTTGCACTTTAGCATTTTGCTGAAATGAAATCATTTGCTGAATTCCAGCTGAATTTGTGATGAGCCTTTTTTCTTCCTATTTTTCAAAAGTATTCACTCCAGCCAGGGATACGGTTACTGTTCAGGAGTGTGTTGTAGATCCTGAGTATCGTAAGGTGAATGCAATTATTTCCTTATGCAACTCCTGACTCTCATGAAGAGCTGTCCTCACCTGCTTACCTGGATACTCTCACCTGTAACACAGCAGGTACAGGTTTTGGCCAAACACTTTCTGCTCACCTGCATGATGCCCTCCTATGAGCTACTAGTGTAGATCTAAACATCATTCCTCTTGGGGAAGAAGGAACCAGCAACGGACCAGAGAGGAAAGGGCTGGGAAAGGAACAGCAAGCCAGGAGAAGGTGGTGTATAAGTGGAATGAACAGAGGAGACCCCCACCCAGTCATGTGGTGGGGACTGCAGTGCCTATGAAGTTGTCCACAGCTGTGACTTCTCTGTTGCTGGTACATTGCAATCAAGTAATGTCTTTAATCAGTTCTGTTCTAGCTGTGCATGGGCTCTCAGACATCCATAGTGAACACAGCCAGAGCTATGTAACATAAAAAACAAGGGTGAAGTGTTCAAGGCCAGGTTGGATGGGGCTTTGAGCAATCTGGTCTAGTAGGAGGTGTCCTTGCCCATGGCAGGGGGGTTGGAACTAGATGATCTTTAAGGTCCCTTCCAACCTAAACCAGTCTATGATTCTATGAAGAGCAAGCTTGCAGAGGTGGTGCTGAGGGAACCTGTGCAGTGTGAGCTAAAGGGCTGTATGGCTGAACAAAGCGGTGGGAGAGAACGGGGACCGAGGAATGCAAGCAAGTCTTCTACAACGAAAGTCAATTTGACAACATTTTCTATGGTTTACAAATTGTCAGATGCATCACCTTACTTGTACATGTTCGTTTCTTAACAGCTACTGAGAAATGACTGTTACTGGAAGCAAGTGCAACAGAGGGGTGGCAGGAGGCCTCTGTTTGAGGAGAGAAGCCGGTATTCCCACGGCCAAGCTGCATGGCTGTCTCCAGTTGCTGACTGAATTAATTAATCTTCACCGTTCCAAGCAAATTATTCGGTTTGGAGTTGTCTCACATGCTCTCCTTTTCCATCCAAATATTAACACCTGTTGTTGAGTTTTCAATGTTTTTAATCTGTTTTTGCTTTTCTTTGATATCTCTGGGTATGCAACAACTGCCTCAACCTGTTTACCAAGCCACCTCCCTTAATTCCTTCAGTCCCGCTGAATGACCGTTTCTCCTACCTGGCTTGCAAAACCATGATAAGATAAGACTACCCATGTTTACAGAGTCTGTGAACTGTTTGCATGGCTAACAAAGTAACTCTTTCTTTTTTTCCCCTTCCCACTATGGAGTTTGTGCTTCCTTTCTTCCTTTGATCTTCTGACACTCCTCTGCTGTATCAGGTTGAGTTTGGGTCCTGGTTGTTCTGGGCCAGAACAGTTGCATTGCATGTTTCATGAGGTACAAAAAACACATTTCTGAGTTCCTGAGAAGCAATATATTTAGCAATCATTAATGAATCCAAATGCAACAGGAACAACCAGCATGTCAAATCTTTACCTACTAGAAGATTTTGCACAGTTTGTCTAGAAAAAAAAAAAAAACCTGCAGAATTCTACATTACCAGAATAACTAAGACCCTGAGCCACTTGGTCAAACTTGAAGATAAAACTGCTTTGAATTTGGGGTTGGACCAGATGGCCTCCAGAGGCCCCTTCCTGGCTAAACCCTTCTGTGGTTCTGGGGTTTTATATACTGTTCAAATGTTGCCAAATTTGGCGGTGCTGTGCAAATGCGGGTTCTTTGATGGGCACTTGGATCTACTGAAACCCAACCACAACTTGAAATACAGTTTCTCTTTGTAAAAATCCGTTGTAGAGTTCTATTGGAACCCATTATTTGTCTGTTATCTTAAATACATTGAAAATCCCAGTGGGAGGACTGTGTCAAGGAACCTGTGAAGTTCTTAAAAGCTTCAAAAATAGAGAATTTAGGAGGAATTTTCCCTTATTTTCTATGCTTGCCCCTATCCCCGGACTTAAACACCTCGTTCTCTGGGAAGGTTTGTGTAGTTTAACAATGAACAGAGCATGACCACTGAATTTTAACCTGAGTTTGTGACAAAATTCAGAAGATTACTTTGGTGGTTCCAATTTTGCAGTAGATGACTTGTAGAGCTTAAACAGTCTTGCTACTCTGGTCATGATAAAATATGCTGAAGGATGAACAGGGGAGAGCAGAAGGACATGAACACACTCACTTTCTACTGCACTTGTATGTGACATTTATTAGGATAGAAATACTCATAAAATAGTCTAGGAGAATTCAAGGCAGCTCAGCATCCTTGTTCAAACTCTTTTACCTCCGGAAATTTGACTAATGTGTAGCTAATATTTGAGTTAAGTTGACAGTAAATTATTTGTGGTATTTGATGGTTCCTGAAACTGTAGCTTCACAACGATTTTAAGGCACTGTAGATGTGACGCTTGTCTCTGGGTGTTGTGCTCCCAGCAGCTGGTGGGTCTATCTCCCCGAGGGAGTCCAGGGCAGACAGAAGAGTCTCCGTAAGCCCCTCGATTGTTTACCACCATGCTCTTACCCTTCCACATCTGCAGTCACAAAAAGGAAGGCTCTGTTACACAGATTTAAAAAGCAGCTGTGGCTCAGATAGGAGTCAAAATTGAGAAAGAGACACATTACATTTGTGACAGCAACAGAACTTCACAGCTGAAAGAAGGATTGGATGGAAAAATAGCAGCTATTGCAACTTCTTTTCATCTCTGTCTTCCCCGAGGAAGATGTGAGGTGTTGTCTTTTTGTAGAACCAGGAAGCTGTGAACGTTGGGTAACAAATCAAACACATAGTCATGGAAGTTAGGGAAGTAAGAGCAGTGAGGGAACGTGTTTGATAATGACGTACTGAAGGGACAGATTGGGCTGCTGAGCTACACCCTTTAGCGTCTCTGCCTATAAATTCTGGCGCCCTCCTACATCAGGAGCTCCAAGGAGATGGCTGCCACCATGATCTTGTCTTGGATGGTAATGATAAGTCTTCAAATTCAGGTGGATGCAGGTAAAGAGTCTCACTTCTGATCACCATTATGGTTATATTTCACACCAGGTTAATGTTGAGATATAAGGGTAAAAGAGGAGTTAGCAGCACAGTTTAGCTCCTTTGAAAACCATAAGCAGGTCAAGCCTGTGAACTGAGCAAGTCAATCGTTATCCCCGTTAATTCAAAGCTTTTATTGAAACTGCTTAATGGATTAAAATTATTGTTCTCACCATTTTTTGTAAAGAGGAAAATCAAATTAATGTACTGTAAGGCCAATGATATAATTTTCTGAATCTTTATATTGATGTAATGCATTTAAAGACTAATATGTATTTTCTAGATTAAATGCGTGTTTATTTTAAAGGGTATGAGGTGCTCTTTGAACCATGTGTTTTGTATTTGATTAAGTATGTTGTTATGACTAACACATAGGTGTGATTCTGTGATTCTGTTTAATAAGAGTGCCCTAGATAAAAACAAGTATAGCACATGTCCCTGTTCCTATTATTAGTGTAATTATTAGAATATAATAGAAATTACTGTAATATTATATTATTATAATTTCCCATGGTCTAATTCCTGTTACGAGTGTAATTGGATTTGGTTGCAGAGGTACTGATCTGCCTAGCCGTTCTCATCCCTTTGGGGACCAATAAAAATATTGGTGGGTCTGATGGAAGGGGAGATCGTTCAAACAGGGTAAAATGGTCTTCCTGTGTTCAAAAAACACTTTCGCCTTTTTCAGGTGAGGCTTCCCTGGCTTAGCAGAGTGCCAGCATGGTGCTGCGAAAGCAATGTATTTCTTTTTAAGCAGCTGCTGTTGCATTCTTTGCGCAGGGGCGGGGAACAGAAAAAGATCAGAAGTGTGACTGTCTTTCCATCCTTCCCTCTTTCAGATGTAAAGCTCTGACATTAACTTGACTTGGACTAATGGACCAAAAGCAAAAACCCACTTTCCCTTTCTGTGGTCCCACACACACCTGTGTACACTATGGAAAGAAATAACCATTCAGGGCTGTTTCCGGGCTCAGGTTTTCAATGCTCTTATTATTTACTCCCTACATAAATATTTGAGATGCACTTCGTGATATTGAAAACTAAGCTGGAATCTTGATATAGAGCTGAAAAGTACTGAGTTACTGTTTAATACTTTCATTACCATTTAATTTATTTAGATTTAAAGCATGCATGAAGAGCAGCATGGTGGGATGTGTCAAAAAGTTCCTTATTCGCTGAATAAATGGATCTTCCTCTACATCCAGAAGTCACTTTAAACACATAAACTGTGTGTTTAAGGGCCAATGTTGCAGGTCTTGTCATATGCGGTATTAGTCAGCGAAGGCATATTCCCACCTCTCAGGCTGCCCATGGAGCAGGACTTTTATTTCCAACAGTAGCTAGACCTAATCCACTCCCTTGTAAGTCAGCAGCCATCCCTCTGTCAGTGTCCCCAGGGGATCCTGCGAATGCAAACTTTCCATTCACATTGCTTAATTCATGTAATAATCTTTCAATATTTTTTTGTTGTTGTGGCTTGTGATGACATCATATTCAACTTGGATATCAGCAAATTCTACAGCAAAAATGCTTCAAACAACAGGTAAATATAAAGTTATAAAAATGTACATTGTTTATACAGTTGTTATTGCTAAATATTTGGGTTTCATTGCCCTGAGGTTCCCTTTGGAGAGGGGTGACTCCTAGCAGGATTTTCCTCTTAGGAAAAAAACTGCTTGCTCACCTGCTGCTCTCTCCCTGCAGCACCAAATACATCCAGCTCGACTTTCCGAGTGTCATCGACCACAGGTATGTCCGGAGGGGTTGAGGGGTCTGACTAGCTCCACCTTCTGCTAAGGTCTTGCTGGCTGATGTTCAATTTGGTGTCCACCAGTACCCCTGGGACTTTTTCTCATAGAGCTGCTTCCCAGCTGGGCAGCCCACGGTCCATCCTGATGCTTGGGGTTGTTCTTACCCAGGAGCAGGACCTGGTGCTTCTCCTTGTTGAACTGCACGAGGTTCCTGTTGGCCCATTTCTCCAGCCTGTCCAGGTCCCTCTGGATGGCAGCAGCACCCTCTGGTGGATCAGCTGCTCCTCCCAGTCTGGTCTCCTCAGCACACTTGCTGAAGCCCTGCTGACGGGAGCTATTGCACATGCAGAACAGTACCTGCACTCGGTGCTGGTGAGATGGAGAGGGAAGGCTTTGAGGTGCAGCCCCACAGGGACCTGCCATTTATTCAGGTGATGACTGTGTGTCTCACGTTTCCGTGTCCCGGGAGCCCTTTAGGGTAGGGTGACTCTCGGGGAGCTGCTTCTCTTAGGCAGAATGCTGCTGGCTCACCTGCTGCTCTCTCCCTGCAGCGCCAGGTACATCCACCTCGATGCCCACCATGCCTTCGACCACAGGTATGTCTGGAGGGGTTGAGGGGTCTGACTAGCTCCTTTCCCCCAGTTATGGATTAGAGAATCACCGGATGGCAGAGGTTGGACTGACCTCTGAAGGACATTTGGTCCTAGCCCATGGCTGGTGCTGGAAGGGATCTCTGGAGGTCACCTAGTCCAAAATATTCTCTGCAAGCTGATGCTCACATTTGAAAACTTTTCTAGTCCAGTCATAGCCGATGGAGCCAATCTACCAGTATAATCAGGCATTCGGTGTCCTTCAGGCTGGGTTCCCAGATGCTGAAACGTACCCTTGCAGACTCTACGTGGCAGCATACGCATGCACTTCAAATGCAGCATATAATTGTATGTATATGTCACTCTTCCCCAAGAAAGAATGCAGGTCACCGCTGCAACGAAGAGCTTAAATGAATCAGTGCTTGGGCTGAAACCTTAGGATAACAATGCCGTGTGAAAAACGGGGGCTGTATGAATGCAGCACTTTCTGAGTATCTGAAAGCACAGAGGAAGGTTATCCATGGTTTAGACAAATTTTACCCGATTACAGGTTTGTAGGCTGTTTTCCAGTGATGTATACGGAGACAGAGCAGGACCTCACTGCCCCCGTGAGGTGCCCGTGTTCATTTTGATGATAGGATTGGTGCAGTCACCTGGTCCTGTGGCCAAATTTTTCCATGCTCTACAGTGCTTGCTCTCATCTTACCAGACCACTCAGCTCATCTTTTTCAAGACTGCGGTTCTTACAAAGTAGTCCAGTGACACTGTGATTAAGGCAATATGGAAATCAGTTTTGTTTTGGTAACCGCAATTATTAAAAGAAGATGAACACTGAAACAACTCCGTTTATGTTTTGAAACCAGTTTTTAAACAGTCCCACTCACTTATTTTAAACCCTTTCAAACATTGCTCTGTTAACTATATTTTTTTTCCTAAAGGTGAGATTTTAATCTGGTACAAAAATTATGCACAAAAATAGAAAAATCTACCTTTAATGGGTACCTGCTGAGTGTATTGGCGTTGGCTCGATGAGTTTACTCATAGCTATGTTTTTGGAGGTGTTTGTCGACTTTTACTGATATGTGTGACCAGTGATATGAATAATAGGAGTCTCCAGCCACGTAGATGTCGATCTTTAATCATCTATTAATTGGTATTTAGTTGATAACAACTGCTTGACTTTTCCAAACTTCACGATTTCTATGTTAAGATTAGCAACACGCGTGTAGACATTGTTAGTGCTGAGAGAACTGCACGTTGTGAAGGATGGTTTCCCAATTAGAGCTGCGGGGTTTCTTAGCAGTCCATGCTTTCTGCCAACAGGCGCCTACATCCTTCTGAAATACACCGTTAGATATTCCGATCTATAAAATGCATATTCACTTCAAGAAGGACGTAGGATTATCTAAGAGTGTAGCTGAATTCCAATGAAACAAGTCTTAAAAAACCTTGCATGGTCCTCTGAGGACGTTTGGAGAGTGGTACACAGAAGGGTGATGGTGGTCTATACGCTGCCCTTCCCCCAGCGTTTGAATAACCCCATAAGGCCTTATCTCCGAAAACCTAACTCTCTAGGTTAGATGAAAGGAAACACTAGGAAGGAGATCGCCTTTCTCAGCCTGCCAGAGCCCTGTCCCGTGGCACACCTTCGATCTCTTGGTGCCACCTGGAGGGCTTTCCATCAACTGTCCTTTACAGGAGACTTAGCAGGGAAAACTCTGACCCAGAGTTTATGCCACCAGCTACTGTCGGCAGCGAGGTATGGATGAAATCAGTGGTGTTGAAAGGGAAGAGAATGGGTTCAGTGTGGTGGAAATGTGAGCAAAACCTGTCCCAGGTCGCTTTTGAAGACCCCCTTTTTGTCTGCAGCTGTGCAAAATGAAGGAAGAGGATGGGACGTGCAGCCTCCCTATCTCAGTGGCCTTGCTCTGACCAGCTCCCCAGATAGTTTTCTGGCATCTTCATGTCTGTTAAGGTTTTTGAGGTAGCTTTGTTGTTCTTGGTATGGAGAAAGGGAGGAGGAGACGGTTGTTCACAACCTATTCTCATGCAAGAAGCAGAGCCATCAAGGTCTGATTGGATGGGGTGAAACCAGCAGATACCTTGTTCAAAGCAAGCAAAGAGACATCTTCTCACTTCAAGGTCACCTGGCAGCCTCTGGGCCAGTTGCAGGTTTTGGTGGGTTAATCAAGAGATTTGATGCTTAGTGGAGGGAGAAGACTGCTGAGGTCTTCTAAAACGGAAAGAAATCTAGTGGATCTGAAGTCAGCTACAAATTGCTCGAGGCTGGAACGCTGTTTGGGGAAGTTTCAAGTTGTATTTGTCTTGTTGGCCTGCCCATCTGGGATGATGCATTTTTTTTCTTCTCTAGAAGAAACAACAAGTACAGCTCCCTCAACAACACCAGAGACCACTACTTGTAAGTAGAGTTCGTCAGATTTTTGCTTTATATGATAGCAATAGCTTTATGTTTTTCCCATCATATTTGTTCTTGGGAGGTGACTTGTATGAGGAAAAAGCTCACGTGCTCGCATTATGCCGGGGCCGGGACCGTGCACGAGAACAAAGTCATTTGGGAGCCGGGATTTCAGGGATGGCTCTGCCCACCAGCAGCCAGCGTCCTTGCTAGGAAGAAAGCGATCTTGTGTCGCTTGTGCCCTTCACTGGGGACTTGACTTGACTCGCTGGGGAAAGGGTAAAGCGCGCTGACAGCTCCCAAGACATTTGTCCTCATATACTTGCTCTCTATGTGTTCTTTCCTGCTTGTGTTCCTCTGCAGTTCCAATCATAGCTGATGGTGAGTCTGTCCGCCAGGGCCCTCATCGTGGCCCCGGGCACGGGGACCTGCATGCCCGCTGCTGCCCTGGCCTCTCCTCCCCCCAGCGTGGGAGCCCGAGAAGGGGCTGCCAGCCCTGCACCGTGCTGCGGGTGCATGCTGCTGGGTGTGAGGGGGCAGCCGTGCCCGGGGGGCGCGTGGGAGCCTGCGCTCTCCTGTCGAATGTCACTGCCTGAAACCAGAGCACTGCTGGCCTGACCAAGGGTTTCGCCTCTCTCAAAGAGCTGTTGCTGCAGCTGACCGGTGGACCGAACAGATGTGCAGGCAACGTGGAAATCTTCTATTTCGGAGGCTGGGTGAAAGTGTGTGGGTACCTGTGGGACATGGAAGACGCCCAGGTTGTGTGCAGGCAGCTTGGCTGCGGCTCGCCTCTTAGTGTGATGCACTATTTCCCTTCGAGTGGCTCCGACTGGTACATGATGACAGCAGTGAATTGTGCGGGCTCGGAAGACTATTTGTGGTATTGCCCCTATGACTACAGCTCTGTCTGTTATCATGGGGACGCTTCTGTCATATGCTCAGGTGAGTTTTTGCCTTTTGGTGTCATTCTCCTAAAGAAAAGCCATCTGGAGTTCGTGTGAGGCTGGGTGAAGGCTGGGCAGCCCTTGCTCCACGCTCTGCAGGGCAGCAGCAGGTCCTGGGTCCGTGTCCCTTGACACGGGGGCCCACGTTTCAGAAGGAGCAGTGTGGCTGCTCTTGCACACTGTGCTCGGGAGAGCTGGGATTCGGGCGACCACTCCTGTGCAGAGCGGGGTGCAAGGAGGGGGACACTTTTGAGCCAGGCCATCCTCCCCATGGGTTCTTCCATAGCCCTCCATGAGCTTAAAGCACGTGCTCCAAGGGGAGCCAAGGGGCTCGCATGCCTAACGCCTTCTGGTTTTCTCCTTCCAGACTCAGGACTAACACCACCTCCACCAACAGGTAACCCGAGATTTTTGTTTATATCCTTCTTGTCCGTGGGGTGCTTTGCCTCTGGGATGCACTGTCTCCATCAGAGGGCCAGACATAAATGCGGACTGCACTTACAGACCCTGGGTAACATCCCTGATGCTTAGGGAGATGCAGGATTGTTTGGAATCCCTTGGGACTGAGTACCACTTCTGTGTGAGAATTTTGGAGCTGGTCTTCATAGTGCCACAGTGGTGATATCCTTGAGCAAGTGCTGGGGTGCTTAGTCCTGCAGCCATCTTGCTCAGTCCTGCCACGTTACAGGGCCGAGTGCGGATTTTGGGTTTCGTTGCCCTGGGGTTCCCTTTGGAGAGGGGTGACTCCTAGCAGGATTTTCCTCTTAGGAAAAAAACTGCTTGCTCACCTGCTGCTCTCTCCCTGCAGCACCAAATACATCCAGCTCGACTTTCCGAGTGTCATCGACCACAGGTATGTCCGGAGGGGTTGAGGGGTCTGACTAGCTCCACCTTCTGCTAAAGTCTTGCTGGCTGATGTTCAATTTGGTGTCCACCAGTACTCCTGGGACTTTTTCTCATAGAGCTGCTTCCCAACTGGGCAGCCCACGGTCCATCCTGGTGCTTGGGGTTGTTCTTACCCAGGAGCAGGACCTGGTGCTTCTCCTTGTTGAACTGCACGAGGTTCCTGTTGGCCCATTTCTCCAGCCTGTCCAGGTCCCTCTGGATGGCAGCAGCACCCTCTGGTGGATCAGCTGCTCCTCCCAGTCTGGTCTCCTCAGCACACTTGCTGAGGCCCTGCTGACGGGAGCTATTGCACATGCAGAACAGTACCTGCACTCAGGGCTGGTGGGATGGAAGGGGAAGGCTTTGAGGTGCAGTCCCACAGGGACCTGCCATTTATGCAGGTGATGACTGTGGGTCTCATGTTTCCGTGTCCCGGGAGCCCTTTTGGGGTAGGGTGACTCCCGGGGAGCTGCTTCTCTTAGGCAGAATGCTGCTGGCTCACCTGCTGCTCTCTCCCTGCAGCACCAGGTACATCCACCTCGACTTTCCGAGTGTCATCGACCACAGGTATGTCTGGAGGGGTTGAGGGGTCTGACTAGCTCCTTTGCCCCAGTTATGGATCAGAGAATCACCGGATGGCAGGGGTTGAACCTCTGGTCCTAGCCCATGACTGAAGCAGGGCCACCTAGAGCTGGTTGCCCAAGACCATGTCCAGATGGTTCTTGCCTGTCTCCAAGGATGGCGAGTCCCCCAGCTCTGTGGGCAAGCTGTGCCCGTGCTCAGTCACGCTCACCAAGAAAAAGTGTTTCCTGATGTTCAGAGGGAACCTCCTGTGTTTCAGTTTGTGCCACTGGCCACTTGTCCCGTCCCTGGGCACCACTGGAAAGAGCCTGGCTTTTAGAGAAGGTCGACAGCCAGCAGATGGTTCCTCTGAGGCAAAATGCTGTTCACTCACCTGCTGATTTCTCCCTGCAGCAGCAGGCAACTCCAGCTGAACTCCCCCTGTCTTGTTGACCGTATTTAGGGCTGGAGGCATTAAGGGGTCTGGTTGTCTCCTGCCCCAGGTGTCCCGCTGATGGCCAGGCCCCACCAACGGGTTTGCTGCCTGTTGCAAGCACAGCCTGTGCTCTGGGCTCGGGGGACGCAGGGATAAGGTTTTGGGGTGCAACCACGTGCCCGGCAGGGAGGGTCTCTGTGGGACTGTGGCAGAGCCTCCTTGCTGGTGGCCATGCCCTTCTCTGATGGCTTCTGGTGACGGGATTTCAAGAGCTCTCTGCCTGTCCCCGGGCTCTGCTCCTTTCCGCAGGGGCCGGCGCCTGTGGTGGCTTGCTTCAGGCTTCATCTGGCTCGGTCCAGAGCCCGGGCTACCCCAACTCCTACCCCAACAACGCCCACTGCGTGTGGCGCATACGGCTGCAGGAGCTGGATCTCAGAGTCGAGCTCCAGTTTTCGAATGTCATGTGAGTCCGGTGGGGTGGCAGCTGTGGTGTGGGCAGGGTGTCCGGTGCCGGCTGTGGGCTCAGGGGCAGTTTCGTCCCCATGGCAGGGCCTTGGCCGCCTCTGCCTGAGCACCGGGGCCATGCCGGGAATGGGGTTGTGTTGCTTGAGCCCCGCGGCTCCTGCCAGCACTCGTGCTGGGAGGTGGCGCAGCCTACGGTGCAGACAGACCCTCCTCTCCCTCCGCAGGCTGGAAGGCAACAGCTGCCAGTACGACGCCATTGAGGTGTACGACGGCGGGTCCCCTGCGAGCCCACTGCTCGGGACCGTTTGCAGGAACGACCATCGCACCTTCAGGTCATCTGGGCACCAGCTGACCATCCTGTTTCGCAGTGACAGCAGCATCACCGCGAGAGGTTTCTACGCCTACTACTACTCGGTTCTCGCCTCTAGCAGCACCACAGGTAAGACCAGAGCCACCCTTTACTCTTGGCCAGGGCAGAAGCACAAGCTCCTCCTTAAGGGCCTTCTGACGGCTCCTGACACCTGTGGCATCCAGACCCTCTGGCGCCACTGACAGGCGTTTTGGCTCAGGGCCATCTCTTTGGACAGGACTGCCACCAGACTGCTGCCAGAACAGGGTTTCTTGGCCTGATGGCCAGGGACAGGGCTTTCTCCACCTCTGCCAGTGCTGCCGCAGAACCACCATCGACTTTTCTGGCCTTTCTTGCAGGCAGTGGGAGTTGCTTGTTCGTGGCACTCTCACTGCGGCAGCTGCAGAGGCCACTGTTCCTGCTTATGGTTTCTACTTGTTTTCCCCAAATAAAGAGGGCCGATGAGCTCACGTGCAGTGCGGTGAACTCCTTTTGGCAGCTGAGGAGTCGCTGAGTAGCGAGCACGGCTGCTGCTCTCTGCCTGCAGCGCCAGGTAGCTCCAGCTCCACTCCCCCCTTGGCGCTGACCTCAGGTAGGGCCCGGAGGGCTTGAGAGGTCTGGTTATCTCCTGCCCCTGCTCAGGGTCACAGAGTCGCAGGATGGTGGAGGTTGGTCTCGCTCGGTCCTGCCAGCTTCCAGTGCTGACTGTGGGTCTCAGGTCTATGTGTCCCGGGGTTCCCTTTGGGGAGGGATGACTCCCAGGGAGCTCTTTGTCTGAGGTAAAATGCTGCTCGCTCAACTGCTGCTCTCTGCCTGCAGTGCCAGGAAGCTCCAGCTTGACTCCCTCCGTGTCGTTGAGCACAGGTAGGTCTGGAGGGGTTGAGGGGTCTGATTATATCTCACCCTTGCTGAGGATCACAGAATCATGGGATGGCTGAGGGTGGAGGGAACCTCTGGAGGTCACCTAGTCCATCTGCCCTCTGCTAAAGCCTTCCTGGCTGATGTTCAATTTGGTGTCCACCAGTACCCCCGGGACTTTTTCTCATAGAGCTGCTTCCCAACCGGGCGGCCCACGGTCCAACCTGGTGCTTGGGGTTGTTCTTACCCAGGAGCAGGACCTGGTGCTTTTCCTTGTGGAACTGCATGGGGTTCCTGTTGGCCCATTTCTCCAGCCTGTCCAGGTCTCTCTGGATGGCAGCAGCACCCTCTGGTGGATCAGCTGCTCCTCCCAGTCTGGTCTCCTCAGCACACTTGCTGAGGCCCTGCTGACGGGAGCTATTGCACATGCAGAACAGCACCTGCACTCAGGGCTGGTGGGATGGAAGGGGAAGGCTTTGAGGTGCACTCCCACAGGGACCTGCCATTTATGCAGGTGATGACTGTGGGTCTCATGTTTCTGTGTCCCAGGAGCCCTTTTGGGGTAGGGTGACTCCCGGGGAGCTGCTTCTCTATAGGCAGAATGCTGCTCGCTCACCTGCTGCTCTCTCCCTGCAGCACCAAGTAGATCCAGCTCGATGCCCACCATGCCTTCGACCACAGGTATGTCTGGAGGGGTTGAGGGGTCTGACTGGCTCCACCTTCTGCTATAGTCTTGCTAGCTGATGTTCAATTTGGTGTCCACCAGTACTCCTGGGACCTTTTCTCATAGAGCTACTTCCCAACTGGGCAGCCCACTGTCCATCCTGGTGCTTGGGGTTGTTCTTACCCAGGAGCAGGTCCTGGTGCTTCTCCTTGTGGAACTGCATGGGGTTCCTGTTGGCCCATTTCTCCAGCCTGTCCAGGTCCCTCTGGATGGCAGCAGGACCCTCTGGTGGATCAGCTGCTCCTCCCAGTCTGGTCTCCTCAGCACACTTGCTGAGGCCCTGCTGACGGGAGCTATTGCACATGCAGAACAGGACCTGTGTTCGGGGTTGCTGGAATGGAAGGGGAAATCTTTGAGGTGCACTCCCACAGGGACCTGCCATTTATGCAGGTGATGACTGTGGGTCTCAGGTTTCTGTGTCCCGGGAGCCCTTTTGGGGCAGGGTGACTCCCGGGGAGCTGCTTCTCTATAGGCAGAATGCTGCTCGCTCACCTGCTGCTCTCTCCCTGCAGCACCAGGTACATCCACCTCGATGCCCACCATGCCTTCGACCACAGGTATGTCTGGAGGGGTTTTCAGCATTCTTATTTGGAAACAAAATCATTTTGATCCTTTTTTCCTTTCCTTTGGTCATCAGCAGTTGTAATAGAGGTGAACCAGGCTTAGCTGTGACGACTTCTCTTTCAAGGAACAGCAGACCTCCAGAGGTCCAGCCCCAATGGCTGTGCAGTTCTGTGACAAATACTCTGTACTGCTACTGCAGACATTGAAGATCAGCATTATAAAAGCTATTCTGTGTGCTTAGCATCTCCTAATCTTCAGTCAGATGATACATGAACCTAATAGAAAGACCACTGAGGCTGGCAGAATTCACTGCCTCTAAATTTTAGATTTATAAATTCTACATAGACATATTCCAAAAGCAATCTTAGATGGTGTATATGTATATTTTTCTTCACATGTTTTCCTCTGCAGAAGATTATTCTTGTGGCGGCTTGCTTTCCTCTCCATCTGGGACATTACAGAGTCCATTTTACCCCAGAAATTATCCAAACAATGCCAACTGTGTTTGGGAAATAGAAGTAAAGAACAACTATTGTGTCACACTCACATTTGGAGATGTTCAGTAAGTAAAAATTTATTACATGGGAAGATGATGTGTGAGATTGACACCTTGGACGTACTAAGCTGTTAGCTGCTCGATTTCAAGGATGTTTTTCACAGTTTTTAGTACATCTGGGATGAAAAATGTTTTTATTTTTGTTTATTTAATCAATAATGTGGCTGGCATCTACTGAGAGAGAAATTGGAGGCTGTAATTTCTGTTCCAAAGATTTGAGAGTCACATCAGTAAAATGTACTCTTTTGCTATGAACAGTTAATCTCAGTTTAAAAAAAAAAAAAAAAAAAAAAAGAAAAATTAAATGGAGGGGCAGGGGGGAAGAAGCATTTAACTAAGTATGCATGTTTGGTCCCCAGGATGGAAGGTGGCAGATGCCTGTCTGACTATGTGGAAGTCTATGATGGGCCACTCTATACCTCTCCTCTCCTTGGGAAGTTTTGTTCTGGTTCAGTTCGCACATACAAATCTTCCTCAAACCTGCTGACTGTCCGATTTTACAGTAACTCTCGGTACACATACAGAGGGTTTCAGGCTGACTATTATTCCACTCCAGCAGATCAGAGCACTAGTAAGTTCATGTTTAAAGCAGAAACCTGCTTCTCAATTATTTCCTAATTGTTAATCTTGTTGTACCGCTTTAACGAATCGCTCATTTCATGTTATTTTAAATTAGATCTGTAGCATTTCATAGAGATGCAAGTGGATGGTTTGGATTCCGAACTCCTTCTGCAGTATCAGCTGCTTCTGCAAAAAGATATTGCTTATCTAAGTGTAACCTTTTTCAGTCACTTCAGTGAGCTTGTAACGTATCTTCTTTGCCATCTGCTAGCACTGTTCTGTTTGCCGGACTACATGCGTGCAGTTGTGAGCAGATACTACCTTCAGTCACAAGGCTACTCTGCTTGGAAGCTCTCCTTGAATGACCCCTATTGCAAACCCAACATTACGTCAGAGTATGTTATATTCGACATCCCGTACACTGGCTGCGGCACAGTGAGAGAGGTAGGACTTTAAATGTTTCAACAGAACGTGCAAATATTTCAAATGTGTAAAAATTCAGACCAAAGAATTCATTTTGAAACCCAGCACAAATTGAAAGCTATACTGGGGTCTGCAGAGACTGGAAGCGTCTTGGTGATTCTGGGCTGCTCCTCCCTCTCCTGAGGGATGAGGTTTGTTAACAGTCATATTTCCTGCATCTGCTGCCAGAGTATTCACTTCCAGCCTGTTACTGATATTCTAAGAATAAAGTGTGATAGGAAACAAATACTTGGCATTTTCAAGTTCCCAGGCTGAGTGTGGTCGTTAAAAAGGTCTCAAAGCCTTTACTAAATATGACCAATGGTGGTTTAGGTCAGATTTAAGCTTAAATACTGTGCTGACCAGATCCTTCAGGCATTTGATGTTCAAAGAATTGTACAGCTTGTGTTTAATCAGTTATGTCTGCGTGTAGTGTGAATAGTTTTCTAAGTCCCCATTGTAGTCGTTGAATATTACGCGCAGATTATAGATTCTTATCTTGAGAACAGAAATTACTAGGTTCAGACTTCTCCACGGTAGACTCTCTGGGAAATAATGCATTTACTGTGCACATTGCTGTAAGGATATAGCAAAGTTTAGAATGCATAATAGGAAACCTGACGATATGAATTAATTTTGCATTTTATTTTATGTGTCAAACAGGGAAACAACAATACAATAATCTATTCCAACCTTATTAGAGGATCCTCTTCTGGTACTGTAATCACAAGAACTAAAAATCTTCACTTGCATATCAACTGCAAAATGCTCCAGAACACATGGGCACAGATAATGTATGTTGCAGAGGACAATTTAGAGGTCAATGAAACTCAGTATGGCAGATATGATGTAAACCTTACATTTTACCATTCTTCATCCTTCTCACGGCCAGTGTATGACTCACCATACTATGTTGATATCAACCAGAATTTGTTTCTTGAAGCTTACCTGCACAGCTCTGATTCAAACCTGGTGTTATTTTTGGACACGTGTGTGGCATCTCCCACTCCCCACAATTTTACGACAGTGACCTATGATATAATCAGGAATGGGTAAGCACTTATGCCTTAAAATTACAGATAAAACTGCCTTTGAACCCCCGTATCTCTTTCTTTTTTCTTGGTTTTTTATTATTTTAATTATTTTTTTAATGGAATAGTGTGAGTACAACACACATTAATGTCAGCTTCGAACTAATTAATGAACACGGGCATTTGGGGTTTATTGGGGCAAGGGGGATGGATTGCCTCAAAATATAACATGCACACGCTCCCCAGCTTAAAATGACAAAGAGCTATAGCCAGTTCACCATGGATTCTTATTATCAGAGAGGTAACAATAACGTATCTCGGGTAAGGATAATTCCCCTTCAGAAAAACGTACAAACACTAGGTATCTAGACAGGACAGGCTGAGGTGAGGTAACACAGCTCATTGCTGCCACAGAAGGGCATCTTGCTTTTCCTACCTAATTGCAGGTTTCTGAACCATTTTCATCATGTTTAAAAATCGCTTTTCCTGTTACGTGTTACATTGCGTATAAATGACGGATTGCAGTGTGTACTCATGAGAATTTTTTTGTTTCTTTGTAGATGTGTTCGAGATTCTACCTATGCTACATATTATTCACCCTACAGACACATGGTCCGGTTTAAATTCAACGCCTTCCAGTTTATTCGTAACAATCCATTGGTTTACCTGCAGTGTGAACTAGTGGTGTGCAGGGCCTACGACTATTCTTCCAGATGCTACCAAGGTTGTACTGCTAGGTCCAGGAGAGAGGCAAGCTCTGGCCAAGAAAGCGTGACTGTTGTTGCTGGCCCAATAAAGCTTCGGGAAGCTGGTGCTGAGAAACGGGATGCACGTGATTTTAAATAAAACTTTGTCTCCTTTAAGAAATAGCATCTTTAAACGCCAACTTAATTCCGAATAAAACCATGCTGCTGCTGGATTACCAGCAGCTCTACAATAAACATTAGGAATGTGCTTACTGACTCTTGCCTATTCATCCCACCTCACACCAGTTTTCTTTATCTGCACGTTGTAAAAAATGCTAATTCAGCAGCTCTGAGGGCAGTCTGATGAGACAGGGCACAGGCAGCTCCGTGGAACTCACCTGTTCCCAAACTGCCTGCAACTCGTAGCTGCCATGTCCGAAAAGCCAGTTTGAAAGCTTCCCAGACAAATTTGTGATCTCTAAGCTTTTTGTTCATTGTTTGTTTTCTTAACGGTAACACTGATATGCTTAAGTTGCAGTTTAAGCTCTATAAACAAGCTCTACTAATATAATCCTTGTTTGATGCGTATCTAGAGTACCCTGGGTGTATCAGAGTGCACGAAATTGATTGATCGTTAAACCTGATCTAGAATGTCATTTTTTATCTTTTTTTTATTGTTTTGGAAATAACAAAATGAGGCATCAAACGTAACCAGACCCTCTTATGCTTCCCAGAGCTAGACCCTTCTGTTATCCAGGATAAATGAATTCAGCTCCTGCTCCAGCTGATGTTTCTCTTGCACCATCATTTATTGCTGTCAGCCCCCTGGCAGTTGCTTTTCGTTCTTGCTGGGTTTATTTTGAAACATCAAATGAAGAAACCCATTCCGTACCAGATCATGTCTGCAGCGGATCACATTGGTTCAGTAATGTGATGGACTGAGAAATTTTCTTGCATTGACTAATTTCATTGACAACTCAAGATTAAAATCTGAGCGTGAAAGGCTTTCTGTGGTGATGGCTGACCTCATGAGAAGGGGTAGGCTTGACATAACTCAACATTGAAGGAAGCCAGAAGACCAGGGAAAGTTTGCAGCCCAATAACAACTGCCAAATTAGTTGCCACCTGCAATATTAGGCTCTCAAATCTTAACACAGTACCTGAATCATCAGCTTCCTCCTCTCAAGATGGATATCTCGACTCTGCCAGTGAAAAATACAGCCTGGGTTGTGGGGAACCCAGATGGCCCATACTTGCTCCACAGCAAACATGAGTTTGTTTCCCGGTTCCCCAGAAGTAAATTAAGATCAAGAGTCCTTCCTTTCCGCAGGGCAGTTGTGAGTACGCCACAAAATGTGTGCTGTCTGATAACCAGTAACGGAGCCCATCTGTGTACCTCTGAAAGGTACTTCAACAAACCTCAGTGGGATGCAATGTACGTATTTCAATTTACCCTTCAGGCAAGGCTAGCACTGATGCAACTGCCCTGTAATGTGTTCTGTTTCCACCGCAGTCAGCGCTAACAGGCAAAATACTTGCATGCAAGTACTACTGTTGTACTCTCCTAAGCCTTCTTTTAAGTCCTGTTTTCTATCAATGCTGATTTTCTAAGATGGAAATTAAATTTTGCATAACAATGTCATGGCATAATGAAATGTTTCAGAGAAGGCTTTATGCAGCTAAAAATACCTAGGCAATCATGCATGCCAAAGAGAGAAATGATTCTGCTGATTGCATATGGATCCTCATACACAACGTCTGAATATTTTGTGACTAGTTCTTTAGGGAGGTCCTTCTTGCTGAGAAAACAAGCTATTTGAGCTATTTTCCATTACGGCTGATTTCTGATATAAATTATGTAATTACAAAATCAGGAAGACAATGTTTCCAGTGTGATATTACTGTCTTGATTCCTGAAAGCGTCTCTGCATTTGAACTCAAAGTTTTGCTGTCTTGAAGAGCATCATCTGTAATAAGGAAATTTTTTCAAGCAATAAGGAAATTTTTTCAAGCAACATGTTGGGCATATGTGGGGTTCTTCTCAAAGAACACAGGAACATCACTTACCTGGGTTCTGGAAAAATCCAGGATGATCTAATTTGTGGTCCAGATCTGCTGTGAGATCAGCCCTGCATAACAGCTTATGTCTATGACATTGCCTAAGCCAGGCACCTCTGCAAAACTCCTACAAAACCTTATTATGCTGCTACCATGATGGTGTAATTACTGCTACAGCCTAACCTAGTACGTCACTGTCAGCCAAAACCAATTCTGGATAAATGACTTTAAGTCCCATGTCTAGTTTTGGGGTTTTCTTTGGTTTTTTTTCTTTATCAACATATAAAGTTAAATGAAGGCAGTAATTGTTTTGGTAATACCATAGCTCTGCCTCAGATCAAGCAAAAGTGACAATTTATCTGCTTGCATTTCTGCAGGGGAAAAAAAAAAAGACAACTAGCAGCAACAGCTGAACATCATTGGGCTAATAGTGCCTTCCTGGAGTGCTGTCTGGCACACACATCTTGGCGGTTGCAGATGGCACAAGGGCTGTCATCCCAAGAATGCCTGGCTGCAACCTTCCTGCTCCAGGCTGCAACATCCCTTACTTCTCTTCAGGGCATGGCACAGATCTGCTGGGCTGGTGCCATGGGGGTTCCAGAGGTGACCTAGCACCGTGAAAATAAACAGGTAAACGTTGCACCCAACATCGGGTCATCACTGAGCTCTGAGAAGAACAAACCGCTGTACAAACTGACACGGCATCAGTCTCGACTATCCAGCTGCAGCTTCCAGAAGCCAAACCCCATCACAGCCTCCAGCCAACTGCAAGTCTTCTCCTCCTGGTGTTTTCCCAAACATCAATAAATGTTGGGGATGGTACATGCTGGACTGAGATACCGGGAGATCCTTATCTGCTGGGCCATCATGAGGCAGCTTCTGGAAAGGTCTTTGAAGAAGTTGGTGCCTTGAAGAAGCGCTGTGCTTCCTTGTCCCCTGCCTGTGGCTGCCTGTGTGAGCCAGCCTGCCCTCCTGCTGCGCCTCTGGTGACCGCAGAGACGGAGCACGGTTCTGTTGGCAGCGGAGCAGCCCTCATCAGAGCCCTCGTTGCAGAGCAGCTTTGCTTTGATGTCTCTGGAAAGTGCATTTTCACCTTTAGCACTGGATTGTGTGTGATCCAGGCTGGCCCTGGGCTGTGGCCAAGGCGGGTGGAAATGGCCTTCAGTGGCTGCTCTCAGGGCAGCTCCACCTGAGTTGTTGACCTTTGGTACCTTTATTGCAACATTTAAAAGCTTAGGATACTTGAGGAAGCAAGACTAACCTTCTGAGGTGTAACTGGAGCTGTGAACGGGCAAACAAAGCTACTGTTAGCAGCCTCTTTGTTTTGGAACGTGTTCAAAACTTCCCAAGGGAAAAAAACCTAGATGAGACTTCAGTGCCTTTTGGCTTGTCACGTTACCTCTGTGATAGTACAACTGCAGACAGCCAGCGGAAATTTTTCTAATATGGAAGGTTTCTGAAGAAGAGGAGGGCTAAAAGATAACATAGACTGATGACTGAATTGGGTGAAAGTTTAATGATTCACAAGTACCTAATGTTTAAGACCAAGGTATGCGGAGTAGCTAAAGGGCTGTAANAGATTGGATATTAGGAAAAATTTCTTCACCGAAAGGGTCATCAAACATTGGCACAGGCTGCCCAGGGAAGTGGTGGAATCACCATCCCTGGAGGTATTGAAAAGATGTGTAGATGTGGTGCTGAGGGACATGGTTTAGTGGTGGTTTTGGCAGTGTTAGGCTGATAGTTGGACTCGATGATCTTAAAGGTCTCTTCCAACCTAGGTGATTCTATGATTCTATAATAAATTTCTTTTATCATGAAACTACAACCTACATAATTGCAGCAAACCCCCAAATGTCTCCATAATTTCCCCCTCTATTAACTACTGGTGAATAGAAAAGATATGAGCATCCCTATAGCAATATTCACACTGTCATATTTGCACTAAGGTCTGAAGTTTTCCCCATCACTCCTTGGTTACATCTTTATACCAAATCTCAAATTTTAGGTCAAAGGGTATAGTCATTGAAGTGCTCTTAGTAAATACAAATAATGATTGTTAACTAACATCTACTCTTACATTTTCTCATTTTAATCATTTTTCCCTTGAGTGCTGTGCTAATTCTCAATTGAAAAGATTTGTATTAGTTTTTATTTGTCTTTCAAGGCTTTTTATCAGTTCAGTAAAAACCTGAATTATTACTATTCTTAGCTCAGGTTCTTGGTTCAAAACTGCACCAATCTTCCTACACGATAGAGTAGCAGCTATAAAGGGCACAATGGAATAAGTCAATGGCTATTGTCTTTTTCTTTTTTAAGGGATGACTCATGCATCCCTATGACAAGACAGAGTAGATCCATTGTATTATTGTATTCACATGAACCAGGGAATGCCAAAGCCAAAGGCAGTTGCAGCACAGTGAAGTCCTCAGGAAAAAAAAAATAGGTCGCACAGGGGATGAGACGTATGTGATTCTTATAACAGATAACTTGCAAACACAGTGAAGAATCTTTTTAGAGTATTTTAAACTTTTCTATAGACTCACACTGTTCTTGAACTGTATTTATCGAGTTTACAATCAATCTAGTAAAACTCAATGTCAGTGAAAGCCATAAGAAGATATTTTATATCACCTCACTTTAAGACATCTCCATCACCTTTCCCCTTTTTTTTCCTTCTGGGTTTTTTTTTTTAGGCAAATAGACCAATACAAAATTCCTCTTATCTAACAAGGGTGTGTTTGCAAGGTCTGAAGTGGTTGGGTTAGGCAGCTAAGCCTTGCCTAGCTGTGAGCTGTGAGCACTTGGGGCAGTCAGTGAATGTGGCCAGTGTCCGGCCATGCATTATGCTACAGCCGACTTCTAGGCTCCCTTCTTTATACGAACACTTACCTGTTATTTATGTAATGGCAAACACAGCCTGGAGACCTCATCGCTTGCTCAGACTACCTGAGAGAGTTCCTGTGTTTCCTCTTCATGCTAAAGAACGAAACCTACAGCTTGGCGTTGGTATGGTCATGCCTGAGTTGTGCCAGGCTCTGTAGAGAGGCATAGCACGGTCTGGTTTGGCCATTGGGAGTTTTCCGATGTGGAGGTTGGGGTATGTTGCCCTCCGTATGCACCCTGGTTGTGAAATTTATAAACTGAGGGCATCAGCTGAGCAGTAAGCATTTCGGCAAATATCTTCATTATGGATTTTAAGAAGTGTATCGGAGGCCTGATTAAATGCAGAGATTAAAGCAAACATTTAACTACCTCAATAATTTCCAAAGATTTTGGAAGTCTATTAATCGCAGGAAAGTTATGCACATAGCTTAGTTAAACATTTGCAAAGTTTTGTTGCTCATTCTAATATTTATTTTAAAGACCTATCTTGGCACTCGGTTAAATGTCAATACATAGTGCAATAGCTAATACAGCAGTAGAGGTGTAAAACTGACTTCATCTAGTGTGGCAAAATTCGCTAGCTTTTTTTTCCCTGTCTACGAATTGTTATACGATGCCTAATAATGGGGGATAAGGAGAGGGACAGTTGAGCTGTATTTATATTTGTCATTGCCCATCCGTTTAGTAAATACTATGCTCCTGTTGCCTCACAGATTATCACGTGCAGGGCACCCCTCATGTTATAAAAAGCATACTGGCAGAAATGATTTGCCCAGTTAGGTAGAAAAAAAAAAAAGAAAGAAAAAACGAAATGGCATGTACTGCAATTTGCATGCTACCTTGCTACATTTGTGATTCAGGGAAAATAAAATACACAGCTCAGAAAACTAGGTCATGTTGGACCTGTATTCGACTGGAGGTATGAAGAAAATTATTTTTTTTAATTGAAAATTTTTTCTTTGGTGCAGATTTTAACTATTAAAAGTACACACTCCTAAGTTTAAATGCCACAGGAAAGAAACCAAAACATTTAGGCAAACATCTTATTTTTGCATATAACCTTGATTTGTCATTTAAAGTAGAACTATATTGACATTTGCATCTATGATATTTTTTAACACTTCTTAATAATTTTCAGTGCTTTTCTTCCTTGCTAGATCTGAAAGGATCTAGCTCTTTTATTGAGAATTGTGTAACTAGATATAGTATTTATCTTTATTGATGATCGGCACTTAAAGGATCCAGAGCTGAATGTGTGCTTTGGGCTAAGCTGGCTTTTCGTTTCAGATCTATTTCTTGTAAGAGTTTTAGACATAGCCAGTTGTTTCACGGGGAGCAAGTTCAATGTAAGTGATTTATTATGGAAGGTATTTATAAATCCTAATTTTTAAAAATTTATTTCTAGACGTGTAAAACTTCCTATCCTCCATACCAGTCACCTTATCAGCATAATGCCAGGTTTAAATATCTTCTCTGAAGTGTGAATGACAGTGCGTGACCCATGCAAATGGTCTTCCTAACCTCCCCCCCCCAGTTGTATTACCAGGTCAGGAAATGTACAAGCTTTCCTTTGGAAGAGATGGATGTTGTTGGTGAGAAATCCAGTTTTGAAAAGACGGTACTGAGAATAAAGCTGTGGAAAGTTTAAAAAGTCATTATTCTGTTAGGATAAGACTCTGTAAATCACTAACAATTTCACAGCGGGCAGTATTATTGCTGCTTCAGTGGCAAACACAAGGAGAGATTTGTGTATTGATTAGCCGTAGCTATAAACAGCCTCCTCAATAGCACATTTTGGTCAACACTTACCAAAAATGCTAATCACATGGAGTTTTTAAGAAAAGAAGTGTTGACAAGGAGTTTGTGTTTTGGCTGGGCTTTAGAGCAGGGGGCAAATTTCTTTATGGAACTTCCCATTATCCATGATAATATATAGTTCGTTTTGTATGTTTGTGCAATTTTGACACACAACTCTGTCTATATGGATGGTAGGGCTTGTTGCCTTGGCAAAAAACTGGTGTCTCTGCTGAACTTCATCATGTGCAAGGACATGAGGCTCCCCAGTTCTCCTTCCAGAGCTTGCTTGAAAGGTGTAAATGCTTGGGGCCTTGAGCAGAGAAAAATCTAAAAGCAGTAATCCTGGCTTTTCCTGGTGCTTTGTTTCTTCTGCTTTTTAACCTCTGAAAGGAGATAAAATTCCTGAGAGATACAGCACTGGGCAGCACAATGTAGGCACCTGCTGCCCAGTGTGAAAGTCTCAGGGGAGACCATGCACAAACTGGGCTGAGTGGGGAAATCATCAAAACCAGCACGGGCTACCACTATAGACTTCTGTCTTTGGGAATCGAGACCTTTGGTTCTGTTGGCCTCTTCAGGGTTAAGGGCATTAAGTAACTTTAATGTGTTTTTTCACTCCCTTAGAACCACAGGTGTTTCTCTGCCCATACATATACTTGAAATACAAGTATGATGGAGATGGGACTGGAATTCAGTACCACAGTTAGGTCACAAAAAAGAATTCTTACTCTCTTAGCTTTTGAATTTTCTTAGACACCATACGTATGAAAAATTTAGTGACACTTTTTTTTATGCAATCTCATTCCAAGTAAGCAAAATGGATTATTTTTTTCAGTAGCTTAATTCAGCTGTTTCTTTGCATTTCTATGTTTAACGAGAAGAAAAATTGCTTTAAGATCATTTTTTAGGTGATGACAAATTCTGGCAGGTATACAGGATGAACAGAATATCCTTGAAAAAGGTATCACTGTGGCAAGAGAATTAGTTTTAAATACATTTTCAAAGTTCACAGAGTCATTAAAAGGCTTCAGAAATATGCTACTGTGGTCAAGTTGTGAGAACAAAGGGCAAAATATGGAGGCTAGCTAAAAGCAGACACGGAAACACATTCTTGAAAGGAGCTGGAATGGTTAAAAGCATTTAGACAAAATGGTATAGACAGGTCACTTTTAGCTTTCTGTCAGAGGACTTTGTTGTTTATCAGTTTATATCAGCTGTAAAATAGCATACAAGTTGAGCAACACATTGTAAGTGGATTGGTGCTGAGAAGTAATCACCATGAAACTGCTAAATAACTGACTTCTTTTCTGTGCCTTATATTGAAATAATCTTTCGCACAGAAAGAAATGTGTATTACTTCCCTGTTTGCTTTCCTTGGGTTTATAGGTAAATTCCACAGCACCCACCTGCAGTACAACACCTCTGATGGCCTCTCTCTGTTTCAAGCACATATGGCTTTTCATGCTTCCAGGTATTTTTGCACATGAAGCGATTACTTTCCTTGAGCCATTCCCTTTGGCA
This sequence comes from Burhinus bistriatus, assembly GCA_013397275.1. Classification (NCBI taxonomy): domain Eukaryota; kingdom Metazoa; phylum Chordata; class Aves; order Charadriiformes; family Burhinidae; genus Burhinus; species Burhinus bistriatus. Next base: position 7,613 of record VYXH01000800.1, on the reverse strand, counting down.
GCTAGCAGCATCGTTTCCTTCCTGCTGGTCCTTCTCCTGGTTTGAAGGCAAGGTCAGGGAGTGAAGGGGAACAGATGGTAACATTCAAGAGAGTTGGAAGTCTTGGAGCCAAGTTGTCTTCTCGGTTCACACCTTCTCGTGCAGTAGCCACCTGCTTTAGGCTCCCCCACATCCGGTATATTTTACCTCAGCAAAGCTGAGAAAGGAAGCTGGCGTTACTTGAAGACTAAAAATCACTCAACTAAAAATGCTTCAGAGAACTAAAGGTGGTTTAAATAGATGAGTATACAAAGTGGATGGAAAGCAAAAGCCAGGCTTGAGGATCAGATACAAAGCAGTGGGAAATGATGCAGCTGCAGGCTAGTGTAGGACAGGAGCAGATATGTCCCGTAAGAAGCATTCACTGAGGTTGTACTCACGCTTTTGTCCAAAGACCCTTCAAATGTAGGCTGTTCTGACTCTTGAGGATCTTCATTCATTATGTTACCAAAAATGTACATGTATCATGTCATGAAAGAGGTGCAGGTCTGGTCATAGGACGGGAGAGCAGCTTGCAGGTTGACTTGCGTCCCTGAAGACTACTTGTACATCCCGCATCCCAGGCACATCACTGGAAGGCAGCTGTGCTACATGTTCCCAAATCATCTCTCTAGGACTCTGGCTGCCCAGGGTCTGCAAATGTAAGAAGTTCCTTAAAACCGGCAGATAGCGCAGGGAAGCTCACAGAACACAAGTGTCCAAGAAGGTAAGAATTATGTAGCAGTAATTAACTATAAGTACTGTGAAATTCTGCTCGGCTATGGGTTAGGTGTTGCCAGCCATCTCTTCTATGCTTCGTCCTGCTTTTGTAATCTTATCGGACACTGCCAGGCCCAGTGTGGGAGGTGCAAACTGAGCAGTGCACGGAAATTAGAGATGAGCAGACTACAGATCTGCAGAAGAATTTAAATCAAAAAGAGGAGTGGGGAACGAGAAAGCAAATGCAGTAAAACTATAAAGGAGGTGCAAATAACATGAAACGGGCAACTATTAAAATAAGGAGGTAATTGCTAGGGACAGTAAAAGAGGCAAGAATGGATTGTTGTTTTAGGCATGACCAAATCAAATGGTGTGGTCTGCCACTGGAGTCGGTAATGCACCGCTTGAAATCTTTGTAGAAAGTTACTTATGAATTTAGCAGAATATATGCTTATCTTTTGGTATGTATACTATTTAATAAGAAGTGTAAACAGCTTTAGGTAGTGGAAGGCTGCTATAAGGTCTCCCGAAGCCTTCTCTTCTCCCGGCTGAACAACCCCAACACTCTCAGCCTGTCCTCACAGCAGAGGTGCTCCAGCCCTCTGATCATCTTTGTGGCCCTCTTCTGGACTTGTGCTGTGGGCTTCGGCTCTGGATGCAGTACTCCAGGTGGGAAGCCACCAGAGCAGAGTAGAGGGGCAGAATCACTTCCCTCAGCCCTCTGGTCACATTTCTTTTGATGCAGCCCAGGATGTGGTTGGCTTTCTGGGCTGCAAGTGCACATTGCTGGCACATGTTGAACTTCTCATCAACCGACACCCCCAAGTCCTTCTCCTCAGACCTGCTCTCAATCCATTCTCTGCCCAGCCTGTATTTGTGCTTGGGATTGCCCCAACCCACATGCAGGAGATTGCACTTGACCTTGTTGAACTTCATGAGGTTCACACGGGCCCACCTCAGAAGCCTGTTAAGGTCCCTCTGGATGGCATGTCCCTCCATTCCCTCCAGTGTGTCAACCACACCACACAGCTTGGTGTTGTTGGCAGCTGAGGGTGCACTCAATCCCACTGTCCATATCACCAACAAAGATGTTAAACAGTACTGGTCCCAACACCGACCCCTGAGGAACACCACTCGTCACTGGTCGCCACTTGGACATTGAGCTACTGATGGTAAGTCTTTGAGTGCAGCCATCCAGCCAATTCCTTATCCACTGAGTGGTCTATCCATCAAATCCATGTCTCTCCAGTTTAGAGACAAGGATGTCATGCGGGACAGTGTCAAATGTTTTGCATAAGTCCAGGTAGATGACATCAGTTGCTCTTCCCTTATCTACCAATGCTGTAACCCTCTCCTAGAAGGCCACCAAATTTGTCAGGAGTGACTTGCCCTTGGTGAAGCCATGTTGGCTGTCACCGATCTGCTCCTTATTTTCCATGTGCCTTAGCAGAGTTTCCAGGAGGATCTGCTCCATGATCTTGCTGGGCACAGAGGTGAGACTGACCAGCCTGTAGTTCCCCAGATCTTCCTTTTTTCTCTTTTTTAAAATGGGGGTTATGTTTCCCTTTTTCAGTCATCAGGAACTTCACTGGACTGCCACAACTTCTCATCTGCTCAATCTTCCTGGTCAGGTGGCCTGTAGCAGACCCCCACTGTAACGTCACCTGTCCCTGCCCTCCCTATAATCCTGATCCATAAGCTCTGTTCCCATCTCTGGAAACATTGAAGGTCAGGTTGGACAGGGCTCTGAGCCACCTTCTAGCTATGGATGGCATACAGATTTATTTCACCTGTATATTGCTCTTCATAAGATTTCTGTGTTTGTTTTTTTTTTATTTTCTTAGACTTACAACTGAATTTTTCTGCTGTTGTAGGGACGAAGCAAAGCAGGCTAAGAGTAAAAGTCTGAGAAATACTGGGTGGTCTCCTGATGGGATATTACCCGTCTGTGTACAACATGAGATGCATGGGAATGTATCTAAGAACTTTAGTCCCGCAGAGCATTCCTGGGCAGATACAAAGAATCAGTGTGAAGACTGATGTATTTGAGCTTCCTCCTGCAAGGAGCACATGGCAGAAAACCAGTCCATGGATCTAGAACCCAGAGTGTAATACTAAGTGAAATCTTTTAATTTTTTTCTTTCTCAAACTGAAAGAAAAAGATTGATCACGGGAGATGGCAGAGCTTTCTATAGTCTTCAACAGCCTAAGTGTCACTAAAAATGACAACTGTGTTTGAAAATTTCAATCTTTGGTAGTTTGGACCTGCATTTTTTATTGAAATTGCACAGAAAAGGTAACATTTTTTTCTTTAATCTAAGTATAACAGTATAATTTAGTGAACACCTGTTCCAGCAAACAGTTGACCTCTGATAGGAGGTATCATGAGTTAACTAAAGCTGATTTTGTTAGACAAACTTCTTTAGGTTTCATGTGCCTGACATCTTTTGTATTATGTACGACAAATTCGATCCCATGTATTCTGTCTCAGTGATACACGGTCAAGGGCCAAGGCAATAGTTTTCCATTTTCTGCTGATGTGAGAACAGCAACGGATTGCTGATATGCTATCAGGAATGCAGCCTCATGCATCAGCTTATTTATAGTTTTTTGCAGTACTTTATTTTGCGGCAAACTTCCTGCAGCTCTGATGTTAGTATGTGCAATGGAAAGGAGAGGTAATCTAAGACGTATTTTGTACAGAGGACACTGGCATTTTAGCAGCTGCAAATCAAAGGTGCCTGTTATCAAACCTGATGACATAGGTCCTCATATAAGTTAAAGAACATTTACTGGAAACGTCAGAAATGCACCAGGAAGCTGGAACTGGTGAGGACTGCCAAGTACTCTGACAGCCAAGTTTGTGTTAAAGAACCATGCTAGCAGATTCAATTGTTGTGGATAAATTTAACAGTCCATTTACTCCTCCTCTGTTCTTGAATCTCCTTGACGTCATCCATAAATTTCCTGTTCATGGTGTCACAGACCAGCTAAGGCTGGATGACCTGGAGATCATCTAGTTCATCCCTTTGCTCAAAGTAGGGTCAGAGAGAGCAGGTTGCTCAGGACTGCGTCCAGTTGTGTTTGAGTATCTCGAAGAACGGAGGAATCTACAACCTCGCTGGGCAACCCCTGCTTGACTATGCTCACAGTGAAATTCTTTTTCCTTGTATTTAAATGGAATTTACCGTACTTCAATTCATGCCCATTGCATTTCATCCTGCCACCAGGCACCACTGAGAAGAGTCTGGCTCTGTCTTTACTCCATCCCATCAGGTGTTTGTACACATTGATGAGATCCCGCTGAGCCTTCTCTTCTCTGGGCCTCTCCTCATATGAGAGATGCTCCAGTCCCTTAATTATCTCAGTGGCCCTTTGCTAGACTTGCTCCAGTATGTCCATTTCTCTCTTGTATGGGGGAACCCGGAACTGGAACCTGCACCACAGGTGTATCTCACCAGTGCTGAGTAGAGGGGGAGGATCACCTCCCTTGACCAGCTGGCAACGCTCCTCTGAACACAGCACCAGGCCATCTTTGCTGCGAAGGCACAGTGCTGGTTCATGGTCAATTTATTCACCAGGACCCCTGAGTCCTTTTTTGTAAAACAGTTTTCCAGCTGCCTGGGCTCCTTGGTCTGTAAAAAGATCTTATTTTTCAAGAATTTAGAGGCGGGATTATGATCCCATAGCTGCTTCTTAACCACAGCATGTGATAGCTCCACTGAACACATGGTATTGTTTTTGCTTTTGTCAGGAAGTCAGGAACAGTAGAGCTGTGAATAGCAATGTTCAGGCTTACATTTCTGTATTAACATATGAATACAATCGGTTGTATTTACTATTGTCCTCCAGTTTGTTTGCTCTTCTCAGGAACTGCTTTGACAGCTTCTGATTCTGTTTCTGGACTCTGGCCTTTTGTCTCTGTTCTACTGTAGTGCTGTGAACTTTTGCAGAAAGAGGACTCCTTATTTCCTTGGTCTCTAGACCCAAGCTGTGTTTTTCTGCAGGAGGAAGGTTGGAATATACCAGCAGGAATCATGAGTTATGTCAACTCTTGCGGTTTGTTTGCTGTTTGTATCATAGCCAAAACGAACAGATCAGTACAGCCTGGACGAAGTGTAATGAGTAGAACGTTAGACCAACAATTGGCCTGTTTCTAGCTGGTCTGTATTTCTCCTCTTCAGATGAGGAGAAACAGTAGAAGTACAATACAATGACTTCAGCAAGCATTAGCAGGATAGGATTATGGGCTGTTGTGCCCTAAGTGATCTATAACTCCATTAGGATTTCACATAGACCAACCGAGGAAACCGTTTCAACAGGACTTCAGATTTACTTCAACCCAGACTTCTTTCCCTGTCATGGATGGAAATATCTGATACGGTTACGATTTAGTAGCAATTCAAAATTTATTAATGATTCGAGACAGAGTTTAGGTTTTAGCAGCACTTAATCATTAACTGATTTAAGGATTTACAAGATGATTTAACAAAATAATTGAACAGCGACTTAATTACAGATTCAAAAATGGCAAGAGTCACACTAACTTACTATAAGGTATCCTAAATCAATACCTATACATATAAGCACAAAGATACAAGCACACACCACTTGAGGGGTCATACACACACCTACACTCGAGTTTTTAACTGCTATGACCAAAGGTCCCTTCGCAGCAGGCGACTCCAATGAGCCGACGAGTGTCCCTTTTATGCATGCATGGACAAATATTTGGATCCAGTAAAGTGCAAGAACATCCACAATCATAAGGGCTAATGTGGAGATGGATGAAAGAGAGGCTAGCCTATAGTTAAAATTTCCTTCTTTGAGTTTGGAGTATCTACTGACAATGCATCGGCATTCCTCTGCGGGTGACAATTGAGACTCGAGGCGAGTTGACTCACCCTGACCTGTTAATTGTTGAGGTGTTTGCCTGAGCAGTGTCCTGACTCGGGGGAGATGCTGGTCACAGCCCACTGCAATCCAGGAGATCTCAAAGGGTCTTGCTAGAACCACTACTTACAGGGTCCGAGATAATTGACTTCCGTCAGGTATTTTTGCATTCTGGCCCAGCTTGGACAGTGGAATATTCTGGTACTTTCCACCAGTTGTGCAAGTCCAGAACTTGCTAGATCTGCAATCATTGCTAAATCATGACCCTCCCTTTGGGTCATGATCCAAGTACAGATGTACTGGGCTGTCAGGGAGTGATATTCCCAAGTGATAGGGGAAACAGGAGCCAGGTGCGTTAAGGGAGTGCCTCAACACTCTGGCCCTTTATCATTCACAGTTCATGCCTGATTTCTCCTAGGTTGATATGTGGCCCAGGGACCGGTAATCACACCAAGCACCAAGTGGCCAAAAGGAGGGAGAGTTGCACTACCACCTTCCCTTTTTTGTAAACCTTGTGATTTGAAGGACTGAAGGAAGCCTTGTCGGCAAATTCAGCTAAGGAGCATAGCAGTAGATTGAGGGAAGATGTTGGTAAGCCAGAGTAAGCTCAACAGATGCCCCCAGATGAGGTTCACTTACGGTATGTTACAAATAAGTGGTGTTAATTTACTTCTGATACCTGACATAATCCCATTTATGATGTGCTGTTTGTGTACAAGCAACAGGGAACTCAGCTTGTAATTTCAAGTGGAAACCACCAGAAATATAAACATTTCTGAGACTAAGGCTCTCTGCTGAAGGTTTTGTCAGAAAGCCTGCTGTGCATTTGCTGCCTCACTGTGCAATGTGTTACCATCTGCTTAATTAAGTCATTAGCTAGAAGCAGTAAATAAATGAAATTGGGATGGTGAGGGCAATGAAACATGTAAATTCACCAGCCTGGTTCCAAAGGTAATGCTGGGCCTGCACATATAGTTAAGATAATTTATAATAAGGGCAGTAGCTCAAATTATCCAGGAAATCGAAACTTTACCATTCATACATAATCATTCTGTAAAGATCAGGTAGTCATAAAAATGTTACATAAGAAACCACGCATAACATGGGCCAGACTGACCAGGGGAACCTCACCCTTTTACAGGACTATAAATTCTGATGCTCTGTTTATTGGTATTTCTTGACAAGATGGGTACCGCCAAGAACTTGCTGTGGTTATTCCTCTTAAATACAACACTCCTGGATGCCACTTCAGGTAAACCACTTAAAATCTTTAAAGAACATTCTTTTTTTAAGATAAAAAATTCCTTATTTGCTCCTTTTTCTTCTTTCCTTAACAGTTGTAAGTACCATGACCAAAAGCACCACCGTGCCAGTATCTTCAGGTGTGTCTGCATTTTTCATGTTTTCTGTCTATGCGTTACTTTTGGGCTGTACTAGTTAATATCACTGCTTGGGGGTCTGAAGCTGCCTGGTGGTAGGTGGGACAGGTAGAAGCAAGGTGTTGTGAACCACATGCCCCAGAGCAGGGCATTGGTCTGCCAGTCCTTGGGGCTATCGAAAATGTGACACGCAAACCTGGAGACAGCAAAGCTCTAAGGTGGATTACACTGTATCCCAAAAGATGCATGTCTCTATGGAAAATATACTTCATCTGAATTTGTTCATCAATTGCATTGTCAAATTTACCGTGTCACTAAAAGCACCCATTTCGAAAGAGAATCATAGAGTTGTAGAATCATAGAATGGTTTGGGTTGGAACAGACCTTTAAAGGTCATGTAGTCCAAAGCCCCTGCAATAAACAGAAATATTTTCAATTACAACATGGCTCTGATCCATGTTGAACCTGACATTCAATGTTTCTATGGATGGAAAATCTACAACCTTTCCGGGACATCAAGACATTAGCGCTTGTTTGACTGAAGATAAAATATTTTGGAGACTAATTTAAAGAATATGTTTTTTGTTGCTCCCACCACGGAAG